>JARFTM010000076.1:0-155655 GCA_030278935.1 Trichoderma polysporum | reverse complement strand
TATACCCACTGTAATATAATCTTATAGGTATAGTGCGCCGCTCGGGGGTTTGCGCCGCTCGGTGGTGGTATACGTTATACCTTTTATACAAAGTTCATAATTTACTAAAGTATATTAGTTATTATAAACTAGCTTTATAATAATTTTCAATCAATGCTTATTATAATATTAATATATTTTTCCATAAAAAAAGACATTAATATTGATTATATACCCTAAGTGTTATACGTCAGGCATAGAACTAGGCCTGCCTGTGTTGGGGTGGTACCGAAGATAACCCGGGCAAAGCCCGAGTTTATAACAGCGCGGAACGGAAATTGGGCTGCGGCTACGTATGCAAGTATGAATCCTAAGCTTCATTTGGGAGCCTAGATCCACACCAATCGACTAACCAGAACTGGGCGCTTCGCTACGTGTATCCTAATAATGGTCTGCTAGTACAAGTAGCTTTGCTTTTTCCAATTAAGCTCTCCTTAACTTATCTGAACATTTCCGTCTTTTCCCATTCTCATCCGCTCCTTCGCCCAGTATTTATATCTTCCATTCCACGAGGCCTTTTTCTTCCAGATTCTGGTCCCCCATATTTCTCTGCCGATATCCACCTCATCTGCAGCTTCGACAACCGACCCCTCTCTCTCCGCGATACCGTTGCTTTTTTTCCTCCCCAGCCCTAGCTTAGGCCTGTCCATATAAAGCAACCGCCTACACGCTGCACTCTCGGCCCGTAATCACGCGAGCTTGTTGGCAACGCGGTTTGCCCCTCCTACATTAGCGGCACAGATTCGTGATAGATTATCAAACTCAAGCATCATGTCGGCACCCAGGACTCGACAGAGGGCTGCCCAGGAAAAGCTCGAGCAGGGCTCTGACGACGACCGCTCTCCGGCCGTCGTGGACGGTAATGGCTCAGCTCACGATGCGCCGGAAGCCTCGGATTCTGACGCCGACGAGAACATCTTTCTTTTCTGGCCCAACATCATAGGTACGCGTTCAAATCTGACGGATCAGGCGCTGTGACAGGAAAGAAAAGCCATGAGCTGTCGCTAACGTTACTGGTCGTCAGGCTACTGCCGAATCGTCCTTGCTATTGCGTCTCTCTACTATATGCCTTTGCACCCTCGCACGTGCTCGTTACTCTACAGCATCTCATGCTTGCTCGACGCTCTCGACGGATATGCTGCCCGAGCCTTTAACCAGTCGACCCGTTTTGGCGCTGTCTTGGACATGGTCACGGACCGCTGCACTACCTCGTGCCTGCTGGTCTTCCTGTCCTCGGCCTTCCCCCGATGGGCTATTATCTTCCAGGGCTTAATCGCGCTCGACTTCTCCAGCCACTATATGCACATGTACGCTACCTTGGTTGTGGGTGGCTCTGATTCGAGCCACAAGAATATCGACAAGAGCCAGAGTTGGCTTCTGAACTTGTACTATACCAACAAGGTTCGCATGGGAAGACTAATTCCCCGTCACCAAGGGTTATGGAGCTGACCAGCACTGTTCTAGACTGTCTTGTTTGTTTTCTGCCTCTTCAACGAGGTCTTCTTCATTGCGCTCTACCTTCTGTCCTTTTCGTCGCCCCTCCTCTCACCCCACCTTATCAAAAGCGTGGAGGAGACCAGCGGTGGTCAGATCCAGCCAGGCGTCCCGGTCAATACGTCCCTGCTCCGACAAATGTTCCCCGATCCCTTCAGCGCCGCAGCCCTCGAGATTGCCCGAGCAAACAAGATGGATTCCACCCTCCCCTGGGTCATCACTGGTATTAGCTTTCCAATCATGCTGGCAAAGCAGATCATCAACGTGGTCCAATTAGTCAAGGCGAGCAGGTGGCTTGCTGAGGTTGACATCAAGTCACGGAAAGCAAAGGGACTCTCGAAGAAGACGAGAACGGCTTAGTCAAGCCGTAATGAAGAACATTCAATTATATGCCGTCGCGATAAAGATAGGCAGTAACAAGCTGTCAAAGCTAACTGGGGCAATTGTTATATCGCAAATCCTTTGGACAGTGACTGTTTATCATGTCGGGCAGACATGTCGGGCAGAGTTAGACAGAGTAGTCTTAACCCTCGACTTTTTTTTTTTTTACTCGCAACATAGGGATTGCCTTGGTGGATTTACACAGCGCTGGCCTTCGTGTTGCCTCTTTCCACGGCAAGCAGCTGTTAATATTGCATGGCTTGGCGCAAACAGGGCTCAACAAATAGGGGTGGCGGTCGTGACATTTAGCCCATCTTCACTGTATGGACAGATGGGTTGGAGGGATTAAAAAAATTACAATTACGGGGAATATTGGGAAGGGAGGAAGAGCTATGCAATCTTTTTTCTTTTTTTTTTCAGTTTGCTTAGCCTTGCAGGATGCTATTGATCCTATCTCTTTTTCTTTTTTGGTTGGCTAGTTGGTTGGTTGAACTTGACCAACCCTGTACCTCCTCCTTCTTTCTTCTTCTTTCCTCTTCTTTTCAGCTGTCCTTTATCTCTACTGTATATACATTTCATTTTTATTTTCTTTGGTTATTATGGTTTCTTAATATTAGTAGATCAATGGTATGAAACCATTTTGTTGAATACAGAAAAAGGGTGGATTGTTTCACATGAAGTTTACGAGTCTTTCACAACAATTCAGAGCAAGGAGCTAAAAGAATTGGGGGTATCTCAGAAATCTTCCTTTCAATTATAAAAAAAAACCGGTATATGGCACGATATTATATCTTCATATTTTTAACTCCTCCACATCAATGTATTCTGTTCTGTACAAATGATTTAATTCCTTCATCTCAGCTTCGCAAAGAAGAACTTCCGGTCGCAGCATTATTGCTCGATGAGACTGCATCCTTGAAAGCGCCACCAGGGACGGTGCTAGTTGTTTCAGGAGTGTCTGAGTTGTCGATTATGTGGGAGACTTCGAGAGGCATGATCTCCAGGGGTGTGGAGAGACCGTACCAGGCGACGACGAGGACGCCGAGGATACCAGT
This sequence comes from Trichoderma polysporum, assembly GCA_030278935.1. NCBI lineage: Eukaryota > Fungi > Ascomycota > Sordariomycetes > Hypocreales > Hypocreaceae > Trichoderma > Trichoderma polysporum. The sequence goes on along the minus strand of JARFTM010000076.1, from coordinate 152,686 downwards.
GATGCAGCTGAATACGAGGGCGACGATACCGCGGGGAGTGAAGCTGTCAGAATTCATGTTAGAATATCTCATTTGAAGAGATATTTGTCATAAAAGGGGGAACAGGTGTTCTGGTGAAGAAAGAGGGAGGGAGGTTTCTTACCCGTCGGGAATTGTGCCGGCTTGGCTGTTCTGGCCGGAGAGATCTAGGAAGTCAACGGTGTTGCCTGCGGCGTTACCCTTGGTGGGCGTGTCAGAGGCAGCGCAGACAGCGAGATGGTCATCAGGAAGGGTAAATTGCTTCTGGATATCAAGAGGGGCTTCAACGAAAGTGGCGAGAAGACCAGAGGCAACGTGCCACTCGAGATGGCAGTGGAAAAGCCAAATACCTAAAAAGATTGTTCATATCGAGTCAGCGTTATGCCTAATAGCCAAAGAGAGGAAGTAATATCACAAAGGCTAGAGAGAGTCGGAGAGGAAACATACCAGGATTATCAGCCCTGAAGCGCATGACGATGTTGCCATCCGGCCACACGACGAGGGTATCACGTCGCATAGGCACGCCCTTGAAGTCGCTCTCGGAAAGGTTCTCATCCTCAAATGTACCCCCTTCTTCCTCAGAACGGTGAATGGCTTGGAAAGCGTGGCCGTGAAGATGAACCGGATGGCGGCCAGAGTCCAGGTTGTTGACGACGATCTGGACGACCTCACCCTTCTTCAGGACAAAAGAGCGGGTAAATGCACCGTAAATGGCAGCATTATCTGCGAGGTCGCCCGCGGATAGTGCAGTGTAGAGAGAAGGCACCTTGGGCCGGGTATAGGTGATGTTGTCGAAGAAGGCGTAATTCTTTCCGTCGTCAAGATTGTCCATGATGATGTCGAGCTGGACGGTTTGGTCTGGCTCGGGTAGCAGCTCCATTTTGTCGTATGGTACGAGGTCCATGTCGTCAAAGGGGTTGAGTTCATCAATGAGAGCTGCCGCAGGGAAGTCGGCCTTGGAGTCGTACGTCAACCACCCGGTTGCGTTGTAGTTGAGATCCTCAGGCAGAGAATCAAAAAGGGTCTATGGAGAATTTAGTATTATACGCTTATGACGTGTTTCTTTGTCAACGGGTGAGATTTGGAGGGCTATTTCTTACAGTGTCCATACTGGAGATAATGGGGAAGTTGGCAGAAGTGTCGTTCTTAGTGGTAAGGAGGAAGCTGACTCGTTGAGCCGCGGCGATATAGACCATGTCGGCCTCAGCGGCCTCGGTGTATATGCCGTCAACTTCGATGATGCGCATAGTGTGTCCTTCGATCCAGACGTATTGGCCAGCAAAAGCACCAATGTTGAGGACACGGAACATGTAGGTCTTGTTAGGCTCAACAGAGATGGTTAAATTCTGAGTCTCATTCATAAGCACGGCCTTGGGCACAGGCTCAGCACCTGTCGGGTTGTTCTTGGTCAGGAACTGTGGGAGAAGGGTGGCCATCTGATCATGGTACCAGTCTGATAGGGTCAAAACGAGTTCATGGTCAACTTCCTTTTGGTAGGGGAATTTGGGGTCATGGACAATGAGAGGACCGCGAAGACCATCAGGGTACTGCGCATTGTGGTGAGAGTGGTACCAATATGTGCCGGGCTGGTTGATCTGCAGCGGTTTAGTTAGGGTATTGCCTATTAAAAACAGGGATGCTTGCACTTGAACACATACCGTGAAGTTGTATGTAAAAGAGTGACCCGGAGGAATCTCGCACTGAGACACGCCCACGGGGCCGTCCATGTGCGTCGTGCCGTTCATGTACACGCCATGAAAGTGCAAGGAAGTAGACTGGTTGCCAAGCTGGTTGTTGAGGTTCACGATGATTCGATCGCCAACATTGGCCTCAATGTGAGGAATGGGCCATTGGTTGTTGATGCCAATGACGGGACGCGGGAACGCTCCATCCGGATTGGCAGTGACCCAAGTGGCATTGAAATCATAGGTAACAGTGGCCGCGCTGGCAAGGCCCAGAGAGACAGCGAACAGAGCTGCCGCTCGTGTGAAGCTATTCATCTTGTGTTGAATTGCCCACCAGAGCGTCTAATCAGAAGTCTAGAGAAGCCAGCTCTCTGTGTGGAAGATGCTTCAACACGCGCGATCTCTCTCGTCTGAGACAGAGCAAGCGATTAAGAATGGGAGAGAACAGAGAGATGAGGCGAGAGGCGAGAGGGGAGGGGGAGGCGGATAGGTTAGGAGGGAACCGGCTTTCGCCTAGGATAGCTTCCAGACTCCGGGCCGTCGCCGAAAAGCAGCAATGGTGAGAAAATGTTGAGGGCGCTTCCGATTATCGCATCATAGATTGATAAAACAACTGAGTGGGCTCGGCGCAAAAAAAAAAATGCAATGACATGCTACTCATGCAACCGCTCCACTACCCGAGAGACCTCGCATCGACAAGCCCTTGGCTAACGTGCCCTCTCCGAGCCCAGAAAAAAAGGGTCCAACCACGGCGCAAAACTATTTGAAAAAGGCCCCGCCTCGATTGTTTCGTTTCGTTTCGTCTGGTCAAACAGTGCATGGATCGGGCTCAGCAGTTCCTCCGGCTGGCAGCCAATGGACCCGTCGATGGGACAAAAAAGATGCCATCAGAGCAAGGATAGGGACATGCATACGAATAAGCTACACAACTTGTACTGCAACTGCTACCCCAAGGCAAAATGCGGTGTTTGTTTGCTTAGCGGGCGGTAGCCCTCGGCCTAAAGAAGCAAATTATGGGCATATGCGGATGGGTATGGATGGCCTCAGAAAAAGGTGCTTCGGCAGCTGGTAATACTACCAAGGCAAAAAGTGCTCCGAGATAGCGAACAAGCATAAATCTTGGCTTAATTGATGTCTGTGATTGGGCAGCAAAGATCGCTAAGAGATCCAATTGCGATCCACCAACAGCGCAGCTGGCCAATGGCAGCCATAATGGAGGTGCGGGGCATAGATGATGGTGGACTGATTGATAATCGCTAGCTTCGTAGTGTGATCAGATAAGATGATCAGGAAAGCTGCAAAATTCCGGTGTGGTGGTCGCTATCCTAAGTCAGACGCACAAAACGGGGCAATAAACGAAAATAGCGCGCAAAGAATTGTCTTTTGTTTCGGCTTTTTGGCTCGTATTACGAGAAGATAATTAGAGTTGTCACAATGGAGCCATTCCTTGTTTTTCCGGGTCCTGTAAGGGAGAACTTGGTTGAAGGTGAGCTGCTTGGATATCCCTTGAGCAAAATCACCAATACTACTAGATAGTACCTACTAGGTAGTAGTAAGAGTTTTAGAAGTAAGAAGAAAAATACCAAGGAAAATCAAACATCAGATAACTGCGCTGGCCCACAAATTCCTCCTTCACACCCATATCCACCTCCATTTTGCCGCCGATTTCCTGCAACTTCGAAATACCGCCCTAAGAAACCCGTTATCCTAACAGTTTCGGCGACGCTTTGCCCGAGAGCCTTGTTTTGTTTTTAGCCGTTCTATTTCCTCCCTCCCTGCAGTGAGTGACGGTAACCCTAAGGGAAAAAAAACTAGACCCATGTAACCCATCTCTCCTCTTTTGTTGGTCGACCCATCATCCATGGCTAGGGTAAGTAGAGTGGGGGAAACGGGTTCCACAAAGTAAACTTCCTGACAAACTTCCTCATCAAGCTTATCTGATCCGAGTCGGAGCTGGCCCGGCTGTTGAATTAGACCGGCTGAGGATATTCTCGGTAGCCTGTCGCGGTAGAAGCGAGTTTTTTTTTTTAATCCATTTCCTTTTGTCTTATGCTGCCGACACCGCCGACTTCCCCGTCTACCCATATCCTTTGTATGAATCAATATCCCTCTCTTCTCTTCTCATTCTCGCGCTCTTCATTTTCATTTCCTCATTTTCCCTCACCTCATTCCTAGTAGTCGCTGCTCTACCCTGTCTGCAGCCTCTACCCGCCACCCGCAATGGCCAAGGACGTCTTCTCAGTCCCCGTCTTCCTCGTCGTCTTCCGCGAGACGTTGGAGACGGTCATCATTGTTTCCGTGCTGCTCGCCTTTTTGAAGCAGACGCTTGACGGCCCCAATGCCGACCGCGCAATCTACAAAAAACTGCGATCGCAGGTAAATATGAAATCTTCATTTGCTATACATGTTTGGAACCGTTTCAGCTTATTCGCCAACTATGATAGATTTGGATTGGTGTTGCTTCGGGCTTTTTGCTCTGCATGATCATCGCCGCCGCTCTCATCGGCGTCTTCTACACCGTTGGCTCCAACGCCTGGGACAAAAGCGAGCAGTTCTATGAGGGTGCCTTCTCGCTCGTCGCGTCCATCATCATTACCATCATGGGCGCTGCGCTGCTCCGCATTGGCAAGATGCAGGAGAAGTGGCGCGTCAAGCTCGCCAAGTCCATTGAGTCGCCCATCAAAGCCGGATCGTCCCGCAGCTGGCTCTCTCAGGTCTTAGAGAAGTACGCCATGTTCTTCCTACCCTTCATCACCGTCTTGCGTGAGGGCATTGAGGCGGTCGTGTTTGTGGCTGGTGTGACATTTTCAGCTCCGGCGTATGCTGTGCCTCTCCCTGTTGTGGTCGGTCTCCTTGTGGGTCTCATTGTCGGATACATCTTGTACAAGTAAGTACAGTCTTTTCCATCTTTCACTAGCAAGTATAATATGTTTCTAACCCATATTTACAGGGGAGGCTCATCAACCAGGCTTCAATACTTCCTTGTTGCATCTACCTGCTTGCTATATCTCGTTGGCGCTGGCCTGTTCTCACGTGCCGTTTGGTCCCTTGAACAAGGAAAGTGGAACAAGATTGTCGGCAGTGATGCCTCTGAGCTTGGCTCTGGTCCTGGATCATATGACATTGACAAGGTTGTGTGGCACGTCAATGTAAGTAACACCACCCACCAGAAAAGACAGATTATCTAACAGTGATTGTTGAACAGTGCTGTAACCCTAATCTACCAAACAACGGTGGCTGGGGCATCTTCAACGCTATCCTCGGCTGGACCAACACTGGTACCTACGGTTCAGTGCTTTCGTACAACCTCTATTGGATATTCGTTATGGCATCGTTTATTCTCATTAGGTTCCACGAGACAAAGGGACGATGGCCTTTCCAGAAAGCGAAGCCTGCTGTCCCTCTTGATACAGAGGCTCGTAGTGGAAGCGAGAGCAATGATGGAGTTGTTGAGTCTAAGAATGTGTCAGAGACGACAACAGCTCTGCACTAGAGAAGGAGTATAGCAGATAAGAGATCAAAATGGACCATGCTGTTGTGATGTACATCATAAAAAGTGGGTTATGCTTTGTATTCTCACAAAACTATATCGTAATGAACATGATAAATATACCCTGATTCAACATTCTATGTGTCATTTCAGTGTCCTTTATAAAGCCAGTAAATTCCAGGCTACGTTGTTTATGCCAGCATATACATCTTCAAAATACCAAACTTACTAAGCGGTTAATGTACGTGCCCGGCACAAGAACGCGAGACCTAGCTCCTGCTTATATGCATCCTAGGCCTCAGGAGTCCAGTCCCACGAACTCGCTGTGAATAGGCCTTTTGACAGTCTATCAGTATACATGGCGGCCTCGTAACGAAGCCGCTGATCGCTTGCCACTGCCCTAGTAAAGACAAACTTTGAACTGTCGTCTTCATTCTCCGACAGCCGGCGATCTCTTAGCATCGTCCACGACACCTCGGATCGACGTTTCTTCCAGTCGGCATGCGCGATGGAAGTGCCGCTTGCGCTTAACATGGTCCGGATGTAATCGATAATTGGCTCCATGCGGATCTTAAGCCCACAATTCGTGTGATACTTATCGACTTGATAACTGGGACATTGCTTTAAGGTGTCGAGGAGGTCGTCGATGTTGATCATGGCACCGTCGGGTACCGCCTCAAGAGACGATGAGGTATAGTCGACAAGGAATAATAGATTCTTGGATATCAAGAACTTGAGCATTTGGCCAAGTTGGAACGAATCACATGCCGGGCTAGAGTCGTATCCAAGCTTGCACTGTCTCTCCTTAGAGCAGTACAGGTCAAGGAAGTGCCGTTGAACGGATGCAATGGTATTCAAGACACACTCTCTACGATACTTCAACTCCTCTGTATCTTGGTTAGACATGCAAATCGAATGCCAGATAGTGCCTGGATGGCTCCTTAGGTAGTGACTTACCTTCTATGCCGTCGGGCAAATGCCACCACGCAGCCGTCAGCTCCTCACGCTCTTCGGAGTAGTCGCTCCATAGACGAGATCCTCGTAGGACAAGCTCTCGTGCTGCCTGGTGCAATCTCATGCCGTTGCTGAGAAGCCAAGAAACGAGAATCTTCTCACGAAGCGTCTGCTCCGCGTCAGTGGGACGGCCGCTATCATCAGCAAATGGCCTGTTGCCCGTCGCTGGCCAACGGATCCCATTAAGTGAGCGGGCCACCACGGTGATGCAGTCGAAGCGGTCTGCAAGAATGGCCATTGTGGCAACCTCCGACAAGGCTACCCTCGGCACCTTGGGCGGCTTCTGGTGCATGATCCTGAGGATGTCTTCAAGCGCATGTTCGCGGCCCGCTGCTTTGGTGGCCTCGTCATCATCTGTGATACTGATCCACGGCAGATCTGCGGCGTCTGCCTTGGCAGGCTCGATCTTTCTCGCCTCAAGCTTCTTGTAGGCGGCCTTGATGATTGCCGCCTCTCGAAACTGAGGGTTGGAGAGGAGATTGTCGAAATACTGAGAGTGCTTCTTCAGTGAAGCGAATTGGACCCGATACGCAACCTTCACCTTGCTCTTGAGAGTGGCCTGAGGTGCGTTGCTGGGCTTCTTAGCCGCCACGGCAGACACTTTAAGGGACTTCTTGAGCGTCTCCTTTGACGTTTCGAAAGTCACGTCCAGGATGATATCGCCGGCATCGGCGACGTTGACGACGGTTGGGCCATCTATTTTCGTATTCTTGGCAGCCTCTCCATCTGTGGGTGCGGCTGCCGCAGACTCGCCCATCCTTCAAACAGAAATGATACTATCGACATAGAATGATTAAGGGTGGAAAAAAAGAATTTTGACGGGCCAGCCAGTCGAGATTTATTCGAGTGTCAGGAGAGGACTGCGGACCTGCGAGACACCAAGTTATGGCATCTCAGCAGTCCCTATCAATGCCAGTCCCTGATGCCTAAGCTGCGGTATGCTGGGGGGTTTTTTTTTCTTCGATGCCTGGGTCAGCTCCAAAAGGCGATTAGTGCCATCCCACTGCCGCTGTAAGCTACGAGTAAGGGCCAGGCAACAATAGCGAGCATTGTGCTGTTTTAGTGGTCAAGGGCTCCATTATTCACCTGTACCGGCTGGCACTCGCAGCGACCAGGCACCAAAGTACAGCGCTCCATGCACCACGCCGCACCCCTGCGTTGCCGCACTGCTTGAGAGCCTGCAGGGGGCCCCTGGCATATCAGTCAGAAATGATATCACGCCTGATCTGTTTGCTTCGTCCATCAGTGCGATGGCTGTGAGATGACTCGGGCAATAGATGGATGCATAATTTGGGCATCTATGCGAATACAGCATGAGAGAAAGCTGCAAAGTGGTCATTGCATCTCGCGCATACGCATGATTTATTGAAATGGCCAATTCCTACTTGCATTCACTAACTACACCTAGAAATAGCCTAAGAGCTCGCCTCCCGGCCTCGGGCCTATTAACAAAGCGCTGCTGCCGGGTTGCTGCTGTTTGGCGCGCAACTCCCTCCGGCCATCATTTGCCGCTTCGCGAGTAATTTTCCTTCCTGTTTGCTACCTCCTAATATTCTCATTTCCCCTTCGTAGTCCAAACGCGATTCTCTCTTCCCGAAGCCTCCCAAGCGCCCTCAAATTAACGCAGAGAATTTCTTCGTTGAGCCGAATAAAGCCGTTCGACTATCCCCGACAAACTACTAGGCTTGTTGGCCTGAGACCGTCCTCCTTCTTCTGCTTCCCCAACGGCGAGCTCATGGCTGTGAGCGGCAGCAAATTGGCAGCGATTCGACTTCGAAAGCGACACCTAATGCTTGGGCTTGTGCATCTCGAGCATCGGGTAGCGCACATCGTCCTAAGTCTCAATGGCGACCTTAGCAAGTAAAGCGCTAGGCTCGGCATCGAGAGCTGCCACCCACATCTCACCCGACACGGTTGCGATTCCCACGATACCGACCTCTTTGCGAGCCGCCTGCGTGGGCGCTCAGTCGAATCGACCAGAAGATACTATACGGCTTCAGAATGAAAGCATAGCAGTCCGCCGACAGCAATATTCAGCTTCAGCGACGAGCATAAGGCCGTATCCCGCACGGACTTGGCGATGCGGAGCCCGCGGGGTATCTTGCAACACTATCGTGGACTTGCCTCTGAGACATGTTCTGCCAGCTGCCAGACGAGATTTTCATACGTACTTCGTCACCCATCTTCCGTCTTCCTCCCTACATCCAGACTCAGGTCGGCTACATGGGCCTGGCCACAAGCTTCCCCGCGATGCCTCGACACCACATACCCCAAGACCTGGGTCTGCACCGGCTGTCTCGATACCAAACATGCCTAGTCAAAACTTAACAGTTGTGCGAATTCCATTGCGGCGGGCCAAGCACCACTTTGGTACAGCGACTGCTCGAGGAAACCGACCCTATAATGAGGACGCAGACCAGGCGGGGATTATTGACATGCCGGCTTTTGCCAAGAGGGCGCCGACGAGTGTGAGGCAGAAGCCAGGGGAGCCAACCGCGGCAGACAGCGCGCTTGGAGATCCTCAGATATTCTATTTTGGGGTTTTTGATGGGCACGGAGGAGTTCAATGCTCCCACTTCCTACGCGACGAGCTACATGGCTACATTGAAGAAGCGGCATCTGAGTTTGGCCTTCAGAGCAGCTTGCGTAAAAAGAACCCTTGGGAAGTATCCAGAAGGCCAGTGACTAAGAAGCAAGCCCTCGATAACGTAAACATGAAGGGGCCTGACGAGGTGAAGGAGGATATACAGCTTCCAAGCCATGATGATGACGCAGGACCTGTCAACACCCCGCGGCACGGAGACCCTCTGCCCAGTGCAAAGTCCGTACCCGTTGAGGTGTCGGATTACACAAAAGCTATCAATCTGAAGAAGAGTCTCGTGCAAGAGTATAAAGACTCGATTGGTGGATACTTTCGTCGTTTCCAGCCAGAGCACTTTACCCTCTCGGATGATGGTGAGGACAAGACCATCTCGGTTGAAGCGGCCCTCGCATACGCATTTCTCCGCGCCGATTTGGATTTCGTTTCCGCTCAGGCCCGAAAAGTCGACCCAGATGATTCACGTGTCAGCGATAGCCCCCTGAACAACGACGAGATACTAGGTCAGCCTCACGCCACGCCGTCAGGTCACGACATTGGTGGCGCTACGCGGTTTAAAGGAGGCTCAACCGCATCAATTGTGCTCATCTCAACGCCCACTCCCGCGCCCTTCTGGCACCCCGGTGCGCATTCGTCAATCATTGTCGCACACGTCGGTGATACTCGTGTGCTGTTGTGTGATACCGCGACCGGCCTCGCTCAACCACTAACTTCGGATCACCACCCCACCACGCCTCGTGAGAGTAACCGCCTGCGTCGATACGCTCCGGCCGGTTCCATGGTATCTGGAGATAGCTTCGGAGAAGAGCGTATTGCTGGGCTAGCCAACAGCCGAGCTTTTGGTGACGTCAAGAGTAAGCGGATAGGCGTCTCTGCAGAACCAGAGATTACCAGGGTAGAACTCGGCCCTGCGCAATATTCCTTCATAGTTCTCATGAGTGATGGCGTCTCTGGCACTCTCAGCGACCAGGAGATCGTAGACGTCATCAAGGAAGGTAAAACTCCAGAGGAGGGCGCACGCCGTGTTGTCGAGTACGCCACAGAGGTTTCTGACGATGGCGACAACGCAACATGCCAGGTCGTGCGCTTGGGTGGCTGGGAGCGTCGGTCCGAAGGAGGCCTGGGCAGTCTTGGGACTAAGGAGTTTAGAGATATCAGGCTTGCGGAGGCGCAGGACCCGCGGCGGCGTGGGAAGCGGTAAAGATTTTTGTGACAGACGGATAGAGGAGGAGAGATGGAGGCCGTATGAGGAGCAGTTCGGATGGATTTCGTGAGGGGAGATTTCGTTCAGCAGTTGCATGAAGAATAGCGGATTTTTGATTGAGATTTACAGGCATATACAGATACATACATCGTATAGCGTGGAGAAAGGGTCGGATGGAGTTCAAAGGTAAAGCATCGTAGGTTAAGAATGGCGGCCGTGTGGCTTGTATATACTCTGAATTTTGTTCGTTTAAAGCCCTGTCTGGAATTTGTATCTAAAATATGGTTTAAATATGTAAGACGGTAGAACGAGGATAGTTACCGTGTCTATAAGCAGATTAAGTAATGAATGCTAGGGGTTTCTAATTTTAGAATACGACATACGATATAGCAAGAGATACAGTGTGATGATATGTATTCACGAACTTTTATTCTACAATATAGGATAAAGAGAATACAATATTGTGGTATTTCACGCCCAATCCCCTAGTAACTGGATTACTTTGCCAACCCCTATTTTTTTTATTTTTAACTAGACGTATAGTATAAACACCTCCTGAAACGAGTATGGCTCGGACAAAGGCCCTCATCATCCACCGTACAAAAGCCCCTTATCCTAGAAGCTTTTGAAATTTAGTTACGGGCAAGTGAGCCAAGGAATGTTATACTTAGTAGCCAGGTCTATGTTCATGCTGAGAGCCCCATGGTGGTGGCGGCTGCTGATGGCCTTGGCCTTGATACGGAGTATACTGTGGCTGGGCTGGGTCGCCATATCCATGAGGAGGCTGAGCTTGCCCCCATTGCCCGCCACCGCCGTACTGCGGTTGCTGCTGTTGGTACTGCTGTTGGTGGGAACCATGTCCCTGTTGGTACTGCGGTTGGCTGGGATAGCTTTGGTGATGACCAGAGGACTGGCTAGGATGGCCCTGTGATGATTCCGCATGAGATTGAGAATGGTATGAGGCGCTCTCTCCATAGCCGTAGCCTCCATGAGCCGGTGGTGAATAGCGTGAAGGAGGAGCTGGAGAACTGGAAGTATAGTTCGCGGCCGGGTTGCCATCATGACCCTCCATGGAATTCAGGTCCCGAGTTTTGACTTGATCCCAGAGAGATCCAGAAACCTTGCCGTGGCCAAGTTGTGTAACCGTCTCCCAGGCGTCATGAGCATGGCCGCTGACGCCACCCTTCTTCTGCTGGCCGAGGACATGGTTTTTGCCCTGTTTGACGGACTCCGAAGATAGAAGATGATCGATTTCGTGGCGGCGAGGATGCTCATTAACCCAGCTCTGTACGGTGCGGAACATATCCCGTTGGATCTGAATATCCTCATGGCGGAGAGCGGGGTGGTGGAATGCCCGCAGCACGTCGTTGACAACTTCATCTACTGGAACACTGGGGTTCTCCCATGCATAGAGAACGCGGCTTTAAAAAATTATTTAGCAAATGGGCCTGACGAAGAGCAGGGTGGGAAAAACTTACGGGACAGCATACTGGAGGACTGTAGCCGCAATCCGACCCGCACAAGAGTTTAGGATATTTGTAAAATGATCCTTTGACAGCATAGAGTGTGTTGGATCTGAGCTTCTAGGGTTTTCCCATGGCTCGAATTGAGAGTTAGCACTGGCGCTGATTATGTCAGAGGAGCCATCCTTCAAGATCTTCGAGACTTGGTTGATAATTGGCCTTATAAAAGGGGCAAGGAGACCGAGAATGAAAGCTGTCAGCGTCTCACTGATGTGTTCGAGGAGTTTCTCCAAGCCGGGAATCTTTTCAATTCCTCGGCTGATCGCTTTCACAATCCTGTCACGAAATTGCAATATGGGGTAGATCTGCCTCGCGGTCTTGACCGGGTCAAAGTTCGGGCTCATTCCAGGAACGATATTAGTATTCCCTTCAGCACGAGAGCGTACTTCGTTATCCCGTTCCTGGGCGTCAGACATGGCCTTGAGCTCCCTAGCTTGAGTAGCGAAGCCTGCTCCATCACCAGGGATCTTGGCAATGAGAGAAATGAAATCTCGTGGAGCGGCGATATCCAAGAGACCCCTGGAAGGCCCTCCGCCGCCGCTGGAGCCCCCTGCATTTAAGAGGGCAATGTCGACCTCATCGACTTCGGATTGGGTAAAGTGATCGTTTGCCTCGCCGATCACGGAATGCAAGAAGTCGACACCTCCAAATGTACCGGTAACTAGAGGGTAGATGCGCTTCCCTCGGACTGTGATTTCTGACTGGGTGCCGCAGTGTGGGAAGACTTCTCGGTGGCCCAACTCACGGAGTGCTAGCTCGCAGTAGTTGCTGTGAGCACTGAAGTCTTCCATGCAATGTAGAGCCTGGCCAAGGCACCTGAGTGCTTCGCACAAATCTGCTTCCTTGCCGCTCTGTGATCCATGGGTGTAGAGACGGCCAAAGTGGATGCTCCGAGCAAAACTATATCTAAGATAGCCGGCGCTGGTAGCCCATCGTCCATGCTCATTGGCAATGTAATTCTTCATGCCAGTGTTTAGATCTATGTCGATCTCAATAGGATCAACTGGGCCACGCAGACGAGGGTCGAGTGTTCGAGCATCAAGACCGTCTGCGTAGCCCTTGGGGTTGTCAATGTGCTCCTCAGGGCGGTAGCAGCCCAGGCGTTCCTCTGTCACCTCAAATTCCTCTGTGGCGTAGCCAAAGGACATGAATGAGAGGATCCAAACCTTTAATTTGGGCTATTAATGAAGGTTCTCATCTCATATATGTTGAATAGACTTGATCCCTACCAAGATGCGTATTGTGGGAGCATTGACGCCCTTAAGAGAGCCAACGTCGACTGCTTGCGAGTAGTCACGCAGCCAATTGCCAAAGTAAGTTCTCTTGACAAGCATAGATGTCCATTTTTTGCCATGGAGAAAGGCAATGCCTGTCAGCATATCCTCGATATCTAGGGGCAGACTGTTAGTGATTATCCCACGTTACCCCTCCCTGAGATATCCCTAAAGGGTATCACATGTTATGTCACCCACCTCCATGGCGCCAGTTATGGCCCTCAACCTGAAATCTGTGAGCTTCTGGACGCTATACAAAATCCTTGTATTCATGTAGTTCAAAGACTAACCTGTGCAATCGATGGAATATTCCCAGCGCCAAACGCTGCCGCCTTGGAGGGTAGCAGCACGAGACAAATGCAGAGCACCAACAACCAGGTGCCCCGCGGTGGTGAAAGTGACGCCATGATGCAGCCAAGCTGTGGCGGGGCAAATAGCAAAGAGAGAGAAAAGGTTAATGTTAAGTTTATTGACTGCCCTCTCGATAAAAGAAAACCGTCAATATTAAGTACGGGAGCCTTTTTCCCTTTGTTTCTTTAAGTCGTCAAAGCAGGTTGTCGTCATATGTATGTTAGAGGTGAGATTGGTTGCCTCCTCCTCTGTTTGTTTATCTTGAGCTACCCAATTGCTAGTGCGTGTGTGCAAGGAAAAGTGTGTGTTTTGTGTGGCTGCTAGGAAGATCGACCAGCCGCACAGCAAGCCACAATTTTTTGCTAGACTAGAGCCAAATTGGTGGATACTCGACTCGACGGAGAAGTCGATGTGGCACAGCCACACGAAGTGGCGTCAAGTTCCAAGCTGGCATGGGTATCGTCTTTGATTTTGTTATATACTCGGCTTTTGAGAAGAGGAACATACCGTAGAAGAATTCAGGGCACTGTACGAAGTATTTCGTACGCATAGTAGATACTAGAATACGCCGTTCAAGTACCTATAGTACTATACCTAAGTACCTAAGTGTATACTACTAAGGTAAGCTGGTCCGAGGTAGACAAACGCCTGGTAGTATTCACCGACGGCAAATGTGGTCTTACCAATACGGACTCAGCAGATGGCTCGGACGCTTCGGTATCACAAGCAAGAGGTAGCTATGGATATCATGGCCCCTGGCAGTGGCAATCACTAGTACGGAGTAGTAGTACCTGTGAGATGAGAGTCCCAAGCAGCTAGATGATGAGGCTAGAAGAGGAAATCGGATAGGCTACTCCTTGTCTAAGTTCGGGAGACCACATTCACACTACTCCGCATTCAGACGCATTCAGCAGTCCAGGCAAGCCAGGCAATCAGCGGATACAACTGTGACAACGAATGTGACGACAAAAAGTGACGACGGAACGTGTCGAGTACCCGGCTGCTTACTCTGTGCAAAAAAGAAGCGCAAAAATATTCATGCCGCTGGATGCCGCTGGGTGTTTGACATTGGTATTCACGAGAGCAGCTGCCATTGGCATGTATTTTCGCCCAAAATCGCCTTACTAGAAGCAGTGGATAGGAGAAGTAAGAGAGAAAAGTAAACTTAACGCAAAAGAGTAATATCTTATTACTAGTGGTGTGACTTTGGCGTGCGCTCTGCTGAGATTTCGTGGTAACGCCACTGCTAGAGCTCGGCTTCCGTGCATTTGGGGGGGCAATTGGGGGAGTCAGCGGCCAGTAGCGTGCGTCAGGGGATCCCCCAAAAATTAATCATCGGCGCTCCTGGAATCCCGCCCATCCGATCTTCAAAAAAATCTCCTGGCCCCTAATAAATCCTGCGCATCGCCTGCTTCTTTTTCTCTTTTTCTCTCCCAATCGGCAAACATTGTGACTGGTGTTTTGCCTTCACATTCGTATCCTTCCTTTTGGCTTTTACTTTTTAGATCTGGCTTGCTGCCGGGTGCCCCAATCCTTCTTTTCCTGTCGACTTTCATTACCGAGCACGTCGCTTTTAGTCTACCGATCTGTCTTCATCTCCGCCACCTCATCCCTGTCCGCCTTTTCAGGCACAGCAAGATAAGATGCCTTCCAAAACGCTCCCTACATTCACTCGCGCCGAAGTCGAGAAAAACAACACAGAACGGTCTTGCTATGTCACTGTCGGCACCAAGGTCTACGACATTACTAGCTTTCTGTTCGACCATCCCGGCGGCCACACGCTCATCCTCGACTATGCTGGCAAGGATATTGAGGACATCTTGAAAGACAGTGTCTCGCACCAACATACAGAGACTGCATATGATATTCTTGACGACTCCCTTGTCGGCTTCCTCGTGCCTGAGAAAAATGGAACCGCTAATGGAAATGGGGCCGTTAATGGCGACACTTATGTCCACCCAAGAACTGGCATGGCAACGGAAGATGATCTCAGCAAAGACACGGATTACAACCAGGACTACAAGAAACACAAGTTTTTGGATCTTGGCAAGCCCCTGTTTCCCCAACTCTGGTACGGCAACTTCACCAAAAGATTTTACCTTGACCAAGTGCATCGCCCACGCCACTACAAAGGTGGCGAGTCTGCTCCCCTCTTTGGCAACTTCCTAGAGCCTCTCTCAAAAACTCCATGGTGGGTGATTCCTATCCTCTGGCTCCCCTGCGATGCATACGGCTCGTTTCTAGCCGTCCAGGGCTTTGGCAATCCTATCGAATTTGCCGCATATTGGATCCTTGGTCTATGCATTTGGAGCCTTGTGGAATATGGGCTGCACAGATTCTTGTTCCATCTTGATGAGTATGACATTTTCCTTATCCCACCAACCACATGACTTGTTGCTAAATATGATGTAGTTACCTCCCTGACAACCGATATGGCATCATTGCGCACTTCTTGCTCCACGGTATTCACCACTACTTGCCCATGGATAAGTATAGACTGGTTATGCCTCCAACCATGTTCTTGTTGCTCGCAACTCCCTTTTGGTATCTCGCTCAGGCCGTTTTCGCCTATAACTGGTATGCCGCGACTGCTGTCTACAGTGGCGGCATCTTTGGTTACATCTGCTATGATTTGACCCATTACTTCCTCCACCACGAGAATTTGCCTCTCTGGTACAAAGAGCTCAAGAAATATCACCTGGAGCACCATTTCCTCGAGTACGAGCTTGGCTTTGGCGTTACCACCAAATTCTGGGACAATGTGTTCGGCACAGCTCTGAAGCCTAACGTTGTCAAGACTAAATAAATACGAAACGCGGAGTGTACTTTTGTCAGCCTTTGCCACGAAGCTCACGCTGCAAGTAGTGTTATGTCTCCAATTCTTTTGGTTCTGTTTCGTAAGGGATGGATATTATTAGCTTTGGTTAAAATGGAATTTGAGAAAATCGACTGTTACGGACATGGGCGGATGGGTATCACGGGGTTGCTAATGGTATAGTGGGAGACAACCTAATGGCTGTGATATGAGTTATGGATTACTCTGGAGATCGACTTCATGAAGCAAGGGGATTAATGGCGAACATATCGGACACTAAAAGCGCCGAATGTGAAGTTTCAAATAGTAAATGCTTTTAATTCAACGACTAATTATTACTTCCATCTTAAATATAATAATCTTGATCTACTATACCTTCTTGGCTGCCTAGAATGATGCAATATATTGTTAACTTATGTCACCCGCAAATCGTCGGGTCGGTGAGAGTGCTATGTTTGCGAAATTCACCATTTTCGATTGTTTACGTAATCATGAGAATGAATGAAGACGGCGAAGCCACTCACGTGACTTAACTTCAGCTCAGCGTTCCAGGAGAAAGTATCCGTCCCGAAACCTGAAATCCCAACTCGCTGGAAACTTTCCGCAGATTGATCTCAGCAACAGCCTTGCCGATTTTAGGAAATACGCAGACGGACACGTTTATATACAACAGCAACCGTGGTCTTATTTATGGTCCCCCTTTTTTTTTAAACCACTAGCAATTTCTCCTCCTTAACCATTGATTGTCAGGACGATTCACCATCATGTCTAACTTAGATGTCGAGGCACTGCTCGACGCTACGGCTAAGAACCTAGAGAAAAAGCCGAAGACCCCTGATGCCGAACGTTCCAAAGATGATGGTAAATCTGATAGGCGAGATAGAGACTCCGATCGTGATAAAGGCCGAGAACGTGATGGCAGCCGTGTGAGAGATAGAGACCGAGACTACGACCGTCGCCGTCGAGACTACAGCCTTACTCGAAGCCGCCGAGAGACCCCCGATGCGGGCACTCCCCGTAGCGACGCTGGCAGCCACAAAAGTAGGCGGAGAAGCAGGAGTCGTGATGATGACCGCCGTCACTCACGCCGCCACAGAGACGGCGACTACTATCGAGGTGGACGAGCTCGCTCGCGTTCACGTTCGCCCCCTCGACACTATCGTCCTCGTGATGATCGCGATCGCCGAGACCGACGAGATCGATCCGACCGCTATTCCAATGACTTGGGCCGCCGTGGTCAAGACGATGAGCGCCCTGACGCCCGTAATGAGGGCGGCAATGCCCCGCTTACGGAAGATGAGCGAGATCGTCGTACCGTGTTTGTCCAGCAGCTTGCAGCTCGCCTGCGGACTCGTGAGCTGAAAGAGTTTTTCGAAAAAGTCGGACCCGTTAATGAGGCTCAGATCGTGAAAGATCGAATTAGCGGACGATCCAAGGGGTAAGTTCTTGTTTGAAGACAAACTACAATTATCTTGTGCATTGCTAACCTAGTGGCAGAGTGGGCTATGTTGAGTTCAAGAGTGAAGATGCCGTGCAACAAGCCCTTCAACTTACAGGACAGAAACTCCTAGGCATCCCTGTCATCGTACAACATACGGAGGCCGAGAAGAACCGTCAAGCTCGCAATCCAGACGCATCGAGTGGGCATCCTAACTCTATTCCCTTCCACCGCCTTTATGTAGGCAACATTCATTTCAACGTCACAGAGCAAGATCTACAAGCTGTGTTTGAGCCGTTTGGAGAGCTTGAATTTGTTCAGCTCCAAAAAGATGATAATGGACGCAGTCGTGGCTATGGATTTGTCCAGTGAGTTGCCAACCCCGTTCCTCCCAGTCTTTATCTTGAAAAAAAAAAAAGAAGATTGGCTAATGTCTCCCAAAAGATTTCGGGACGCAGGCCAAGCCCGCGAGGCTTTGGAAAAGATGAACGGCTTTGACTTGGCTGGTCGTCCTATTCGTGTTGGCCTTGGCAACGATAAGTTTACCCCTGAGAGTACTGCCAACCTAATGCACAAATTTTCCGGTAATAACCAGGGCTTCCAAGGCTCTGCGTTCTCCGGAGCAGGTGGCCGTGGCCAACAGTCTACGTTTGATCGAGCTGGAGGTCGCGATAGCGAAAAAACTGGTGGTGCTAGCGCTTTAGATGATACGGACGTTGCTGGTGTCAACTTTAACAACTATAGTCGCGATGCATTGATGAGAAAACTTGCCAGGACCGATGAAGCCCCGACCAACGGCAATGACGAACGCCAGCAGATTCTCAAGCCCAAAACGGAGACGAAGCCCCTCCCTGTCAACGTAAATATGGCCAGCCGCTGTGTTGTGTTACACAACATGTTCGACGCCACAGAGTAAGCATTGCAATATTTGTATCCTTGAAAATCCGCAAACAGCTGTGCTAACGGAAAGCTACAGAGAGGAGGGCGACGACTGGGTCAAAGAGCTCGAAGATGAGGTTCGACAGGAAGCTGAACAGCGATATGGACATGTTGTCCACATCTCTGTCGACCCGAACTCTAAAGGAGATATTTATCTCAAGTTTGACAAAGTCCAGGGCGGCGAAAATGCCATCAAGGGTCTCAACGGTAGATACTTTGGCGGCCGAATGATCGACGCGTCACCTGTTGTAGACGCCGTCTACAGCAGTTTGTTCTCTCGCACCCGGGCAATCTGAAGCTAATGCTTTACTATTCACATTGTGCAATCTAGGAACTTGGAGGTTGGTAACTAGTTTTTATGAAATATAACCCAGTGTCTCATGTTAACCCATTGGCAGCCCTCCCTATGCCGCTGTGCAAATCATCCAGTACGATTTCTGCTATCAAAGAAAAATAGCAGTGAGATGCAGGTTACACCTTCTGTCCAGCCGAATACTAAAAACAGCCAAGCTTTTTGGTGCAGCAGATCTCTTGAATCCAACGTGGCGCCTTGGTCGCCGGGTTTTTTTTTTATTGCCCATTTAATAATGCGTTTTAGCACCTCTTTACATGGCAATGTCCCAAACTGATGTTTATGCCTAGGACGGTCATCGATAGTCGTTTTGATCAAAATTCGTTTTTCGAAATCGTGTAGGATTAGTTTCTGATACTGTTGCCATAGCAATGACAAACTCTTAAAAGTACCCGATGCAAGATGAATATTCTGATTACACAATGCAAATTTGTGGCATCATAGTATTCATGCATTACTGACTCGGCTTGGGGGAGTTTATTGAACGTTTAGAATGTCAAGCTTAGAGTAATATAAAATTTTGAAAAGACTTCTAGACGTCCCCACATCTATCGACTTCTATGTTTATCTAGTTCATCCAGCTCTGGCTCTCCTTTATTTCCCCAAAACCTGTCCCAGGCAAGGAGAAGAATTTGAATGTATATGCGTATATGACAGCACCGAGTGAAGCCACGTGATGATGGCTCACTTCACTCACTTCCACATTATTTCACCTCTGCACTCTTCACTCTTCTCTCACTTTAGGAGCAAGTCTGTCTAATATTAATATCTAATCATGTGTGTTTATTTATCAATCATGCAGTTATTCACAGCATCGTTATGCCCAAAGTATCTTCATCGCCAAATTCTCACACTTTCTTCTCAATGAGCAGCTACTTTCTCAACTTTCCGCACGCTCCTTGGTGGTGGTTTAGGAGAAGCACAAGAGCGAGTAGAAAACTTCTAGGAGTTGTGGTACCTGGCACGGACAGCCTAATATCCTCACTTCGAGCTCACTTCACGTTCAGCCCTTAGGCCACGTTTTTGCGGCGTAATTTCTTCGGTGTGCTGGGAGTTTTTTTCGTTTGCTTCCTTTCTCCTTTCACTCCTTTTTTTCTTCTCTCTCTGCTGCGACATCCCTGCCTGAGAATTTCTACCTTGACAGCATTTTTTCAACAAAGGATTCACATTTTCTTGTTCACGGGTATCGACATACACCTACAGCTTTATCCTTCAGAAGTCTTCTTTCCTTTACTTTACGGTCTACGGAGCCCCTTGATCTTTTCATTTTTTTCATTTGGCGTACTCGGACAGGTTTCCCGGGTTGACGCTTATACCAAGGAGGCGTAATCAGGTGAGCGTCCATATTTCACTATATCTATCTTCTTTTAGAGCATCATCTGCGCTGCAATGTTCTTTGGGTCATTCTTTGGGCGACAAGAATTTTATTATCACAAATGTTGCGGTTAATTTGTGTCATGTAACTCTTAAGGGCTGAGATTCACCGAGTAGTTATTCAAGGGGCTAACGAAACGATAGGATAATAAAGAAGAAATAATTTAGGCACACTTCTGCGTCTTTCAAGCCTGACTGACGCTTCTGTGCCGCTCGCTCTCTCTTCTGGTTTTCATTTTACTCTCATACCTCACGCCGACTGTGGCAGCATCTTTCTGCCTCACTTCCAGAGTATGATCTGGAAGGATATCAGAACCCTCACTACAGAAAACGGCTTCAATACTTGCAACTCACCGACCAGTTCGGCGAACTCAGCTATCCAAGGAGTTGCAACTGTGATTGGAAACATGTTGTCCGTGAACTTTTCCACGCCTCTCAATGGGCCCGCGCGGTCTGAGAGAATCAAGCAAATGTCCAATAACCATGTAAGCTTACATTCCTCACTCAAGCATGTCGGTGACTAACTAGTTGTTTCTATTAGCCTGCATTCGAGAAATCGCGTATCACGCAGGAAATACTGGTCAAGATACAGCACTCTCTTAGGCGCATGCCTGGTGTTTCTGCAAAAGAATCGGACGAAATTATTCAAAGACTAATCGAAGTCGGCCAGGTCATCAGTCAGGAAACGAGCGCGCTCGTTGAAGCTGTCATGAACCTTCATCTTGACCAAGAAGACACAGATAAGGCAATTGCCAGGATGAGCATCGAGGCTAACCTTGCCAAAGCCAATGCCGATGACCAAGCCCAAAAAATCAACATCCTTGAAGAAGAACTCAAGCTGGAAAATAAGAAAAGGGAGAACGCCGAAGCGGGCCTTAAGAATATGATGGAAGGCATCGCAGATATTACCACCGAGTTCAAACAGCTAAGAGATAAAGCGGACAAGCAAAAAACTGACTCTCTGAATACCAATTTACCATTTTCCGACGGCGACTTTCTTGTCAAGGTAAGTAACCTCCGCATGCAAAGGAAGTGCCACATCTAGTCTGACTGTGATTACTCTACCCAGAGCCTCGATAACACCATCCAAATTTTGGAAGACCAGATGAACAAAGAGCCTGGTCTTTGGGCTGTGCAACAACAAAGCAACCCTGAGGCTGTCAATCAAGCCATTGAGCCCACCATCACTGAAGTTGTTCAGGCTAGGAATGGCTATCACAGGCCCCTTGTTCCCCTTCAAGAAGAGGGTCTAGGCGATGGCAGTGTCTTCAGCGATCACCCGGCACCTCCCAGAGCCGCTTCAGCTTTTCAGCCTGTTCATCGCCCTCCTACCGTGGGTTCATCGCCAAATTTCGGCCAGTTCCAAGGAGGTATGCCTCCGCGGCCTCCTACAGCCTTGTCTCATGACCGCCGAACCGCCAATGCGTGGAATTTAGTCGCACCTACCCAGGGCAGTAGGTCAGGCTCTTTTAACCATAAGCCACAGTTCCCGGGCCCCCCTTTTGGACGAGCTCCTTCTCGTCAGGGTTTTCAGAACAACCCTCAGTTTCGGCCTAATAACTTCCCGCAGTCTGCCTTTGCTATGCCAGAGAACCCTCCTCAAAGGCCCAGCAGCGCATTTGGCTATTCTCGTGACTATTTCCCTAACACTCCAACAGGTCCGGCTCGAGGCAGATACGGTGGCCGCCTACGTGATAACGCCCCGCCGCCCCCTTCGCTAGATTTCGGTGCCTCTTCGTCAAGCGGTTCTACTTCCGGTCCTCCTAGTGCCCTTATCCGTAGTCCTTACCCTAACCAGCCGATCACAATCACGGAGCAAGCTGTCCAAGCATGGCATGGATATATGATGCATTTCTATGCAGCTATACGCAACTTTGTCGAGCGTCACGCCAATAACCCCGATCTCACGGGAGAGACGAAGCTAAGCCAGACGCATCTCTGGCCAATCTTGTTGGCCACGTACTATCCCCTATCTGAACAGGAGGCAGAGTCTTACCTCGAGTTTCACGTTCGCAGCGAAAACTCCAAATCATGCATCGTCACCCGGGTCATTATCGACTTTGTGGTGAACCGTATCTGGAATCCTAGCGCTTGGGCTGGCGCCGATGCAGACTCTACCTATGGTATCATTGAAATAGAGAGAGACTTGGAGCATACAGCAGGTGACTCTCCCAAACCGCGTAACACATTTCCTTCTATTTACGCTGAGAACTAACACGCCACAGGTCAACCGTCGGCTGTTCGCCAGCCAATCCTCGACCGCATGGCTGCGATTGTCGAGGCCGTCATGAAAAGAGAGCAAGGCGGTCCCTTTGTCAAGAATAGAATCGAAGAAGCCACTCATACCCTCCTTACTAGTCTGCAGCCTCTCATGAACAAATTCTACAACTCGACAGAGGCTTTCCGCGACTTGGAGCAAGTCATTGACAGTGCCTACGAGATTTCTTGCAAGATTCTCACCAGTCGCTTGACGTTTGACTTCCGCTTCCCCGAAATCGGCAGCCGCTTCTCTTCGCAGTCCATGCTGCCCATCTGGCCACCTACTGACCCGCTGGAGCTGCAAGCGAAGCACTGGCGAGTGGCACTGGTAACAACACCGGTGGTAACGTGCCGAAATGACACGGGTTCAAACA
Organism: Trichoderma polysporum; assembly: GCA_030278935.1. Classification (NCBI taxonomy): domain Eukaryota; kingdom Fungi; phylum Ascomycota; class Sordariomycetes; order Hypocreales; family Hypocreaceae; genus Trichoderma; species Trichoderma polysporum. Next base: position 129,977 of record JARFTM010000076.1, on the reverse strand, counting down.
TTTCTGCACACTCTGTGTCCTTAGCAGACGTGTTTTGTATGCAGTGAAAGATGCTTCGGCTTGGTGCTAGTTCAGGTGGAGGAGGTATGGTTATTTATTGCGTGGGATTAGAGTCTTTTGAGCGGCAATTGACCTCTCAGGGTGGCATAACCATGCGGCATCATAGCGGTGGATGTACAATTGAGATTGAACATCGTGGAATGGACAGAGAGAGAGAGAGTCGGTATTGAGAATGGCTGGGTTAAGGCGTTCGCTGGGTTATTCGATTTCAACTACTTTTCATCTTCTCAGATACTTCAAGATCACTCGCCTGATAGTCAAGCCCTTAGAGAGACTTTATCGTTCTGGCATATATTCTTTCTTTATTCTTTCTTTATTTTTAATTCGCGGAGAAAAGATAAAAAGTCTCAAACAGTTCGCAGTGGAAACATCCAGTTGAGCAGGGGTACTTGGAGGTGACACATGGCTAAATCAATGGCAATGCACGGGATTTCTTCTTTTCTGAACATAACGATCTCGGAGCTGCGCGCGATATGGAGTCCTGAGTAAATAATTCCAAGTAAATAGGATTACGTACCTTTCTCTTTTATGAATATTGGAAACAGCAAGCGTTTTATGGCATGACAGGTGAATTATTTCTGATATAAACTGCATCTCGTCTAAGCTTACTGCTGATATCGTGATGGCGTGCCATTTGGGACGAAGACTTCGCACAATTCATCCTAGCCTTTGTCCAAAGTAGCAACTGTAACGCCAGAATTATTTTAAAATCTTTTTTTGATACCACAATGAGGCATTGCTAGCCCTTACCAACCACTGGGGAGCCTTCTCATCGGCTTCATCCCACGCCAATTTTTTCTTTAAAAGACCCCCTATTTGACCAGAGGCATACCTGCATATAAAACTCTTCGCACTTTTCATATCAGAGGATGCCCCTAATGACACGACGCTCCCATCGCTAAAACGGCACTCCTTAACGTCCTCCAAACTAAGCCCTTGATAGATTTGCTGCAGGTCTTCTGTCCAAGCGGCGAATAACCGCTCCAAGGACAACCTTGAGTATGCCGTCGGCAGTAAGACCCTTTCTGCTACTAGAAGTCTTACCATCCCACGTCACTGTATCCACCATGTCCCGGACGCCCTGGTTTGTCAACTCATCGTCCAGTTCCCGCAGCGCCTCTGTAGCATCCTTGTCGTTCCCAATCTGGAAGAATTGTATGCCAACTTGATGCGGTGGTGCCTCGATCTTGTCAAGCTTCATGGCATGGTGGACAATGACGCTCTCCGGGTCGTCCGTGGGACGGCCGTCGGTGATGACGATGATGTTTACGGGCTTGACATCTTCGATATCCTTAGCAGAGGACAGGCCCGCGACATACGGCTTGAGGATACTCTGCAGCCGTGCTCCCGTAGGCGTAGTCCCATGAGGCACGACACTTCTGAAAATGCGTTCCATCATTTCTGGGCTGTTGATGTTGTAGTATCCGCCTCTGGCTTTATCAGCGGGTCCCTCGATTGCTGATTTATGATTCAGAAAGTATAGGTCGATGCCATCACTATCGTGAGCAGTGCAAATAGGCGTGATGGAGCGCAGAACTTCGGCAACCTCCCTCCAGGGGGCGCCTGCCATGGAGCCGGAGTCATCGACGACGAGAACAGTGTCAAAGGACGACAGAAAGGCGTATTTGTCGTCATCATTGGTGATATGAGACAAGTATGGAGCGGCACTGCTGCTGCCAGCGAAAGGTGGCGCTACCGGAGAATATGCAGGAGGTGCGTCATCTGCAAGGGGAGAGAGAGAAGTGTCAGCATCCATGTATCCATCTAGTATCTGGCCTTCTTTCTTAGAGGCAGTTAAAAAAAAGTGGCTCAGTAATGGCAGGGGGGGGTTTATTCACTCTCGCTTCCAGGCCCTGCAGTGCTTAGAGCCAATGAGCTCCTAGATGCGCTTTTGTCGGTAGCCTTGTCAGACTCTCCACGAGAAAGCTTTTCCTTCAAGCTCCCAAGCATTGATTTTCTCATGGTATATGAAAGAAGATGATGGAATTTTCAAAATCTGATGGTATCTGTAGCTTGGTTGATGTGAGAAGAAAGTGTGTTGTCTGAGTATAATAATGATAAAAGAGAGAGATTGCTGAATTTCTCTTTTTGGTTTTTGAAAATTCTAATGACGTTTGTTGTATGTATGCTTGATATTGACAGTGAATTCGGGTCGTCCCTGCCAGGATATATTGCTGCAGTGACCAAGAGGCAAACAGCAGGCAATGTTTGCAGCTGTGGCTTCAAAAGGCTCTCTGTTTGCACCGAAGCCTCGTAGGTCACCAAGGTAACCAACCGTTGCACCAATCAAGACAAAGAATCTCTCTTTGTTTTATCAGTACCTATTTTTAAATTTCAGTTTCTGGCTGTCTTCGCCCTAACACTTGTTGTCATAGATAGCCAATGGCATGCATATGCATCATCTATATAGACACACACACACATATACATATATATCTCTGGATGCTTCCCCTGTCTTATACTTCTACCCGTATACGCCGGTGACTCTCTGTCCTAAAGAGTACGATAACACCAAATATCGTCAAAATGATTAAACATCCCACAAAACAGACCTAAAAGAACTCTAAGATGTCGAGGCTTAACCCATAGCCACAAATGCAAATCTCTCATTAATTACATGACATGGAGTCAAACACCTGACCCCGCCTAAGCTCGGCGGAAGCAGCACCAGGAAGTATCCAATCCAGGCGCAGCGTGGCGCAGTTGGTGCGGGTCACCTAAGCAACTAGGGTGCATGGCCCATCTGAACAGCCCTTGCTAGGAGAAGCAGCAAGGCGATTTTGCTAGGCCACCTGCAAGGCTGCTGTAAGGCAGACGAAGGCAGCCACATGTACTCCCCAGTATAGTAGCTTTCAAGATGCAAACTACTAATCGCATCGCTAAAAACGTGCCAAATACAGGTATCTATAACCACAGCCCTGAATGTTTAGTACCTACTAGGCCTATACGGTCTAGAACACGTGTCTCATGTAGCATCGGATGTCGTTAGATTGTTCCAGGGAACCGGTTGCAGGTCAATAGTCCGGGAAAGATCCCCAATCTGGTCTTCCAGTCTACCCAAACGGGAGTTATCTAACGGAGAGTGGGAATCTGTCAGGTACACGGAGCAACGGCGAAGGAGGCAAACAAGCGATTGGACAAGGCAGATTGTCAGCCTCAATATAGCCACCAAGGTTCACGCATAGCAGGCCGATGTCTCAAAAAGTTACTTCATTCATATGAGGCGCTACATGTTGGCACCACAATGCTAATTCGCCGCCGCCATTTAATCACCATATGACGGTCATCCTTCTTCCCAAGTCCATTCGTTTTCCATAAAATACTCTCACATAGCCTCCCGCCTCGCTCAACATACTTTCACTATTGCATCTGATGGTAAGAGGCTTCACCTTCGCCTCTTCCTGTCCACGGTCATAAGTTCGGTCAAAATTGCTGCTGCCTTGGATGGGCAAACTTTCGGCACCTGAGATTCGCATTGAAGAGATTAAAGCATTAGAACCTTGAGTCAATTCGGCTAAGTCTCTTATTCAGACTTTTAGGTAGATCGCTTGTGTCTAGAGGGGGGAAGAAAAGTGTTAGCGGTTAACTACTGTGGTTGCAATGGAACAACGATGGTAAGACAAAACATACTTGCTGACTACCCGCTCGATACCGTCCAAGCCCATCTTGAGGACGTCCATTCTGGGTCCGTATGATAGGCGTACGAAGTGGTGGCATGGGCTGTCGAAGAGGTCACGTCGTCGTGAGGGGTTAAGGTCGAAGAAAATACCAGGGACGACAATGACCTTCTCTTCCAGACAGGCCTGGAAGAAGTTGAGGCCGTCAGCGATAGCATCGGGAAGGCCTTCGAGATTCAACCATCTTGAAAAGTTCAAACAGTTAGCCTAACTGCGCGCAAGCATTCTTAGGGAGAAGGGATCTTCATTGCCATACAAGTAGAAGGTAGAGTCAGGGACGTATTTGATAGAGAATCCCATCTCACGTAGACGTCGGACTGTGTAGTCACGTTTTTCCTATTCGCCAGTTAGATTCCTTTTTTGCCCTTTCACCAGCAAAAGTGTTTTAGTTGAACGAACCCGGAAGTGGCGTTGAAGATGAATCATCTCATTCTGAACCACGCTTGGCTCAAGCATGGGAACAGCAGCCTCCTGGAGAGCGTGCACGGCACCTCCATCCAAGTAACTACCACATGAGCCGATGCTGAAGCAATCTGTTAGCTGAATCATGGGATTATCGGGTGAGCTCGCAAGGTTAAACGTACGCGCTAATGTATTCTATAAAGAAACGAGAGTTAGTACTTTCAGCTCTGTCATCAGAATCCGTGACTGTGCTTTGGGCTTGCTTACCTTTGGGACCAATGATCCACGCAATTCGCCATCCAGGTAATCGGAAGCGCTTGGTGAGACCATCGATGATCAGCACATCGTCCTCGTCAACGTCCTCAACGTTCTCAGCTGCCGATATGGTGGTACCATCGCAGTTGCTGGTATAGTTATATCCGGAGTAAAACTCGTCACTGATAAAGGTGGCGCGGCCTCGGCAGAGGTCTTGAATCTCAGCCAGCTCGGGGTTGGCAACGACTCTGCCGGTAGGATTGCGAGGGTTTGAGGTAAGGATGACAGAGGTACCACGGGCGATTTCCTCAGCAATCTTGTCGGGGTGGATGTGGTAGCCGTCTTCTTCGGAAAGGGGGACAGGAATAGCTGCGAACTACAATGCGTGTAAGCCAAGCCATTCTTTGCTTCCGAGCATTCAAACCATAACAAGACTCACGTTCTTGAACAAACTCAGCATCTCATTGTAAGCCGTGTAGTCGGGCAAGAAGAAGGACAGATATGCGCTGCCCAGAACAGCGGCAATTCGGATCAGACCAGCACGACCACCCGGTACGATGGCAACATTCTCCCAGGTGTACTGGCTTTCCTTGCCCTGGCGATGCGTCTCGTTGTAGAGCTTGGCAACAGCTTCTCTCAGGGGCTTGATACCCGCTGTTGGGCCGTACTCTCTCGCTGAGACGCTGATATTGATGGTCTCAGGTCGCTTGAAGCAACCGGCAATGTCGTCCTCGACTTCGGGGGCGCCCTGGCCAAGATTGGCCCACGCATCGGGCTCATCCACGAAGCCATACTCGTTGGCTCGCTCCGTGCACCAGATAACACCAGTAGATGATCGGCTGGCGTCCAGGCCGGCATGGGGCATGTGACCTTCGTGCGCATTGCGGAATTGTCTGTGGACCTTGGATTGAATCTCTATAAGCCCAAATGTTGTCAGCTTCTTTTCATGAGTTTAAACATGTTCAGTTTGGAAAAGTTGGTATTGCAATTCCAACCGCAAAAAAGCGCTGCCGATGCAAGCTGGCGGTGGCTGACTGCTGCGGGGGAGGGGTAACCAGGCTTGGAGTTGGGGTCGCTGAGATAGCGGGGCTTGGACAAGAACAATCAAGCCAAGTCGTGCGCCACTGCTGCTTTTGACGGCCGCCACTTGAGAAAAAAAAGAAGAGGAAGAAAGAAAACAAGTTTCTTGTGGCTTGATTGACAGCAGGAGGAAAATTGAAAGCCCCAGCAACAGCGGTGGCAACATCCAGTTCTTTGATCTCACCCCCGCGTGTAGAGTGTAGTTTGGAGTGTGTAGAGAGGCATCACTAACCATTCATCGACGGCTCGACATTGCTGAAGCGTCGCAGCAACGGCTTCGGCGCGCCAGTGTGGCGATTGATGGAGAACTTGCGTCCGGAGAACATGTTGGCGGTTCGTAGGGCTAAATAGAGTGTCCGACCAATCAGTATTACGTCCGAATAGTGAGAAGAAAGGCTGAGATTGGAGTTGGAAGTTGGAGCAACAAACCGGAAGTGAAAGAAGGGGGAGAGTGGTTCTTCGTAGCCCAAAGAAATAGTTACGGGAAGTAGGACAACCTCGGAAGAACGGCACGGTATAACGTCACTCAGCTATCAAGCGAGAGGCACAGACGATTCAAATTCCAGGAGCGATCAAGAGGAGCTGAAAACCTCTGGTCGTGTGTAGCAAACAGGAAAAAGGCGAACAAGAAAATTACGTCCCAAAAGCCTCTGGGGCATCACTGCGAAGCTCTACCTATATAACGGAGTAATAAGATGCCTAGAGGGGGGCTAAGAAACGGATCCGTACGCAAACCGGAGCACTAGATACTTCAGATGACCCCCTCCAAAAATGAATGCTACGGGGCATTGGTTTAGCAGGGGATTGGCAGCGAGAATAGCGACCCGGCAAGCTCTTCCAGGTGGAGAGGCCGCAGCCCGGCTGCCAATCCGCGACGCTGTCTGGGCACCAAAAGAGGCCGGGTGCGACGAAAACGGGGGAGAGGCTTGTGCATCTTGTAACTAAGTCGGCATGGACCAACCGATCCGAGTGACGGCATGGCCGATGACATTGAGTGTCGCAACAAAGAAAAGCATGAATAGAAAAAAATGGTTCAAAGAGGCGTTTTATCGTCTCAAGACGATATTCGTAGCTACAATAGCTAAAGCTGAGTTGTCTTGATATTTATTTCTAGCTTTACATAAGCTGGCATGGCAAATAAATAGGAACGGGTACAAAGCAGCTGTTGTCTCTAGTTGAGGCTATTCCCACCGCCGCCTTTACTCCTCATTCCCTTTCTCCTCTTCCTCCACCGCAGCTGCAGCTGCATGTTAGCTCCATCACCGTCACTCAAACAAAACTCTGCTAAATCTCCCCCGGATGTGGAGCTTTCAGAGCTGACCCTGCAGCGATGTGCAGGAGGGCAAAACGAAAGTGAGAAAAAGGAGCGGTGTCCATGGCTGCCTCTCATTGCCCAGCCCAGCCTGATACGTAACATCTTGAGCAGACTAGCAAAAGGCCTCATGCTCTGCGGCCTGGGGGATGTCTCAAGTAGACATTCCACCGGTATAAATCGACCAGTTCCTTGGCTTCTCGGTGTTACCGGCTTGACATGCAGTGGCCGGCTGCAGTGTCGCGCTTGGAACGTCTACTATATGCAGGTCGTGATACGAAGCACAACAGGTAGGAAGCTATCAGGCCTGGGCCTCCTCCGCACGGATGTCGATCGAGGGCCATCTAACCCCAACTAACACACTAATACTGTAGTACTGTAGTACTGTAGTATTGCAATACTGCAATACCTCACTTATCAAACCCCCAATTCTCCATCGCCCTCCCCTCATCCTCTTCACACGCTTCGTTCAACCCAAGCCAAAAGATTCCATCAAAAACACATTGACTCGCGCCGAAATAGATGCCCAGCCGCCTCTCGTCTGCGTCCCGAAAACTGCCGTCCCCCTGACTCCGTTCCGTCCCCTCTTCCGCTGCGATGCCTTATGGGGGCTGCGTCTGATTCAGGCGCTCCAGCTCGCTCCACGCCGGAGATCCATCAGCTAAGTGCCGAATCGGAGCAAGTTATGCGCTGCATCAGCAGTAAAAGCCAGTAGCATTCGCTAGCTTGGCGCATTGAGATGCGACGACAAAATTCGGAACCCGGAGTTTTATCTCTGAAGAGAAATGTATCGGAAGGAAAAGGGGGAGAATACTTGGCGTATTGCGGCCTCCATGCACGCAGTGAACGCCAGATCGGATGCATTAGGCGCATGCCGTATAATACTCGTGCTGTCTTTTCTGTTCCCGATTTCGTAAGATTCTTTCGTGTTGCTTTACGGCATCCACTACCGAGCTAACTAAGCCCAGATATTTTTAGGGAGGGGCTGTTATCCTAATACCCCAAGTTGGCCAACTACCTACCTAGTAGCATAGTACTCCATCTTAATATTTCCACATAAACCAGGAATCTTACTCTTCTAGATTTTTTTTTTGTTTGACGTTAAGTGCTATAATAAACAAGACAGCGAGGTTCTTGCCATCGACGGCGTAAAATACTCAAGCCGTCAACCACTTCAGATGCGAAATGATTATTACAGAGATAACAGTAGAAAGTCTGGTGCAAGGAGAAGTAAAAAAAGGAGGCAGGGATTATACACAAACTCATCTCCAAACGTTAGGACACCAGAAGCGGTATGTAGCTATTATAGAATGAATGTGTTTTTTTTTTTAAAGAAACGAATATAACTTCAACTTCCTCTTCTTGTACCGGCACCAGGAGCTCTTTGAGAGAGACACAGGTTGTATGAAGGCCATCTCTAAAAGTCATAAGGTCATACTCTACCTACAACTCCTAGAAATACATACCTTGCATATAGTAGTTGTGGCAGCATGATAGTTGGGGATAAGGGAGCTTAAAGGACACTAGCAGAAAAAATAACGATGCTAAAAAAAACTTTATAATAAGGACGAAGAGGATGGAGATAGGAGATGAAGAAAGTGGTGATACCATCTCAGGTGAATCTCTCGCCCCACTCATAAACCACAGCCTATTGCTCAACATACTCACGTATCTCTCTAAGAATGAGACACATTCACGATACACCAAGAGGGCAATGCGTAAGGGGACAGAGAGTTCCTACGCTCTCCAAGCAACAAAGACGCAAACAAGTCATCGCTCCTGCATATCAACATCGAGAGAGAAGTCCCTAGCGAGTTGATGGAAAATAAACAAGAATCCTTCAAGATTATGACCCAACTGCCTACCGACAGCGCAGTGATAGACCGTCAGCCGCTAGTAAACATGTAAGTAAACACCCCCCAAACCACGATAATAAAGCTTCCACTCCCTTGAATAATAGTCTTAGCTTTACAAACAAAATTTCAACTCATGTGGCTGAAAACTTAATAAACCGCGAGTCAATAATAGAGGGTTGCGGTAAGGCGCGTCGCATGTGGCCTAATAGAGAGAGAGAAACAGATGATATCTTAGGCCATGCACGAGCTCACTGATAGCTAGAATCAGTAAGCATAGAGTAGTAATACTCTGTTTCTACAGGTAAATCAGAATTTTTGTAGCAATATTTAGCACTAATATAATGATAGGATAGAAAACAGGAACCAGACAGAGCAAGATCCGCGTCGTGAAAATGGGAATCAACATTGTTGTATAAGATTAAGAATAGAATGAATTAATAAATAGACTTGTTTAGGAACGGTTGTTTCATTCCGAAGTACTTCCTATTACACTTTATTATTAGAACGGAGAATAAAAAAATTAAGACACTATCAAGTGGTACGACAGCGAAGTAGTACATGCTTTCTCCGTAATAAAAACCAGCCAATTACACAACAAAGAGGGGCCAAGCCTCAAGAGGAGCATAAAAAAAAAAACTCCAACACATTCTAGAACCACAAAACATCGTCACCACCCCAAACCCCATAAAAAAAGAACCAACATCTTTAGAACAGCCTGATCTTTAAAACGGTAGTCGGCAATATTTCACCGGCAGCCAACTTGATTAATTATTTCTCCGGGTTCTAGCTGCATCTTTGCATCCACTGCGGCTGCATACCAATCAACTACACTTTCAAAAAGAACAGAGAGGGAAGACTCATAAATCTTCACCATCATACAGTCTACAATTCTTCATAGCGCGCTATTTCACATCTCAAACCAATGCTTCGTCGCAGTCCATTCTTCCTCCGCTCGTCACTCTTCAGCATCAAGCCTCGTCTTTTCACCTCACCTTTCTCATCTTCATCTCCAAAAATGAACTCCGACTCTCAGCCGCCATCACAAGACGACTCATCCTCTTCATCCCCTTCAACAAAGCCTTCATCTCGCAGTGCTCTTCCTGCCCCGGGCTCCCATGACAACGAGAACGTCACAACCCTCGATGTGAGCGGCTCCGGCACAACGGTCAAGCTGGATGGTCTCGGCCCTCTCGTCGTCAACGTGGACGGCACCATGTCCCGCATCTCTAATTGGGATAACATGGCAGAGATCGAAAAGCAAAATACACTTCGCATCATCGGCAAGCGGAACCAGCAGCGACTGGCTGCCCTGAGACAGGCCCGTGGCATCAGCGAAGATAGCAATGGCAGCATAGGCGCTAGTGGCAATCACGACAGCGGTGGCAAGCAGTAAGAACACTAATAAGACTTCAGTGGAAAAAAAAAGAACATTTCATATAATATAAATAAAGCGTCATGCCACATAGAGGCCATTTCTTTTACTTTTGGCTCTCCATTCCGCCACTCTGGATATATGCCACGTATGAAAAAATTTAAAGCCAAATAGATATCCGCCGGCCCGGCTTCGTTCATTTCAGCCCCAGATTGAATCGGTTATCCATGATTTCAATCTTCCCAAGACAAGACAAAGCTCCCTCCATCCGGTTAACAATTAGAACGCCAGTAACCAAAGCAACGCCCCCTCCGCCCCTTTCGATCAGCACGACATTATAGAGGATAAGGAAAAATATCACAAGTTCGCTCATCGCTCTCCCTTGACTTTTTCGCTGCTACTTGATTCGGCAGATGCGGTTTTGCCTTTATCACCCGCGTGCTTGGTGAACTCTTTCCACAGAGCAACAATGTCCTCATTACCCTCGTTCTTCTCGACCAAAAGGTTCTTCAACCACTTGTTCTCTGTTTCAAGCTGAGAAACTTTGCTCTCTAGGTTGGAAACCTTGTCAGACATCTCCTTGGCTGACTTCTCAAGAGCCTGCTCGCGCTGCTTCTTCTTGATACGGAAACGGGCGCTGGCAGCAGTGTTTCTCCTCCGCTTGTCTTCCTCAGCAGCCATTCTGGCGGCTTCCTCATGGTTCATAGATTCAGACTTGCGCTTCTCGCCAACCTGTGGGGTTGCTTGATGGAACCGCGCATGGTGAGGAGGAACCGGTCCGTGACTATGGTTTGGCTGCAGGGGTTGGAAGCCCTGTTCAGAGAAGTTGTTCATGTGGGGCGCCGCATATGTGTTATTGTTATTGAACTCTGTGAAGGCAAATTCTGATACCACCATCGGTAATTAGCACCAAGAACGCCAAGTATGTTTCTCACACGAATGGATCACAAGTGAGCAATAAAAGACGGGACAAGACAAGACAAGACAGAGTAACATGACGGGTATAGAGAAAGGGGATATATCCCCCGAAGCATCCATGGCCAGTAACAAGGCCTCGCTGAGGCATGGTTGCATTTGGGGACGAGAGTGTCAAATCACGAGTTATTGCACCATCGCCCGGCGATTTGTCAGCGCATGTGAAGTGCGGGATGCCCCACTTTGTAGGCGCACTCCAGCAGCACTTTTGCTGCATCGCATCCGTCTAAGAGACAGCTCGTCCCAATGACAGCGGCGGACGTAGAAGCGTATGGGGGAACTGAGTAGCAAAAGGACCAAAAGATGCAAGGGCCCGATGAATGGGCCGGAAGCCTGCGTGGTGATTGCGGAGATGGTTGACGAAGCGTGCCAGTCACGCTAAGTTCGCGGGTTTGGCTGGAAAGGGAAAAAGCCAGGGTCTCATTTCTTCCTAGGAATGAAAAGTCGAGGCATGGGAAGAAAAAAGGTTGCAAGAAATCAAAGGAGGAAAAAAAAGCTGTCAAACGAATAGAAATGTAAAGAAAATAGTAAACTCACCGGACATGAAATCCAAGTTGGGCATATCGCCGATTACAGAAGGTGCTGCGCTTACATCCTCAGATGCAGTGCCACTGTGGGGAGCCTTGCCCTCGGTCTTGGCAGGTTGAGCCTGGAAGTCTGTGTTCTGGCCAGAGTCGAAGTCGAAGAACTGTGTGTTTGTGAAGAGAGTGAGATCTTCCTCTACGAAGTTCTCTTCAACGGGAGTATCCGTAGGGCTGATGGTGTTGAGGTCGCGCAGGTACTGCGACACGTTGGGGCCGTGCCGACCGCTGTAATTCGACATGGTGATTTTCGTCAAGGGATGTCAGACGGGGGAAAAAAGGTGAAGACTCGTCACCGATTGATCGTGTATCGTAACGTCTCGCTCGTAATAATTAATGTCGAGATTCCGGAAATGTCCTGGATCGAGCGCTTGGAGAAAAAGAGAATCCCTCCTACTGTCGAAAATTGATTGCCAGATTGATAGTGTCGAGAATGTGCAATGTAGACGATGTTGCAGTCAGAGACGTCGATGTTGTTCCGATGCCTGATGCTGGTCGCCTGTGCTTTGGGATCGTCGAACGAAAATACGCGACGTCGACGAATGATGGTGACAGAGTTGATGGTGAAAGGAAGAGAGCCTAAAACGAGTCCGTAGCAAGATCGCTACAGTATGAACGTTCGGATCGGGGTTATGACTCTCCAGCCCTCCGGTGGAGTGTTTTTTTCTTCTCCCCAGGCCACAACTGCGCGCAACGTGCCAGTAGCCGACCGTTGGCCGAAGGGCTCCGACTGCAGTGGGCCAGGAAGAGTCTTTTAGCGCCTGCACAGACCGTGCTGAGAAATCAATCAGCTGAATCCCCACCCTGAAGAGCCTGGGAGCCCCCAAGGCGGCAGAGTGACATGCCTCTGGCGCCGTTCTCGCACGGGGCACCGCGTACCGCCTCCATCCTTTGCGGCAAAAAGACCTGCTTGGTGCTAAGGTGTGGACGCCTACAACGCCTTTGACGCCAGCAGCCCACCTCCGCCACGGCGCTGCAGCCAATCAGAGCGGCCGCTGCCCTCATATCGCCGCATTGATTTGCTCATTCGGTTGTTAAGAATTGAGTTACACAGCAACTGGCTTGGGGCTTTGTCCGGTGCTTATCTCTGCTACTGTATGGAATACTGTACCTCGTACCTCCGTACATACCAAGACGCCTACACCGGAAGCGGTGATTGCGGTGCTTTCTACTCCGTACTCTCCGCACAGAACCACTGACTAGCAGGTATTTAGTAAACTCTGAGTGCTGTTATGTGTTATGTCATGCCCGATCAAGAATATGCTGAATGTGAGGAGTTACGTAGGTGCTGCAGCTCTGTGCTCCTCAATGACTCCGCCATCCTGTTTTTCATTTTTGCCATTGCTGCTGATCGGACTGATCATCGCCTCCGGCTCGATTCCCCTCTCGCTGACGGCCAACTTGCTCGGCTGGCAATTAAACCCTCACCCTCACTCAATAGCTCCAATCCTCCCGCAAGGCACGCCCATTCTTTCCACGAACCCTTAATACGCCACCTAGCTTCTGCGCGTGGGGGCACTGGCAAGCCCATCTCCGGACGGGCTGCAAATAGCCTTCAAGCACCAGCCAACCACCCGTCGCGATTCACGACTCGCAGAGCCTGGTGCTGTGCCGCCCCGCTGCTCTGCAACTCGAAGACTCGAGATGCTCGCACTGGTTCATCCAGAGAGTTGGACTCGCTTGCGCCCGGTTTGTCAAAATGTCCACTTTGCTAATGCGCAGGCTCCGCCGCTCCCACAGCCGTTTGTTTCGCACCGATTAGCCCAGGAGGCTTGGGCAACACCACAACGTTCCTTATTATTTTCGTTTCTCTCTCTCTCTATCCTTGTCGTGCTCTCTAGCAGTACTCTAGGACTGCGTCGTATGTGCGAAGTACAGTTAGGCATGCAAGGTGAGCCCTAAGCAGGGTAGTTATTACTAACCAAAACGCCACCCTAGCTGTGGTTGAAATTGATTATACAGTCGCTTCGTGCGGCTTGGAGATTTCCAGGATCTACTGCCGATGATCCCTGTCTCGGCTAATGTGATGGCTCGCGGAAAGCCAGGGTTGCAAATCCCTTACTGAGGAACCGCAGCCTGCAGCCTGCATCGCCAATGCTGCCGGGCGCGTTCAATTGGTACGTTCGTGCATGGCCACGAGGGAATTCCCACCATGTGATCTGTAGTTGGCCGTCCGATGTGCATACATAAAGTGTGTCGCATCGCGAAGGCGCAATCACGCAACGCTGCCATGCTGTTGGCTGGTTTAACCGTGCGAAGCCTCACCGTGGCCTGGATGACCTCTGGGAATGGTGGCTCGGATGGTTAGCATTCTCGTACTCTCACCCACGAGCCCTCGGCCTACCAGGTGGGGGTAGCAAGGAACGAAATCAGCGCAAATTACTCCGTAGTGCTTGTAGAATCACTTGATGGTTCCGTCTAGACCTGCTCTAGGACTGCGACATTGTATTAACCACGCCACAATGTGGCTTCGAATTTCGAAGTAATCGGCTGTGCTGCCTAGCAAGCTTGTGCTAGCATGTGACGTCTCCTGATTATTACGGCGACGACGTGAGCTGATGGCCTCCATTTCTCAAAGTATTCAAGTAAAGTTAAAGTTAACGTTGTATGTGCTCCCCTGTAACAGGATGACGTGAATTTCAAGCTGGATATTCTGTCTATTATTAGCTGTTATAGCGAGGGCATGAGAGATGAGGATCGTGAGGACCTATAGCGGCCTTCGGTATCATTATTGAACAACATCTTAGTTCACACATTTTGGTTGATTATATCTCAATAAGAAGGCGGGAAAATAATGAAAATAATGAAAATAATGAAATGAAATGAAACTGTCTTCTAATTTACATGTAGAGGAAAATAGCTTGTGCACAATGGCCCTTCAAATTCAAACACGGGCTAACAAAACACTCATCCCTTCTCGCCTTACACCAGCACGGTTAAACCCTGAACGCGAGAAGTAGCGTATGACCCCTTCAATTGGAAGTGTTGAGCCACTTTCTTGCTCGTCACATCGAATACAGTCACCGCTGGCGCAACGGTTGCATTACCAGGACCCAAGGCATAAATGAAGTTACCAGCGGCTTTCAAATCATTCAAACCAGGGTCGCCGGTGTTGAGGTTCGTGATGGACTTCACGCTAGCATCGGTGACAGACAGTTCCACTAACCGGTCGCTCCCAGCATCTGCAATAAATCCCGTGTTTGTCAGTGGGGAAATGGTAGCCCAGCATGAGGCTGCCTGGCCACTAATGACAGCCTTGTTCTTGATGCTTGCAGCTCCGGTTTCGGCATCAACAGACAGCACAGCTGCTCCAAATGATGCATCAGATACGAAGAGATCAGTAGATCCCTGGATAGGAGACGAGCCAAAGAGAACAGCAGTGCCTTCGACGTGAGTCAACTTTCCCTCCACGCTGACAGAGGCGGCTTCATGACCGTCACAAGGCTGTTCCACGCCGAAAATCCCCAAAGTTCCAGTGGTGTTTGTTGCCGGGTTGCCCTTCACGGTGGTGAACAGTGTCTCCTCATCTTCAGAGAAGAACACCTGAGCAATGAGATCGGTGGGTCCTAAAGGAGGCGTTGTCTGCTTCAAGCCAACTGGGCGAAGTTGGTCCATCTGGCTCAGCCCCCTGGAGGAGAAGGATGCGCAAGCGACACCAGACTTGGCACCAGATGCTCCAACGCAAAGCAGCTTGTTCTTCACTGATGCGCCAACGGTATTGGGAAAGTCACCAGGCACGGAAACTGGTCGGCCTACCATGGTGAGTCGGGTTGGGTGCAGCGGATCGATTGCGAACATGGTGACGGTATTGGATCCGGCATTGACAGCAAACAAGTACTACATCGTAGGTTGAAGGGTTAGCAGAAAGCCTCTTGGTAGTGATATTGAAACTCAAGGTTGTATGCATACATTACCAGCCACGGTCACGGCCGACTGGGAGGATAGGACATCAGCGGTTGCAGGCACCACCTTGTTGCCACTCATGGTCACGATGCTTGAACCTGCACCACCTGTTGAAATGGTTGTCCCCTCGGACAGCAATCCGTTGCTGCCAATGGATAGAGCAATCACACTGTTGCGCTGTTCATTGCTCGTAATGTAGATTGCCCTTCCAGGCTTAACCTTTGATGGAGGGCAAGAGGCTGGTAGTGCTGACGCCTCAGGAACCAGCTGTGCCAGTCCCAATAGAAGCATAGATGTCCATGTGGAAGAGTGCATTGCGAAGTCTGATTGGCTGAAGAGACCGGATTGAGTAGTTGGTAAGAAAGTATAACGGAAGTGGCTGAGATGAGTTGTTGTCAAGAAAATCTACTGGAAACCTGTTCCAATTGATGGTTTGTATTGAAAGATGGATGAAGAGTTAGAAAGCTGGATGATTGAGAAGACTTGCAAATCCTATCGACTTCATCGCCTCTACTTATACACCTTTCCTCACGATGTCTCCTATCTAGCCATCCCCACGATGTATGCCGTGTTGCCGTTCAATAACTGCATTCTAAGGGGACTTAATTCCAGCTTCATTTGCGTATAACACGCCATCTGCCGAAATCTGTAACATCAATCCATCTTGGAGACGGAAGCCTCCTCAGAAATGAGCTCCTCGTGAGGAATCTTTTCCATCTCATAAGCGCTACGTGCTGGGAGATCATCAGAATTTCCTGTTTGGGCATAACACGCTAGGGGATACGGGGCAACACAGGTCGACTTAGGTACGGCACTACCTAGTACGGAGTACATGTACCCATTTACAGGGGGGCAACAGGATTTGGAGATGAAGCATAGGTAGCGAACGCGTTACAGCAAGTTAGGAGAAATTGTATTGCCTATTTGGGAAACAACTGAGGCACAGAGGTTTTCGGCCCGCGACAGTGAAGGGGGATGAGGGATGAGAACGCCATAGCAGCTGTATTCTAGAGCGACTAATATTACATGTAGGCTGGGAGAGTCCATGTAAGCTTTGCGGGCTGCGTCTCAGGAACAGGCCAGCCCTGGGAGAACTGTAATTGTTTCCCGCGGTCGTTTTAATGGCAACTCAACTTTAATCTAAGTTGTAAAAAAAGGCTCAAGCGGCATAGTTAAACCATTCATCAATCGGTAACTCTCAGGCGTAGTCAAAATCAAAACACTAGCATTATGGAGTAGCCGCACGGAGCAAGCGAGCAATTAATTAGTCAGAGGCCAATTGAGCAATATACTTCGGAGAGATGCAGCTATTTCAAGTCTAACTATTGCCAGGCAGCGCCAATGGATGCCCTTCTGACGTGTATCCCAGCTGTAAACAAGCAAGAATTCAGAAAGCGTAGTCAATACATGTATTGGACGAAAGACAGGCCATAATCCATATTAATAGTGCTTAGCCTATTTTGGAAACGGAGGCGTATCAAGCCCCTAATGTCACTTCGTACAGTATCTTGTCTGCAGCAAAACGACAAGGCTAGGTCTCACCAGACATTTCCGCATCTGCCCAGCTCCTCAATCATCCAATTAGGCACAGTAAACTAGTTCCGATTACCACTTTTACTTAGTAGTAGCATCTCGACGTCGTAATGACCGACAGAATATTCCGCATCTTCAACCCAAGAGGTTGGTCCGACCCCGAGGCTGGACTCTGATGTCCCGCCCACATCACCCTGACTAATGTACGACACCTTGTGCTGACATAGGAGCAACAGAACCGAAGGGCGATCCCGTTGAGAAGCGGCGCGCCCAGCTTCGACGTGCCCAACAGTGAGTGCCTTGCCCCTTGTATTCCGATGCCGCTAACTCTTCACCGATAGATCTTATCGGGATCGAAAGGACAAGTACACCAAGGCTCTTGAGGCTGAACTGGCACGCGCTCGGAAGAGTGAAGCCGGCTTAACATTTGAGATTCAACAGCTTCATGAAAAAGTCCAGGCGCTGACTACTCTTCTATCTCAAAATGGCATTTCCCTTCCGCCTGAATTCTTTGGCGAGGCGATATCTCATAATCGTGGCATGCGTGTAGATGCGTCTGATCTTACAACGCGCAGCAGCAACTTTGCAAATAAACCAGCACAATCGGCTACCAGAGGCCTGGTAGATTCACCACTGGCGGCTGCAGGAAAGTCGGTAAATGTGAATCAAAGCGGCACTGGCTCAAATCCCTTCGCCCGCGATAGAGGACCACAGATCACAGCACCCACGGCCACAGCCATATCACCCTCGGCTGAGCCTAGCGGCCAGACTTGTCTTTCTGAACTTGATGTCACGATAGTTGGGATGGAGTTTGTGCTGACGTACGTTTTCTGCTTCGTACAAATCAAATGAAGAAGAGACTGACCAAACGGCTATGAAGGCTGGAAAGGCCTTGTCTAGGCCATATACATGGGAATCCCAAAAAGCCCGAAGAGGCACACGGCCATGCTTTGACCACTACAGTTCAGCTTCAGTCTGCCTTGTCTCTTCCTCCTATCGATCCAAAGGATCCCAAGCCTCCATCTTGCCAAAACGCTCCGGCAGCTGTACTCGAGCGTTTACTAAACCTTGCACCCAGAGTATCAGAGGACGGTGACGTGACGCCGATCCAGGCGTGGAATTATATTCGAGGCCAGCCACACTTTGGCGGGTTTGAGATACAAAACCTCAATAAACTGGCAGAAAAATTACTAGCAGCCATGAGATGCCATGGGTGAGTAGAAAGGATATCCTTTTCGACGTTGAAAATTATAGCTAAGTGTGTGCATAGATTTGGTGCTGCGGTTCAACCGGGCATTTTTGAATCAGCTATGCGAGAAATTCTGCAATCTCGTTTCTAGGAAGACAGCGAGCTGCAGAGGACATGAATACATCAAACCCCCCTCCCCCTTCTACCTACTCCCCAATTGAGCAGCACTGCCTGTTGAATTCCCATAGAAGGGCCATCAAAGGGTGGGCGAGTTCCTTTTAGATAATACATCACCGTTGGCGGCATGGAGAGAGACTTTCGCCGCAATTATAATGGAGAAAAATGGCTACAATCACTGAAATTGGAATATATATAACCCCATAATCGTGGCTGGGAATGAGGCGTTATTTGGTAGCATTATTTATGACATCTTTTATTCATTCTCGATGCAAAGCAAGCAAAGCATTCAGGGTATGCGCTCTGTGACGATGCTAGACTTGGCAGATCTGCTGACTAAATCTCGACCCACATTTTTATCAACGCGTCTCACTGAGCCTTGGCCGCGTCTACTTTATCTCGTCTCAGCGGGGCATCCAAGTTTATTATCATGTATCTTGTTCCGGTCTCTGGCCACCTCTTCAGCCTTGTGATAGCAGTCATGTAGGGTGATGCTGCATGATTTTCTCTCGAATCCCAAGTTTGTAGAGATTCTCATCACAACTTAAAAATGGCCCGCTTCTCAGTACCAACCAAGGCAAGGCTGCCTTCTTCGCTGCGCGTTGATTCTTCAAACCCAGCTGTGATAAAGAGCCTGGGCCGACTATCCCGCGAGGCACTCATTTCCCTGGCTATGAGCTGGCTTGATGGAGAAACCATAGCCAATGCGATACCTTATCTGGAGAGGAGAGATGAAGAAGATGAAGATGACCTTGATGATCTTTATCCTGCGTGTGGGTCAGTCCAGGAACTATACCAGCTTTATGTCGAGATGCAGCAGCAAAAGGGATCCAAGCGCGATGTAGCCAATCGCATACTGGAAGGGGACTGGAGACACGGGCTCTCATTATATCAACTTGCGATGGTCGATTTCTACTATCTGGAGGAGCATCCAATGTCACAGAAATGGACGGCTTATAAGATACTCCCGCTGAAGCCTCCAACCAAAGATGCCGACGACGAAGTCCTTCAAGTTGACGACGAAGCTTTGAATGTTCCCCGCTTCCACCCTTCGACGTTCCTACAGAGTCTCCAGGACCAAGTCTTGCCAGATACTAAGGCGCACTACCATTTTCATCGACCGAAAGATCTCCCAGTCTTGCTGTTGCGCATCTTCGTCATTGAATCTCCCTATAATAGCAGCTTGGCCCTGTCTGGCGTCGCTGGTAGCGGGAGCGCTACTAATTTTACTTCATCTCGGACGGTATACCTAGCTTTTCCGGATGGGTCTTCTCACATCTATATAACCAAATCTCAAGCCAACGGCCCGGCTGCCATGGGCGAATCGAGAAGTCTCCATAATTTGATTGTCCATGGCGTACCAAAAGCCCTGTCTCGACCAAGAGAACGATATACTCTAAAACCTACAAGTCTAACAAGCAGGAACTTGGAAACGCTGTTAGAAAAAAGGGGATCCGGGCGAGGAAATGCCGCAGGAGGCGGTTGGAGCATCTACACTTCCGAGAAGAACAAGAAATCTCCTCTTGATGCTATCCTCCCCAGCCCTCCACTTTCAAGAGAATCCTCCCTCTCTGACCAGAACCGAAAGAGACTAAAGCCGCTAAGCTCAGATCAGCGCTCTGCTAAACGAACCAAGCTAATTGCCAAAGCGCGATTTGGTGACTCTGGCCTCATCGCTGATGGAAAAGGTATTGAAAGGGTTGACGTCTTACTTAAAGATCCGTTTCCTACGTCTGCTGCCGCAGCAGCAGCAGAGGCCCAGGGACAAGCCGAAGAGCAGACCAATTCCCCAAGAGAGACTTCAGTTTCAGCTCGAAGAAGGACGATTGACGCTGTACTTCGCCAAGCTGCTGATGGTGACGAAGAGTCGAATGAACCGGAGAACCCTTCGCAGTGGCAACCAACAGTGCAAATTACGCTTCAAGGGACTCACGTTTTTGCCGGTATTCGACAGCTTGTTGAAACCGGTATTGTGGATGGCGAACGTATGCCAGGTTGGATGACAGGCGAAGATGGCGTTACTGTGGGTGTTGTGAGGCATGGACGGATAAAGGGGAACAAGGGCTCGGGGTTGTGATGAGGTCTCTAACTTTCTTGTTTTGGATGTACTGTATACTGTTCTTTCTATGCGCTTGATACCCTTACGACGAACCATGATAAGTCTAGTTTTCCTCACCGAGGCCAAAAACATTTACGGTGTTTCTCCAAGACGCCTCGCAAAGTTCTTCAATGCTCACGCCTTTAACGGCGGCAACGATTTTAGCAACCCGCTCAATGGTGCATGGTTCGTTGCGGCCTTTAATCATGGCTCCCTCTTGCCACTGCTCCTTCTTAACTATCTTGAAGCGGTTTGGCACATCGGGCTCCTTCTTTTGGTTCTTTTGTTTCTTCGGCCGCTTCGTTTGCTGCTGTGCAGCTCCGGTAGGTGGCTGAGGCTCACCATTCGGCACTGCTTGTTCTGGCTCAGGCCTCTTCTCTATCAGGTACTGGTATCCGGCATGGCTAGGTCGCACTTCGCACCAAGGACCGTCCGTTTCCAGCATGATCCTATCCAAGGTGACCTCCTTGACCATGGTAAGATTTTCTTCCGTTTTGAGGCTACAGCCATTAACACCGATATGTAGGCCCAGATCCATCAGCTCCTTCATCTCCTCTATGGTACCTGTGAAGCTATGTACCACACCACCCTTCTCTAGTCTCTCAAGCTTTTTGCCGAAAGCCCCTTTCAATAAGTCCACAAAGTCGCGATGAGCAGCTCTTGAGTGGAGAAACAGTGGCAATTGAGGTTGCAGGGAGGCAGCAACCTTGAGCTGGGCTTCAAAGGAATGCAGCTGAGCAGCTTTGCTGCAAAAGTTCAATCGGTCGTAATCAAGACCAAATTCCCCCATGGCAACCAGATGCTGTTTGCTAGAGGACCTGGCATCGGCAAGCAGAATCGTGAGTTCGTCAATCACCTTCGCTGAGGTTTCCGCATCAGGCTCGCCCTGGTGTTTGGTCGGTTCTGAGTCTTCAGGTTCACAGGGAGTCGTATGATCATCATGTCTCCCATGACCTCCTTTGCAAAATATGCCACTGCTGCAAGGGTGAATGCCAGCGGTAGCGAAGCATGTTCCAGCTAAATGTCCTAGCTCAGCTTATGATTGTCACTGTGAGCGAAAGGGCTTACCGACGAAATTCTTTGGCCAGTTCTAAAGATTCACGAGCGCTTGTGAAATCAGAGCCCGTCACAATGAGCTTGGTACAGCCCACTTCCTTGGCCCTCCCGATGACATCCTTGAGATCATCCGGGTGTCGCTGAACGCCGCGATGTTTACCCCTGAATATGGGATCGGCTAGATTAATTCCTATCTTCACCAGTTACATATTAGTAACCTAAGGGTGAGATGGTGGGGGCTAGTTCAGAAAGACAATATACATCGATATATCTAGGCTTATAAGGCTCTGATGCCGGCTCAGAGCTGGGCTGCGGGGCACTCATTGTGGAAAAGACTGAGACACGGGAGATGGCTGCAGTGTAATGGCGAGGCAGAAGATGGCGAACTCTCCCCAAAATCATAGACATATATACAGAATGCTCATGTATAGGAAGCAGTATTAGCGAGCCCTTGACTCTTTGTCCCACTCTGCCGCAGGTGTGATCAAGGCATATGGCAAAATGGCATCTCGAGATCCGCTTAGTAATTTGCAAGAACATTAAACTTCTTAAATAAAGCACGTGACTCCGCGACATCAACGAGAAGCTCGATGACCAATACACGCGCCAAGGGTTCGCGTATCCACCAAAACAGACGCTGAACAGTATTTCCGTTTCCCGTAGGACGGATGATGAGTTAATGCTTCTTAAATGCTTAGTACGTATCTATTTTGGAGCCCGATCAGGTTTAAGGAGATCCAATGAGGAAGTGATTGTTGGGTCCCTTTAGGCCGTTCTCGCGCTTGACTGGCCAAAGGGCCACTGGAATGGTGCTTGCGCGGGGCAGTTTTTTTTTTTTAATGAGTTTCGGAGCGTGCCACAGGTGTTTTCCACGCTAACAGCTGGCGTGGCGCGTGCTGGAGACGCGCCTTAGAATAAAAGCGTCTTCCCACCGTCTGAGAACTTCACACATCACTTCTTTCCTCCTCTGCAAACCAAACATCCCAAGGCCTCGATTCGTCTCGAAAGCCCAAAGCTCTACCTGACTGCCTGTGTGTCTTGACTGATACCTGCAAGCGTCTGAGAGCCTTGAACCATTACAACCCTCATCATTCTTTATCACCACTACTTCTTCGCCATCCCACGCCGCCACCATGTATGTGAGGAAGCGTGGTATGTATCCCACTTGCGTGCACTTTTGATTTAGATTGAGTCTTTGTAAACCTTTCTAATGCATGGATAGACGGTCGTCAGGAGCGTGTTCAGTTCGACAAGATCACGGCTCGTGTCTCCAGGCTGTGTTACGGCCTGGACACTGACCATGTCGACCCCGTAGCCATTACCCAGAAGGTCATCTCTGGTGTCTATGGAGGTGTTACGACAGTACAGCTTGACGACCTTGTAAGTCAACTACATCTTGTAATGAAAAATGTCAAGTCATTAACAAGTAGACCAGGCTGCCGAGACTGCCGCTTATATGACCGTTACCCACCCCGACTATGCCATCCTTGCCGCCCGCATCGCCGTTTCCAACCTCCACAAACAAACCAAGAAGCAGTGGTCAGCTGTCGTCAGCGATCTATACCACTATGTCAACCCAAAGAATAGCAGGGCCTCACCCATGATCTCTAAGGATACTTATGAGTGCGTCATGAGGCACAAGGAGGAGCTTGACTCCGCCATTGTCTATGACCGAGACTTCAACTACCAATACTTCGGCTTCAAGACCCTGGAACGATCATACCTCCTGAAGCTCGATGGCAAGATTGTTGAGCGGCCACAGCACATGATTATGCGAGTGGCTGTTGGCGTTTGGGGAGACGACATTGAGCGTGTCCTTGAGACATACCACCTCATGTCCAGCAAATTCTTTACCCACGCCTCCCCCACTCTCTTCAATGCTGGTACCCCGCAGGCTCAGCTGTCATCATGCTTCCTGGTTGATATCAAGGATGATAGCATTGAGGGTATCTACGATACTCTGAAGACTTGTGCCATGATTTCCAAGATGGCTGGTGGTATCGGCCTGAATGTTCACCGTATCCGTGCCACGGGCTCTTACATTGCTGGCACAAACGGTACCTCCAACGGTATCATCCCCATGCTCCGAGTCTTCAACAACACTGCTAGATATGTTGATCAAGGTGGCAACAAGCGCCCTGGTGCCTTCGCTATCTACCTTGAGCCTTGGCACGCCGATGTCTTTGATTTCCTTGACCTTCGCAAGAACCACGGCAAGGAGGAGGTCCGTGCTCGTGACCTGTTCCTCGCTCTCTGGATTCCTGATCTCTTCATGAAGCGTGTTGAGAAGAACTTGGACTGGACATTGATGTGCCCTAGCGAATGCCCTGGCCTTGCTGACTGCTATGGCGAGGAATTTGAGGCTTTGTATGAGAAGTATGAGAAGGAGGGACGTGGTCGCAAGACTATCCGAGCTCAGAAGCTGTGGTACTCCATCTTGGAGGCCCAGACCGAGACTGGTAACCCCTTCATGCTTTACAAGGATCACTGCAACCGCAAGAGCAACCAGAAGAACCTGGGAACCATTCGCAGCTCCAATCTCTGCACTGAGATTGTTGAGTACTCTGCTCCTGATGAAGTCGCTGTCTGTAATTTGGCATCCTTGGCTCTCCCTGCCTTTGTCGACTACAATGAAGGGTGCTATGACTTTAAGAAGCTTCACGAAGTCACAAAGGTGGTTGTTCGTAACCTCAACAAGATCATTGATGTGAACCACTACCCTGTCCAGGAGGCTCGCAACAGCAACATGCGCCACCGACCCATTGGTGTCGGTGTCCAGGGTCTTGCCGATGCTTTCCTTGCCCTGCGTCTTCCCTTTGAATCTCCCGAAGCTCGCGAGCTGAACAAGCAGATCTTTGAGACTATCTACCATGCTGCCCTTGAGGCGTCTATGGAGATTGCCAAGGTCGAAGGTCCCTACTCATCGTTCAAGGGATCACCCGCTTCTGAAGGCATCCTCCAATTTGACATGTGGGATGTCAAGCCCACTGACCTATGGGAGTGGGATTCGCTCAAAGAGCAGGTTAAAGAGCACGGTATCCGCAACAGCTTGCTCGTCGCCCCTATGCCCACTGCTAGCACTTCCCAGATTCTGGGCAACAACGAATGCTTCGAGCCCTACACCTCCAATATCTACCAGCGACGTGTCCTTGCCGGCGAGTTCCAAGTTGTCAACCCCTGGCTTCTCAAGGATCTGGTCGATACCGGCCTTTGGTCCGATGCTATGAAGAACCGTATCATTGCCGAGAACGGCTCCATTCAGAACATCCCCAACATTCCCGATGACATCAAGGCCCTGTACAAGACTGTCTGGGAGATTTCTCAGCGTCAAATTGTCCAGATGTCGGCCGATCGTGGTGCCTTCATTGACCAGTCTCAGTCCTTGAACATCCACATGAAGGATCCTACAATGGGCAAAATTACTAGCATGCACTTCGCGGGCTGGAAGCTTGGTCTCAAGACTGGCATGTACTACCTGCGTACCCAGGCCGCGGCTGCACCTATCCAGTTCACCGTTGATCAGCAAGCACTAAAGGTTGCCGATACCAACATCAGCAAGGATCGTGTGCTGAAAAAGCGCGCTCCTCCTTCGGGATCCTCCTTTACAATGTCCACACCCTCTGCCGTCCCCCGACCTAGCAGCGCTAAGAGGGAAGAAATTTCTGGAAATTCATTGAGTTCCAACGGCGTTCCTACTCCCACTACCACGCCTCCCCCTCTGAGCAGACCTCTGGCCTCACCTCACAAAGCCCCTCCTATGAAGGCTGATATTGAGGAAGGCGACAGCCCTAAAGTTCTCCCTACTGAGCCTTCAGACCCTATTAAGGAGGAGGAGCTGAGCAAGAAGCCTGACCAGACAGAGGATAAGAATGGCGATAGCGAGGACCGCGAGAGGGACATTTACTCAGACGCGGCTCTAGCCTGTAAGTTACCCTTCAGTCTCTTATCGAATGACATGCAAGTAATTTAATGCTAACTTCTTTATAGGCAGCATCGAAAACCCTGAGTCCTGCGTGATGTGCAGCGGCTAAAAGAATGCCAAATATATGGCTGTAGACTTGGCGGCAACGTGTACGACTGTTGGTGAGATTGAAATTATCGAAGAGCTTGATTAAGCATAAATAAAACAGGCAACGGAAATGGGGATTAAATAAATGTTTTGGGGTTTGTGTTCATGATGGGCGCCGGATCAAAGAATCCGATTGGCCTCTACACTGGTTTTTAATGCGTTTGGACTATATGGATATTTTATTACGTTTGCTACATGTTATTTACATGAGTATGAATGTTGCGTGCTTTCTAGATGCAGTCATTAGTAGCATAGATGCGCGAATATTAAGATGAATTAATAATGATCCATTCTCACTGTATATTGCCTTAGGCTGTGTGATACCGACCGTCGTTTCGGCTTGACAGATCTTTTTAGATCTAGGAAATCATCTTCATCGTGGATGGCAGCTTGCATTGCGTCTGAAGGATGGCATCTTTTTAGCTCCCAAATGACAGTTCATTAACTATGGATATTTTACCTCCATATACTCTGTCTGTATTACACAAACCTTAATAGCCAATTCATCCCTTAATGTGTATTTCAACCCTCCCGCCCATTGTTTTTTCGGTTAGAAGGCGGTGCTTATCGAACCAAAACTCTGGATGAATTACCGTCAAGAGAACTGACATGATAATTATAGGAATAGAATCTAACGCAATGAAAATTCCTTCTTTAGATGATAGAGGGCCGTTGAACCCTCCATTAAGCTCAGCCACACGCCAACAGGAGCGTATGAAAAGACAGACAGCTGCTGCTGCTGCGCCTAGAGCGAAACGGAGAAAATATTAGACTGCGGTATTGCAGAGAATAGGGTACCACTTACAAATGATGTAGCCTAGCTTTTTATCCTCGGCAAGATGATTGTGTATTCTGCAGCATACGATCGTGAGGAGAATGCAGAATATAGCTGTAAACAGAACCTGGGTGGCAAGGCCTGCAATCATGAGATCAACCCCTACTGGGCTCGAGGCAAAGATAGCGGCCAGTGAACCTCCGCATCCAATAAAACAAAGACATATAAAATCCCCGAGAATAAACAGAGAGGCAAAGAGTCGAGGGCTGATATGTGCGAAGCGGGCGGCTTCATAGTGTCTTTGCAGCGTGCTGATACCGAGATACAAAGACGAAGAAAGAAACGTAGGGCCTAGAGTGAGGCCTATGATGTACCTAGCAAATTCCAGGCTTATCAGAGATAAAAATTCTTGAAGGTATACACATGAATTGAATGTTTAGGAGCTTACATGATGTATCCATTCTTGTTGGCTCGGCTATGAGAGAGTTGGACTTTGGCGACATATCCCAAGAGCTCTAACAGGAGGCCGCCCAACATGCCAATTGCATAGCCGTAGAAGCGCCAGAATCGAGTTGTCAAGATAATCTGAATAAGGAAAATGATGGTAAATACAGTGACAAAAATGGCATTTGGCGCAAGAAGCGGTTTGAAAGACAGAGCACCGATGTCGTTTGGGGAGATTTGGTTGGTACTATTTGTAGTGAAATTCATGGTTAATGATTTGAACAAGTAAATTCAAACAAATAAAAAGAAAAGAAATGGACAGATTGATTATGCAAACATGGTCAGATAATTCAATTGAACAATTCTTTTATTTATTATTTATTATTGCTCGATTACTTACAGAGTTTCGTCAACACGCGGCGTGCCGCAAAACTGCCGCTAAATCTCCGTCATATCGCCGCTCAATCGCCGCTTTATTGCCGTTTGGAGTCTCAACCCAAATTACATCAAAGACAGCAATCAGTCCTCTTTTCAAATAACTGCCGCTCTTTGCGAATATCCGTCTGCAGGTGATTACCGTCCCACCCACAACGCGGAGATTTTCTCTCTCATCATTATGCGGCTGAAACGCGGAGTTGAGCGGGCGTCTTGTGACTTTTGCCATCGCCGCAAAATCAAATGTGATCGAGCTTCAAGGGAGGCTCAGGGTCACTCTTCTTGTTCGCCTTGTTCTTTGCGTCAGGTTCAATGCTCTGTTGATGATTCAGATGATATTCGGCTTCGCAGACGGCGAAGAAGAAGTGCCCACGATGAGGATACTGCAGAGCAGAGCACACAACAGTTGTTGACGAGGAACTCTGTCAGTGTGAATGCGGAAGGCTTCGATATTTCGAGCGTAGAACCCATCACATTCGACAAGAGAGTCGCACCAATATCACGAGAAGAACTCGAGCAACCATTACCGTCCTACTTTCCATCAATTATAGAGGTTAATATCCCATCATCAGTGGACCAGACGCCGGATTTCTCCTTCATCGATACTCCATTTGAACTCAGTCCAGAAAGCATCTTATTCCTAGATCAAATTTTCATGGGCGGGTATGAAACACCTTTAGAGTACCTTGAACCACAAATAATGGAGGATAGTGAGATCCAAACCTCTCTGGAAGGGGGAAAAGCTACTCGTGACAGCCGGGATGAGCCGCCCGCAGAAGCCTTAGCTGTTAATACTCCCCGGGAACCCTGGGTTGCCTGCAATCTCGACGAAGAGACATTTGATGCAGCGCTACATGCTTACTTCAAATTCTCCGCCGTCCATCTCCCGGTTATTATGGAGGATGCGTTCTGGGAGGATTATCGTGCTGGGCGATGCAGCCTTGCCCTCATATATGCCGTTGCCTGCCGGGGAATCCCTTTCACAGCTACCCCAGATAGCTGGGACAAACAACAACATTTAGCGTTGAAGTTTAGAGAAAAGTTCTTGGGGGCCCAGAAAATTTCAACTGGCAAAACAGCTATATGCCTTGACGATCTTGAAGCATTAGCACTTATGGTCTATTGGAAATATGATGAGACACAGAGCTCGCCTCTCGACTCACAGCTGGGAAGCCTCTTCCTAACACACGAATCTCTTGTCTTAGCTACACTTCAATCCCAGATGCAAGATTGTAATGCAGAAAAACCAGGCTCGTCATATTTGCTCGCGCGCTCAGAAGAACGCCGTAACCTTCTTTTCTGGCATGTGTACGGACTTGACGCGTTCCATAGCTTGGATCAGAAACTCATCTCTAGAATTCCGGACGGCGACAATAGTGATATTTCGCGAAAGCTGCCGCGGCACAATGCCGAGAGCTATCTCGATGCCATCCTTAATTTGGCCATCATTGCGAGGGAGATTTTGCAGGCTTTGGTGACGGTCAATACAAAACGGAATGGAGTCAAACCCCGCGACGTTATGAATACCTACGAAAGACTCAATCATTGGCAGAAACATGAATGTCCAATTCACCTTCGTAGGAGAAGAGATAGCAAAGGCAAACTAGCATCATTGGTGGTCAGCGAGTCAAGGAAGACTAATTTTCTTCAGCCATTGCACTGTTCAATCCTTTGGTTTTTAGAAGCAAACTGCTACATGCAGGTTGAAGCGTGCGTTTCTCATTACGGTGTGCAGAATGAAGCTCCTTTCGAGGCAGAAATGACTGCTCTCCGCGTTGAGTTTGAGGCCCTCCGTGCGGTCCAGGACGGTATGGAGATTTCTCAATGGATAAAGCAATACTCGGCGACAATGGATGGGGATGCCACCGCCAAGGGCCATTCATTAATTGATCTTGCACCGTCGATTGCACGCGATATCTGTGCCGGCTTATGTTTTTGGATATGTGAGCGCGGCAAAACGGTACTCCGTCATGGTTCCCCAAGCATACTTAATATTCACCTCAAAAGTCGGCAACGAGAAGCAGAAAATGAGAAAGATCAGAGGAAAAAAGATGTCGATGATTATATGAATACCGCCAAGAAACTTCGAAGCGCCGTAGCAACGGCTACGTCGCACAGAGACACTAAATTTATGCTGGAGCGGCTAGACAAGCAGATTACCTCGTTTGAGGAGGCTCTGGCACAGTAGACAAAAAAAAAAAAAAAAAAGCAAAGAAACACGATAGAAATGTAGCTTGGAGAAATTTTTAACCGCTCAAGAGCGGTGATTCTTTTACTCAATGGCCAAGCGATAAGCTACGAGACGCTTGAAATCTAGCTGCGCATACTATGTTAATAGTAATGCCGTTCCACAACAGGAATAGCTCAAGGAATTCCGAATAAACCAGAGGATGTAATCCTTTGTGTTCAGGGAAGGATCAGCAATATCGCATATGCATCAAAAATGACGTAGGCCTAGTTTGTCTTAACGGACTGATTCAGTGACAGCAGAAATCAACATGATGAGGTCAGTCAAATATAAAAGAGACCAGGATCCAGTGGACAAAAGGCCCGGATCGAGGCCTGTGCACCTTGCCGTTTAGCAACTTGGTAACGTAACTCAGTAGCATAGCATAACATATCATTCAATCTAGTCTCCCCGTGCCATTGCGACTAGCCACTTGGCAAAACGCGTGGCCTTGACTCAAAAATACTCTCGGTATGAGCGAATCATGGAGATGCTAGCTGGGGTTACTTCAACTGGCCGATCTTGATTGCCTGGACCGATGATGCTGGAGTGGGGTCTTCTTAGCTCTCTTGGCCTTGTTTTCCAACGGAGGCCTGTTGGCAAGGTTGTATTGGATGATCTGAGATTTATATGAGACATGCCGGCATCCTGCATGAGCGCGGAGGATACGAGTAGCACTGCGCAGACGGCGTTAGGAGAGCCGGATAGTTGCTCGAAAAGGTAGGAAATTCGTCGAATTCACTGAGTCGGTCAATATTTCTGATTGTTGAATAAGGAACCCCATATCGAAAAGCGCATAGAAGTCGCGATTAAAAATGCAGGCTGTCGGATAGCTGCGAGATGGAGAGAGAACCTGATTGCGTGAACAGCCATCTGAGTTGTGCCGCCACCTGCTAGTTGCCACCTGCCAGGGTGCCTGGGCCTATCCGCTTAAGCCTCTCAGTTAGCTGCGGAAGCCGGCGAATGAGCTAAAATGCACCGCTAAAAGAGACCTGCTGCCAAGTTAGTGCCCAACCAGTGAATTCAGCTTGCCGAAGCCGTCACTTAGCCTTCCATGAAGTGCTGAAGCCCCAGCCACGTATCTGCCATGTAGCCTTCAGCTGTACCAGGGTCGATGACTTACTAGTGGTATTCTGTGGACTGCGTTTCAATGCCGTCATCCCGACCTGTAGCTATTAGTATGGCTCGAGCAATTTGTTCAATTCAATCGTTCTGAGTTCTAGAACCGGTCTATTGAATGCATCCACATTCACTCAGAACATTGAAGTCTTCAACTATGCCTAAGAATGCAAGGGACTGAGGCACTAGATGATGCAATGCGGATACCAACAGCAGCAGCCCCAAGCGCTCTGGGGGAATATCTTGGCGGTTCATTTGAGATCCATAGTGTTATGTGCCGCAACAGTCTCCACCAAGAGCTACCTCGTTCTTCTGTAGATTCATCTAAACTGGACTAAATAAGCGCTGTCTTACCATTTACAGCTTGTCCAGGTAGACTTGAGTGTCACTCAAGATGCAGAGGCACATACCATTACAGTAAATAGTGTAGATAGTCGGTGATGAGCACTCATCTATTGCACTACCCACATTATCATACCATTCATACTAGTAGTACAATCACGGATCTATAATTTCGAAAGAGGGTGTCGCACAGGCTTCGTCACTCCACCCACCCCATGCCAGGAAGAATCGCGGCTTCTGTTACAAATGACGTTAATCAGGCAGATCTGCCAGCTGGCGAGAGCCGAGAATATCAAGTGGTGGCAGGTACTGCAGGCAAGGTACATGGTAAAAGGCAGCAAGGCAAAGGTTAGGCGAAGTACCTCACACCTGCATGTCTTCTGCTACTTCCTGATTTCATAAAAGCTCCAGGCCTTCCTCTCATGCCCAGCTCTTGCCAGGTGCCTGCAAGCTCTTTCCCCCTCTCTCTCTTTCTATCTCGCACAGCCATCTTCATCTCTTCTCCTCTCAAATTTCTCAAAATCTTTCTTCATCCACGATCACGGCTTTCACTCAGAACATCAAGAGTCCAACTCTTCAAGTCGCCTCGCCTCCTTATCGCCACTCTTTGTTTGCGTCGTCTCTCGTTGCGCAGCTGTATCGCCCAGGTTGGTCCACTTCGCCTATCTTTCTCTTTTCTCTCCAAACATTCTCTGCGTCTTCTCCTTCTTCCCGTCCCTCTCGCGAATCTTTCGCCCAGGTTCCCGAGCATCTACAACATTGGATGGCTTAGCTATTTCTTTGAGGGAACACCATAATTTCTTTACAATCCACCTTACCACCCGTTCATCTCCTCGACCAGGTCGTACAAACCCCTTGTACGGCCTAGCACAAAACATTTGCCGTGCTTCTCAGGT
This sequence comes from Trichoderma polysporum, assembly GCA_030278935.1. Taxonomy (NCBI): domain Eukaryota; kingdom Fungi; phylum Ascomycota; class Sordariomycetes; order Hypocreales; family Hypocreaceae; genus Trichoderma; species Trichoderma polysporum. The sequence continues at coordinate 98,144 of JARFTM010000076.1, read as the reverse complement.
CACTGAAAGCTTGCTCCTTCATTTTCATGGTCGTTACCCTCCCCTTTGTGATTAAAAACTGCCGTCATTCCTCAATAAACCGCCGCCCTCCAACTCCCCAATCTGATTTCGTTTTCCTTCTTCCACATTCTTCTCAAGTTTGGTACTCACGTCCTCGAAGCAACCGCTCGCTTTCTCCACTCTGAAAATATCACAAATCAAGTTATCAAGTTATCGTTGTTGACTGACAGTGATTTTCTATCGACAGAACACAAGTCCGGGTTTTTGACAAAATCAACACCAAAATGAAATCCGTCGTTATCGCTCTTTGTACCTTCGTGGCGGCCACTGCCGCCCAAGGCTCGCCCAATCTTGCCGCCTGCGGTGTAAGTATCTTTATTCACAGTGCTTTCCGGCCATTTTAGCAGTCACTGACATTTCCTGTTTAGCAAACTTGCGCTACCAACATGTTGAGCGCCGACAAAGCTGATGAGCTAGACTGCAAGCAGAATGACCTGAAATGTCTCTGTGCCAATAAAAACTTCCTTTACGGCCTTCGAGATTGCTCTGCGGCTATTTGCTCGGCTGAGGATGCCAGAAAGGTCGTTGAGTATGGTATCAGCATATGTGCTGGTAAGTCTCCTTTCTCAGTCATCTTCACGTATTTCCCCTCACATATTTATAGCGGCCGGTGTTGCGATCCAAACAAGTGCTGGAAGTGGAAGTGGCGGTGCTAGTAAGTCTGGAAGTGCATCTGGCAGTGCTACTACCGGCGAGTGGACAATTGCCACCATTTCTACTTCTAGTCCTGCTACTGTGAGTTCTCTGCCTCCTGTCACAACATATCATTCACTCACCTTTGTTAATAGGGAACTGCGGTAAGCAGCACAGATGGTGAACAAGCATCTGGTCAAGTGTCCACTATCTTCAGTACTATCACCTCTGATGGTAAGACCATTACCACTGGTATTGCCACTACTACCGCCAGCAGCCTCAGCGATGGAGGAAGTGGCAGCAGCGACACTGATGCTTCTGGCCACGTTTCTACCTTCACTGCCATCGCCACCGAATCTGATGGCAATGTTGAGACAAAAACTGGTCTGACTACTTTGACTGGCGGACCTGGCTCTGCCACTGTCACAGGCTCTGAAACTACTGCAGCGGGCACTGGCGCGCACCAAACTGGCAGCGCCGTCTTGACTACTGTGACTTCTGATGGTTCTGTAATCATCAAGACTCTGACCACGGTTCACAAGACGACCACCGAGTCTGGTACTGCTTCAGTCACTGAAACCGTTACAAAGCCTGAATCTAGCTCTGGCTCTGATAGCGAAGCCACTGCGACTGATACTGGTAGCTCAAGTGCTTCCACCACGTCCACCAGCACAGCCGCCGGCGTAAGTTTTTTTGCCCCATGCTCAACTATCTAGTGCCTACCTTTAACTCAGTTGTGTGCAGGTTCCTCAGAAGACCGTTGGCCCCGTCGGTATCATTGCTGCTGCCGGCCTTGCCATGCTTATGCTCTAGAGATTTCTCTTGATGCCCCCTTTTTTTTTGATGTTTCGCATTGCACATGTTTGATATATAATACCCCATCATAGTCTCATAATCCTCGACTTACTAAACATCTTTCGCGCTCGACGTGGGGACTTGGCGCTGAGTCTATCTCGCATGGCAAGGAAAATAGGAACAAGGTGAATGGACATGAACCGGGAAAGTTTAATGAGGATTAATGAATCATATGGTTTATTTGTTTTTAATGGGACCATGAAAATATATGAAAGATTCGGTAATTGATCTACTGGGGCGTGCCAGTGGAAGACGGAATGGGAAAAATGAGGCTTGGGTTCAGGGCGGATTGAATGCAATTCACATCTTCCTGTCGGATGGGAGAGTCCGTAAACAACGGTTTACCTTGCATGATATGACGCCCGGTTCCGGCATTGTCTAGCCTAAATGGATGGGGCTGGATCTCTTGCTCTCATTTGACAAGACATTAATAAATAATTTTGGTGCAACTTTGCAACTATTTTGCAATTATTTTTTAAACATGTGCCGTACACTTTCTGTACCATTTACAATTGATGCGTAGAGTGTACTAAGAGTACATTATATATATACCTATATATGTCCTTACTATCTCATATCTAAACCATAATATCCCGAATTAGGTATTTATTCCCGCAAATATTTGTAGCCCCAGTTTGTACCCAAAAAAGCCGAAACGCGCAAGAAAAAAAAAAAGATGCCGAAACTCTTGAGCCAAGAGGAGGCCATGTGCCTTAGTACACGCGGTCGCCAATCTGGCTCTTCCAGTTTTTGGCGCGCTCAAATCCATTCTCATGGCCCTGATAGTCAGAAAATGTTTTCATGACTTCTTCCTCTGAGTTGAGGACAAAGGGGCCATATTGTACGACAGGCTGATCGAGAGGAGTGCCAGCTACGACAACTTGAGATAAACAGTTAGCATAACTAAGGTCTTTGAACTATCGTGTTGTATTTCAAGGAAAGATAGAAAACTTACTGATTCGAGCGTCCTTTGTGGCGCTGGCATCGGTGCTCAGGTGGATTACATCGCCGGCCTGTTGGAAGAAGACATTGTCGTACTGCTCAGCTTTCTTGGCCTCAGCTCCCTCGCCGAAAGTGACGTCGCCCTCAAGAAGATAGGCAAAGGTATTCCATCCTTGCGGAATGGCTTGAGTCACCTTGGCTCCGGGGCGCAAGAGGAAGTCGAGCAGCCACACAGGGGTGTAGGCCAGTTCCTTGACGGAGTCGACACCATGGCTCTGTCCGGAGATGACCTTGATGGTAGCGCGGCCTTCGTCGACGTCGACGGAGGGGATCTCGGCGGCGCGGAGGTCCCGGTAGCGGGGCTCGCAGTACTTGAGCTCCTTGGGCAGATCGACCCAGAGCTGGAGGCCGACGTTGTAGCTGCCGTCGGGCTGCTTGCGGGGCATCTCGGCGTGCACGATGCCTTTGCCGGCGGTCATGAACTGCAGGTCGCCCTCGTAGAGGGTTCCGCTGTTGCCGGTGAAGTCTTCATGGTCGATGATTCCCTTGAGAAGATATGTGATGGTTTCTTGGCCACGGTGGGGGCTTAATTGAGAGTGAGATTGTTAGTTTTTTCTTCTTTAATTCTCAATTGTGAAGGTGGGTAAAAGCTTACTGATCGGGAAAGCCACCGCTTGAGGCAAAGTGATCGAGCATAAGGAAGGGACTGAAGTGTCGCTGCGATCTTGTGCCGATTGACCGTCTGACTCGCGCTCCAACGCCTTCGGCTTGTTCGATGGCGCGAACGACCTTGGCGACGGCTCTTTGGGTAGACATTTCGGTGACTGTGAGATGCTGTTCGGGATGCCCCAAGTTTTGTGGAAAGTGGCTTTCTGGCTTGATGCTGTTTGTAATTTCTTCAGAAGAAGACACCTTTTGCGCAGCAGCAGCTGTTGTCTCGTTCAATTTCTCTTTGTAAAAGAATTCTCTGTAGTAATTTGAAATGGAAGATATCGCAAGATTCGTAAAATCGGATATGCTTTCGCGGTGCTGGTATAGTAGCGTAGATGACAATCCAATGAGAATTGCAATGATGATCTGGAAGAACTTCATGTGAAGAGGGATCAAGCAAACTGGGGGCCTTTATATAAACATCAAAAGGGACTAAATGGAAAAAAGATGGTGGGCAGCTCAGGGTCTTAAAAAGAATTTTTGAGAAATTTCTAGGAGCTCAGTTAAGCTGTATTATAAGAGGATTATATCATCAACACTTAAGCTTCTATAGGCATTTCCACGTAGCTTATAGAGCTTTCGCGATCAATAATACCGTTTGGGGGTGGAGGGGCAAGTTGCAAAGCTTGGGTCCACAATTAGTCACTTTTACATCAGCATTGGTCTGTAGATACAATGTACTTCCGTAGGTCTGCCCCACCTCGTTCAACACATTCTGTGCTCCGTAATAAAGCAATTCTTACTCAGCATTTTATTCCTCTTTAGTTTTGCTGAAGATTTCTACGTAGAAGTCTGTCAGGCAGCATCACATGATCAAATCGGCAAGCAAGACAGTGTCAGATAATGTTGAGGTTTTTAATTCATCAAAGCAAACTCCCATTGGTATTCTACCCTTTTTACGTCCTTCCATATAATTGCCCATACATCAAAACAAAGAAGAAGAGTCAGTGTCCCGTATTGAAAAAACCCTTTCTAGAAGCAGGCTAACCGCCTGCTGCTAGTGCAAAAATATTCACTCTTCCTCATCATGACCCATGATTCTCGATTCTCGGAGACAACATCATAATGGTCGAAAAAGGTGAGTAGTCGAGTAATAAGTCTGCAGACATAGGGTGTTGAAGAGAAATGGAATTAAAAGAAAATGCGTCAGAGCTTGGCCACCAGCTAAAAAGAAAACGTGACGACAATGATACCAGTTGCAGATACTCAGTCCTGAGAGGGACGCGGCAGTAGCCCACCCTCTTGTTCCTTTCCCTGGGTATGTTTCATCGCAGAGATAGACTGGCGTTTCGAATTCATAAAATCCAGCGACTGAGAAGGCCGGCGCAATGCCGACAAGTGAGTGGGAAAGATAAATCAGAGGAGAGCTGGTCAAATAAGGGAATGGTGCGCTTTTCGCTTTATGATCCGCTCTCATGAAGTCGCCTACTGGTTGATCTTTTCCTTGGTAGCATCAGCAGCTTCGCCCTTCTTAACAGCAACAAAGCTGCTCAGCCAAGCCAGCGTTTCGTTGCTAACAACGAAGGCCGTGGAGACGACAGCCTTGCCCTGAGCTACCACGCCCTCCTGCTCAAGCTTCTTAAGCTCGGAAGCGTAGACCTTGAAAACATGCTCCTTGCCCTCAAGTCCTTTCTGGTAGGGGAATAGAATCAGTCCACGAGTGTCGTTGTAGATGTCACCGGTGGGCTTCTTGACAATGGGGAAGCGCTCTTCAATGCGGTCCAGGGTCTTGTCGCCAAAGGAATCGGCCTTGTGGAAGAAGGGAGAGACATAGCCATAGGGTCTAGCAAAGTAGGGTAGGATAGGGGCGGCAAAAGTTTGATACGCAGAGTCGCCAAGCTTGATTGATTTCTGGGCGTACTCGTTGGATGTGACGGTGTGAACGCCGTCACTAACTAAGGGAAAAGAGAGCAAATGCTATCAAAAAAATTATTAATACCCAGACGAAATATGATGCCAATTCACTTTGCCATTGTGCAGAAGTGAGTGGACGCTCATGCATACATACCTCTAGGAACGCGGATTGGAGGTGGCTGGACACCTCGCCGTTGACCTGGGGAGCAGGCATTGTGATGTCAGGGATGGAGGGTATAAGCTGTTTAATTGGTGTTGGAGATGGAGATGGGAGATGGAGATGGAGACAGCTTAGGTATTCGACAGGAGACAAGCTGGTCAATATGCTGGATGTTGTTGACGCGAAAAATAGGATGGAGAGCCAATGCTGGATGAAAACGAGGGATGAGAAGAGGTATGAGAAGAAGGAAGAGACAAAAACAGAAGTGAGCAGCAGCAACGCAGATAAGGACGGGGCGGAAGCCTACTTGTATTGGCGAGCATTCCCCAAGGGTGCCCATGGTTTGGGCCATGGCTGGCACGCCACCTGGGATGATGTATTGATAACGCAGCGCCGTGCAGCACAGATACATGTGTTTTCCGCGCGGCGCCCTCCCGCGAACGGTACTGGTACATAGCTCCCCATGCGGAAAAATGAAAAAGGCATGTGAAAGCGGCGAAACAGCTGCAGTTCCAACGGCGGGCCCTCCCCTCTTCACAGCACAGTAGCGTAATCTGCTAATCGCTCCCTGCTCAAGCGTGTGAGGCTTGCAGCTCGCTGCCGTTCCGCGATTGGCCACCAGCTTCACCAGCCACACCTCGCACCATCGCTTGGGGAGGGTCCGTCTCACTGGCCGACATGTGAAAACGCTCCCTCCCATCTCCATCTATTCTAGTGTCTGTCTTGTCCGTCTTGCAGCTGCTGTTCTGAGCCAACCGCAGCAGCACGACCGGTTTCAAGGTTTTTTATTTTATTTTTCCCTTCTTGGTTCCTCTCAAATCCACCATTAGCGGCTCATCCGGGTAAACCGTCCCGACCTCTAGTCGGACGAGCTTTTCCTCAAGCATTTAGCCCAATGGACACTCACGCACATTGCATTGCATGCATAGCATACTCGTACATATTATATTGCATTAGATGTACCAAGTAACCAGTATCAGCAATGGAAGTGGTCTTCAATGCGGAGCACGACTAATCATATGGACGTATCAATGCAGAATACACCGGTATCGTCCGAGAGGGAGGCCTGCCCGCAAACATGGGATTCACATCACAAAGGGACAGGCCGGGAATTGCGACATTGTAGACTTGTTGCGGTGTGCACCAAGCGTCTCATCCGGGTGTCGGCGCTATCTCTGGGTCTGCTACTAATTCAAGCACACGCATCCATTTGCATTACCATGGATCAATGCCTAGATAGCAGCAGTAGACTTGCTACTATTAGTAGTAGTACCTGTATTGGCCTCACCCACCTTATCGCTGAGATCGATGATCAGTCAGCTAGTAAAAAGGATCATCCCCATGCCGAAGAATGCTTGCGGCATCGGCACGTTGGCGGGTCGTGTTGGCTTGGAGCTCCTACGGTCCTTATCTATCAGCATGCACACATATCCCAATTCTCTATCAGGAGCACATACTGATCGAGTCCTTCGCGTGCGTCACATTTCACTCTGGATCAGAAGTACTTTTTTTCTGCAGCACGATTCATGACCAGCTAGTGGAAACGACCCCAAAAAAACTCTACTCCATAATACACCATACAGAAAGAAAAAGGGACGAAAAGCAGCCGGGCATGGGGCGATTCTGAGCCGACTTCAGTCCACATGGTTGCAGTGTGAGCGCCAAGGCAACCTTGCCTAGGTACCTTTTCCAAGGTTTATCATACCTAGGTAGGTTGGTATGCTTACTTTGCCTCGTATCTTTTCGGCATCAGGTGAAGATAGCAAAGGGGAGGACCCTGGAGGCTCACCATCACGTGTAGAAATATCTTGATGTTGCATCCCTTGGCTATGTAACCACGCAAAAGGCTCTCTCTGCCCGGGCGTTCGGCTACATAGGTGATTGGTTAAAACCATTGGATTCAAAGGGCAAAGGGATCGGCGCGAAGCTGCGTAGCACGCAGTCCTACAGTAGTACTGCATATTTTGGTACACTCGGCATCATATTCCGCGCTCCGTATCATTTCGTACTGTGAAATTTTTTGAGCCGATCGGCTTCTCATCAAAGGGGGCCTTTTGAAGGCCGTCGCGGCAAACCAAGGACATTTAAGTTTTGCAGGTCGGAAGTTTGATCGATCCACGTCTGCTGCTAGTACCGACACCCTTGCCTGCTTTTATGTGGATAACTTCAAGTGCACCAGCCACAATCACATGCCAGAGACACTTTTTTTCCAAATGTCTGATTGACCTCATCGTTTATTTACTTATCGTGCCTGACACGAGCTTGCAGACTTGGCATTTTATTTTTATTTTTAATCTTACATATGAAGTTCCGTCGGCTATCTCACACACACATGTACCGTCCACACTCGCTGCTACCCAAATAACTTGCTCATGTCATGTAACTCACTGCCCCAGAGCGGCTTAGTCTTACGGCAGAGATTCATCCTCTTAACCATGGGACTTGGCTTGCTTTGGCAGCATCAAGAGGCACGTTTTTGGCGTATTCCAATGGAATAATAGTGAGCATCTGTCAAATTTCTAATTAAAAGAACACCGTGACTCCACTGTATGAGCTACATGGGTGCAAATCCCGCCCTGCCTAGCACTCATGGAAGCATCTATTACTCCAAAAAGAACCCGCGTTACCCTTGATCGTACAGCTCATATATCCATATATCCTCCTTATCGCATTAAATTTGTACATGTGACTCTAAAATTCTCCACAGCAATCGGAGCTACAGCTATGATAATTACAGCCGTGTGACCACATGGGTCCAGTCGACAACGTGATGGTCCGACTTACTCGGACTTGATCAGACAAGAGGTTGAGTATATGCCTCTATGAAAATTTAGTCAGGCCAAAATACTATCTAGACAAGTAGAAATCCCCTTGTCACCCTATCAAATATCCTCTGTAGATACCAAAACACTGGTAAATAAACAGACCTGATCAAGGGGTCGACGTCACTATGCCGATAAGATCTGTCTAAGACAGCATTCGCGAGCGCCTGGTTTGTGACAGACTCCCTTTCGAAGAGCCAACATCCCACTAATTAGTATCAATCAACAATCCACTTCCTCCATAGTAATGCCCGATACAGATAGCTAGTCGCAATTACATTGATAGGCAGCTACCTAAGGGTAGAAAGATTAATCTTGACGGCAGGCCTCCAATCTTAAACATAGACCTCTACTCAAGCTGTCTCACCAGCCATCTTGAAGAAGAGCTATTCCTACTTTATTCCGGCGGACATCTGCCTGATGAAACTTCAAACTCAGGTATATGCCTCGGGAAAGCTCAAAGACCCTGCGATTGACCAATTGCGCCACTGCCTTCCCAGAATAGCGTCATCGCTTTTTTGTAGGAGCCGTCTTGCAAGATAGCTCGAGCACAATATCGCTCACAATGTCTTCGGCAGCATGTGATTCTACAGAGAATACCTCTCAAACGCACGCGTCTTGAAATAAATACCTCTCCCCTTATTTATACCATCTGGATAGTACCTTTTGTAGAAGATCAGAAATCCAACAACAGCGAGATCATAAGAAGCCACCATATACTGTTACATGTGATTTGAAGCAATATCAGAATAGTTTGTTTGTTTGCAAGATTAGTCGCCAAACTTGCCTTTACTGTGTTGCTTGAGGCCCCGGGTATATAAGGCAAGAAATCTCGTGATCTACGTTGCAGTTCATCTAATAGCTACATATAGTAGCAGAGAGATCTATAACAATCGTCAGGATCTTTCAATTGTTCAATTAGCCGAAATAAGCCAAAGTTGCGGTAGTTTTTCAGCATTTTGAACCCTCACGAATGCCTTTGTTCTTTCACCAATAGCCTTATTGAACGCCATACCCATATAGAAGTTCTTAGTATTGGCGAATCGTAAATTAACCAGTGACACTAGCCATTGCTGTGAGAAGGGGGGTGGAGGTCAAAAGGCGTCTCCCTTCACCGCATTCTCATCTTTCACAGCATTCTTAACTCTCCCCAAGGCCTTCGAAATAGCATTGTTGAACATCATACCTATGTAGGCATTCCCAAGACAGCCCCCCTCTCGTATTTAACTCTTCCTTATCCTTCATTCTTTCGCCAACAGTACCTATATAATCCCACGCCTACAAGCTCTCGTCGGCGGAGAGATCAGGGTGTGTGATTATTTTCACAGCATTTTTAACCCTCACCAAGCCCTTTACTCCCAACCGATAGAATTGTTAACACCACATCCATATAAAATTTGCTGGTAGAGCCCCATATGCAGTATCTTTATTCAATGTATATATCACGGCGGAACTTCCCAGCATTTTGAATCCTTCTTAGGCCTTCACGCCGCTGATAGATTACAAAACCTCGCCGCCGGATTTCACAGCACTTTTAACCCCGCCCCAAGACTTCTTTCATTTCCATATAATTACTTCATGTCAAATATTATTTGGATACACCGGTTTTCTACAGCCTTGTATTGTCTATAATACCATTTTCTCAAGGAAATATATAATATTCTTCCGCCGCATCATATAGTGCATCATCTATGAGATTCCTGATAATCAACGCTAGAGTCTAGGGTAGGTGTATATACAAAGGTTGAGCTGCTGTTAGCTACTCCTAGTACTTTTGAACAGATGAACACCTCACCGAACATACCTAAGTAAAGGCAGTACGGCATTTGGACTATGATCTTAACGTCGTAACCCAAAGACTGAGGAGAATAATCTTTTCGAAGACTAAAGGATGCTTAGGGATAAACTACCACGCGTAAAACACTGAGCCCGCTGCTCTTTACCGTTGCCAAATCTTTTATTGTATCACTGCATTGAAGTAGTACATGTACGCCAATACCCTTTATCAAATACATACATGCAATGAGCTTGCAAGGGGCAGCAGACGCGGTGGTTTCACGGCCCAGTCTAGCACTTGATCGGCAGCACAAGCTAGCAAAATTGAAGTCACTTCAGCTGGGAAGAATGTTGGCTCGTGCACTTCCCCTCTTCGGACAGCTTGAATGCTCGATGCTTTTTTTCTCTCGTTGCTCCAGTGCCTTGCAGGATGAAAGCAGAATTAGAAGCTCCCCTTGCATCATTGGACTCAATTTCATGCATATATCTGTGGATGCACGAAACACAACTGGAATGCGGAGTGCTCGTGCCGTCTGCGGCTCAAGGTTTTGTTTTGTTTTGACTTGTTGGGCGGTTCCGGCCAGTTCCTGGGCTGAGTTTGACTTTGCGACTCACCCTGCATATCCATATCTCACCTGTCACTTTTTGATACTTGACAGCATGTAATGCGCATGGCGTCCAGGATTTGGTTAATATAAGCAACCGTCGCGCTAGGAATGCCGCTATCTTATGCACAGACGGGTGTGGGATAGAAGGCTATGCAGTGACACTCGTGGTGATAAGTTCAAGCTCGTAGGGCAGACCACTTGCTGAACTTGGCTTTGAGGGCCATTGCTGATATCATACGAGGAAGCAGCGCCATGTTTGGACAGTAATAGAGGTGAATACAGTGTTTGAGCCAACCGCGTCGCTTATTATGACAAGAAGGGATTGATCATACTACCTTAGTATATATTTCATGTTGCTTGACGTGGACGCGGGCGCGGGGCATGCATCCGAACTGTCGCTACCCGAGTCCCTACATTAGTTCTGCAGTTACTACCACCACAAGCCCTGCAGATAATATGAAGACTATTGGCGGTGGCCAATTGTGGCTGTCAAAGGTGCGACGTGATGGCCGAGCAAGCTGTCAATGTAGTTTGTTTTCCCGGCATTTGCTGGATGGAGGGAGAGCCTGGTCCTTGCATGGGGCAGACTTGATACGAGAGTGCATGTGGTCTGGAACCAAGACAACATCGGGAACTGGAGGGCTGAATCAACAACAGTGGCAGAATACTCGCAGAGGTACTAGTAGTAGTAGTAGTATGGAGTTGAAAGGCTACTAATTCCAAGATACGCGGTACAAACACAGTGCAATAAGCTCAGATAGAGATGGAGTGGCACTTGAGCTTGGGCTTGAGCGTCATTCTTCCCTTGACAACGTGCTCTCTCCCCGCAAGTCACGACGGATCCATATCAATTCAAATCAACGGGCAGATGATGTGTGCGATATGCATGGCTCCATGCAGGCACACGGGGGAAATGCATGCTCTTCCCGTATTAGGCGCATATGGAGTATGGAGTGCATACTTCCATGCCTTGCAGTATAACATGTAGGGAGCACACATGCGCCTAACGTGGGCCAAATCTACGCATACGAAGCAAGCCCTTTACCGTGGGATTGATGTTTGTCATCGCCACGCTCGGCTATGTACTCCATACTTGTACGGAGCACTCTAGGCCTCGTGGAGTTTCAAAGCACGGAATCCAGGGAAGCATCGCGGTATACGGAGTGGTAGTAGTACCGGTACTTGTACAGTGCTGGGCAGGGCAGCCCTGCAGGCACTGGGCACGGAGCCCTGCTGTCGAAGGCTGTCGAACTGGTGACGATATGGAGGCTGCTGGGGTCAAGGAGATGAAGAACTGGGCCGATTTGTGACGATGATCATGACGATAACGCCTACTAGTATGAAGTAGCAATTTGCCTTTATTTCGTTGTACGAGTATAGCGCGGGCGAGTCTGTACTCTGTACTACTCCGCACTCCGTACTCGTATGGGCAATTCACAGAGATTACTGCATACCCCGTACTACGAAATACGGCTACGAAATACTGCCACTAGCAGTACAATTTAGAGTCGGCGCCGGGCAACCCGCAATCGCACGGAGTACTTGTACTTGTACGGAGCACACCGAGATGCTACCAGACTGTCACTTCTGCGCGCAATGGGCGGCTGATTCTTCTCCCTTCCATGCATCCAACCTCCCTTTTCTCCTTGCTTCCTCAAGCCATTCGCGTGGCGGCAAAAGGAAGCAAACTAGGCGAGACTTTTGTGTTTGTTGATTTCAATGGTTTCAAAAGATTTGTTTACATACTGATTCCTTCGGTACATTCATTATTTGTATTCAGGTACGAAGTACGGAGTACAGACAGCCTTCGCAAACTGCGATTCATTTGCCCACAGGGAACCCCCATCTCCGCCGCTGCGCCGTGGCCAAGCCCCGATCCCCTTTCCTGCTTGTACAAGTAGAGACGAATTTCTCTCGCTGGGGCCTAGATGCTGGGTTCCGAGCGCCGTGATTGGCCCCTATGCAGCTCAATTTGCATTTCGGCCAGGATCCCTGAACCATGCAGGCACCCCTGTCGCCCTCGTGCAGACAGCACTGGTACCTGGATGCCAGAAATGGATTGCAATGCAAGCAAGCAAGAGATACAGTACTCCCTGTGCCCGCTTAGGTAGGGAGTCTCCGTCTCAGGAGCAGGAGGATCAGGATCACGACGCCATCAGTCACTGCGCTGGAACATGCATGCTGCTGGGCATAATCGACGTGCAGAGGCGAGGTTCCTTGCTGCAAGCGCATGTACACACTTGCTCGAGCGCAAGCCAAGCACGCAGCATGACTGGCTCGAGTGACGATGGCGCGCAGATATGGGGTTCCTCCAATTGAGCGTTCCCAATGTTCTGTGCCACGCCAGCTCGGCCAACTAATATCGCGCGCCGCACGCTATTGCGGACTATTCTTGATTGTACTCCGTCCTCCGGGCTAGTACGTACTTGTAGCACCACTATGCTCATCATTTGCTTCAATTATCCAATATCCACGCCGATTGGGAAGTCTGTTTTGGCTAATACCGACTTGAGGAAAAAAAAAGCAGCGGGTGGAGAAGGGTTTCTAGGCCCCCCCTGCTCCATGCAGCTGTGCCCCTGAAAGCGCTGCAGCAAGCCAAAGTTGCAGCAGCCGCAGGTACCTGCACTGCTAAACTGCCACCACTACCGCCTGCTACTAGTCGCAGTAGCCTGCAGCGTGAATGTCCCCCCATGTGTGGCCATCTCAGACCGGACTCCTCTCTAGTGGCCCTCCCCAAGACAGGTCTCCTTTTCTATTTCCCGTGTCTCGCCTCGTCTCGCGTCGCCTGATCCTGACTCTTCTCTTTCTTTTGCTGTTTTTCTTCCGTTCTGTACGGGATTCTTTTTTTCTTCGTACGGGCCACTTGAGGTCGTCCGACAACAAACCTTTTTTCCATTTCTTCTGCCAGGCTTCACACGCCCGCCGTGCCATCGTCCTTCTTTTCATCAAATCTCCGTGAGATCCAGAAGCACTTCGGATGGCCCGCTGAGATCCCCCAGACTCAATTTCTTCTCTTCGCTCTGTTCGACTGAGAGCAAAGAAGCGTTTCATGGGAGCTCGATTCGACACTGACCCGATATCGAAGCCGTCACCATGCCTCCTTCTCTCAACACCCATCCTTCGTTTACGCGCCCCCGAACTGGCGACCGTGATGGCCGGCCCAGCACTCGCGACCAGGGCGGCGCCGAATCTGCCATGATGATACCAAGCCGTACCTCATCGCTCCATTCCCGCATCACCCAGCCCATTCCCTCCACCTTGACCCAGAAGCCCCAACAGCGAACCCCAAAGACGCTCACTCATGCCTACATGGTTTGCGGTGTCGGCCGTGAGCCCTCTCAATGGGTCAAGGCTCCCGCTGCATCCCAGGGCAAAATCACCCACATGAAGGGTGCTGTTGGGCAATTCTGGCTCCCCGAAATCCTAGGCAGCAGTCCCCGCCTTGAGCAGGACAATGAGACTGCGCGGGCTCTGCACTCTGCCATGAGGGTACGTTTATCAATGGGCGGTTTGAAATATACCTGGACGAAACCGATAGATTTTGCTAACAATGGTTTGAATAGGCCTGCTTCCCTCACGATGTTGAAATCTGTACTGGCCGGAACCAGCCCCACTGCACTCACCATTCTTTCGTCCTCCAGCAAGACTCTTCTCATACTCTCTATGGTATTTGCCTGCGCGTCTGGTCGCGGGCAGACGAGAAGAGGGCTGAGACTATACGTGACTTGAGGAAGAGGACCGAAACTGACTACTATGATAACCCGGAAGAGACCTACTGGATTCCTTACTGCCTGTCTTTCCTGTCCCGTTACCCTCTGTACAATCTGCTAGGCGATTACCTGCGTGGCATGTGGATTCACTGGAACAAGGCTACTAATCTGTTTCATGCCGAGGAAGTATCCCGCATTCTGAGCTTCCCGGCCCCCAGACTCAACGATCTTGTCCGTATCGACATGAAGGACTACGCCCTTTGCTACCAGTTCCCCTCGTCTCCTACCGGATTCCAGAACTTTGCCATGTGGCCCCTCTTCAACTGTTTGTCTATTCCCAACATTGTTGGCGTCATCGAGGCGGCCATCTCTCCCACTCGCCGCATCATTTTTGTCAGTCATTATCCGGCCATGCTCACAATTGCCTCTGAGACTGTGCGATATTGTGTGCGAATCTTCGAATGGAGTGGCCTGTACGTTCCTGTGGTGCATGCGCGCCATACCAAGGAGCTCGTCCAAGAGCCTGGTCCCTACATCTTGGGTGTCACGGCTGAGTGCCGCTCTCTCTTCACAGCTCCCACCGATGCTTTGGTCGTCGATTTAGATCGCAACTTCGTCCTCACATCCAGCCCCCCCACTGCCCTCACTCCTGGTCAGCGTAACAAGTTTGTTACCCGTTTGACTCAGGCCCTTAATGGCGATGTTACGCCATCTGGTGTTCCTCAGCATCTCCGATCTGCCTATGGTGGTGGCAAGTTGGTACCTGCCGGTCAGATCATTGTTATGCGCGGCGAGGTTGAGTCTACTCAGGACCCCGAATGGTGGAACCAGGATTCCGTCATGGCTGTCATGGACCACGTATGTGAGAAGATGGGCCGCAACTCAGGCATCAAGGCTGTCTTTGGAGGCTCTGTTAAGAAGCCTCTCATGACCAAGGTGTCAATGAGACATCTCAACGAGATTGTTCGTGAGAGAAACCAGTACTCTCGAGACGCTCTCGAGGCATGGCAGGACTTCATCAACCTGAAGGGTCGTATGGACACTGAGCTTGGCAAAGTTACCAAGCGGAACAACTACCTTGTGGAGGAGCTTGAAAGCTGGAAACAGCAGTTCCTCAAGTTTCAGGCTTTTGCTGAAACGCTCACCAAGGAAACACAGGATCTCAAGGTCAAGATTGAAGGTCACAAGCGAGAAAATCGCCGTCTTGCCGCCCTCATCGACCAACATAAGGACGACAACGGTCGCCTGGCCACTCGCCTCTCTGGCACAGAGAAGCAGCGTGATGATGCTCTCGAGGCCCTCGTTTTGCAGCAAGAGATTGCCGAAGAACTCGAGCGTGAGCGCAAGAGGAATAAGAAGGAGCTCGCACAGCTCCATCACACTAACGCCACTATCGTGCGCCAGCGCGACGAGGCTCGCCGTGTTGTTTTACACCTGCGCAGCTTGATTGGTGGCCAGAGCCACCACATGGAGCACCTCATTCAGTCCCTCACCAAGCCAGAGGAACTCATCCGCGAGGTCGAGGACGGCTATGAATCAGATGAGCAACAGGGTGGCGTTGAAACCCATACCCTGCGACCATCTCGCAGCAGCAAGCGACTCTCTACATCCAGCTTGGTTGACGTGGCCGACCGTCACCTCAAGGATAAGACTGACGCCATCGCACATATTGTTCGCAATATTGCGGACCAATGCCAAGCTGCCGTTGACGGCCTGCAGCTTGCCCAGGACGCCGAATCTCGAGCCAGCACACGTGCTAGCCGACGCCACAGCAGCCTGTCGACTGCTCAAAGTGATGATGGTGAGGACGCCCGCTCTACCGCCACCTCGGACGCTGGCGAGGGGAGTTCTCGCTTACAACCACGTGCCGGGAGGCCTAGCTCAATACCACCAACGCCGGATCTCATCCCCAACCGCAGTAGCACTGCACTATCGTTTGCGTCCACGGCCACAACGCCTGAGCGAGCCAGCCAACAGTACTCTATTCGAGACGAGATACCAACCAAGATTGTCGAGGATGATGAAGAGGACTTCGATGACGGCCGAAGTGATCAGATCGGAGTCTCCCACCACCACGGAGTCGTCTCGAAGCAGTCGCAGTCTCTTCTCCACCGATCTTCTGGAGCAAGAATCAGCGCTTTCGGTAGTCTCCGATGAAGAAAGCAAGACTGAGGCTGAGCAGGTCGGAGACGCCCAGCCGGCCTAGCCGCAGCCTTTTGTATTATTGCCGATCCTCGTGCGGTATTAACCTATTTCCTTTGTATTGATTACTTCGATACGGCGATCCAAACTTTATATCCTTGTATCTTGAGCGTTTCCAGCCTCATTGGGCAGACACTTTTTTGTTTTGTGGCGGCTTTGGATAAAAACTTGTTTTGGATCACGGCGTTCATTTCTTATCTGTTCTTTTTTGAGTACACTTTATTTATTTTTCACTACATTCTAGATGAAGGGAACAGTTTGTGATGGCAGGCTGACTGATGAACTTGCGTGGCGCCATCGAGGCTTAGGATCTCTTCTTATTCATGACTAACATCTTTTTTTTTTCTTCCCTATATAGGGATATTATGACACTTGATAGTTCAAGCTTTACAATTGAGTCTCTTACTCATTGACCTGCTGTGTTTTCTTTCTAAAATTGTGAAATGGGTAGTTTTGGTGGATTTTTAGCTTCTTTGCTTGAGCTAGATTGTTGGGAGCTGTCGTAGATGTTTTGTAATTGTATGCTTAAAAGTTTTATCTTCTTTGTGAAATGTTTTTGTTAGATCTTAATATTAGTGATTCTTCTGTTAGTCCTATCTAGTATATTATTTGCCGGCCTTCGATATTCCCTACGCCTGAAGTCGGAAATGAAGAGTGGAGTACTTCGTAGAACGCGACTTGAGCCCCATATATTTTCCACCTTAAGATAAGAAATTTTCTGATAAGAGCTGCGTATCGTCACTCCTTGCAAAATTTAGAAGAGTTCGCGACAAGCCAGCCAACATCTTTTACTTATACCACGGTTCATCAAAGTTTATACAATGGCAGATCCTCTACTTACATCTCTCTGCGCCATCTGCCATATCTCTGTTCCTCAATACAAATGTCCTCGCTGCAACATCCGTACCTGTTCGCTAGCATGCGTCAAGAAGCACAAATCTTGGTCGCAATGCAGTGGCGAGCGCGACCAAACGGCTTATGTCGCCCGATCTAAGCTGGCGACCGCTGCGGGCGTTGACCACGACTACAATTTCCTCCATAGCATCGAGATGGCGTCCGAACGCGCGGAGAGAATCCTCGTGGAGGATAAAGGAATAATACAGAAGGACGAATTGCGGCCGCTGACGATGGAGGAAGTGAGATGGAAAGTAGGCAGAGATGGAAGGAAAAGAAAAGTTTTGGTGACAAAGCTCATAAGGCGGTCGAAAGAGAGATTGATGGATAAGCTTCTCGCGAGCAAGCTGAAGAAGCTTGGCACCGTCGTTGTGTCTGTACCCCAGGGTATGACAAGGCAGAAGGAAAATCACACAACGGTGAACAGGAAGTCTGGCAAGATCAATTGGCAAGTGGAGTGGTTCACCTTCGAGAAAGATCACAACGACACGAACGAACTGAATAAGGCAAGGGCTCTTTCGAAACTTTCAGATGACGTGCCGCTGTACAAAGGATATAGTGTTTTGCTGGAAACCCAAGCAATAACACAGGGCAAGGTGCAAAAGAGATCCTTTAGGGGGGTTGCGCAGAATCCCTGGGATGCTCATTGGCATTTGGCAAGTGACTGTCTACAAGATCCTCAAACAGGCGGTTGGATTTCGATTCGGACGGCATCGATCGATGCGTGGCCGCGGGAGAATGACGAGCTACGGCGACGGCAGTTTCAATTCTTTCTTGAGAGCTCTCAAAAACGATCAAATCAGCTGGTCACATTGACACCCATTCGGCCGGAAGAATGTCTTCGAGACGTTCTTTCTAATACCAAGGTTCTCGAATTTCCGGCGATATATATCTTGGAAGGGGGGGAAGCTTTGCCTGCCGGATTTGTTCTTGGTCCAAAAGATACGGCCCTTTCACATGAAGAGGAACAGCACCAACAGCAAGGTGCAAAACGCAAGGGTGGGCCACAGCAGGGGAAGAAGACGGGGCCACCTACAAAAAGAAGAAGACCAGATGATAAGGACGGTTTGGAAGAAGGCGAACTCGGAAGTTATGGTGGTCTGGCCAAAGATGGTGTGGAAGCTGACGAAGTGATTGCTGAGCAAAGCTTGAGCGAGGGTGAGGAAGATGATACAAGCGATGACGAGCCCACGAGCAGCTCGGGATCAGACAGCGAATGAAGAGAGGTGAGGAAATGGAAATGTTATGGGCATCTAGCGTCTAGCATCATGGATTGGTCGGCTCACAGCGCGTTATTGCTATTTTGCTTTATAAATCTGGCTCCCGGTTTATTTGTTGTTTGAATCCATGCATTAATCCAAGCATTATATATATATATATACCATAGTTATAGTTGACCACATTACTTGTAAGTCATATACATGAATAATCTGAAAAGCGTCGTTGTCTTATTTTACCGTGTTTCTGGCTGTAGCTGCTGGGCGTGCTGAAGATTCTCCCCGCAGCGGGTACAAACACAGCGGTGGCTTGGTACGTTAGTGTGGGGTGCTGAAAGTCCATTCCTTACCTGTTGCTTGGTGCCCTGTACAAGGCTAGGTGCCTTACGCTTCACGGAACAAAGGTACTGGGTACCGCCCGCGTCAAGCTCCGTACCTAAGGGAGTACTAACGTAACAGCGGCACTGGCCTGGGGATGGCATCGTCACAACTTGGCATCTTTGTTAATTTTCTACCAACGCATCATCTTCAAGCCACCAACACGCGCGATAACGCGAGGGCAGGGCCTACGGGAGGACAATTGAGATTGGCTTTTTACGCTCCTCCCTGTACCTCGCTCCTCAGTCTTTCTTGCGTCTCATAGCGGTCCGCGCACTATGATTTAACAACATCTCGAGAACCCCTTCTTCCCTTCTTCTTCTTTTCTCTACCCTATCGCCAGCTCGAATCGCCCACGCAAGGGTGTGCTGCCAATCATGGACGACGCCCCGGTTCCCAAACTGTCGGATCTGCTGCGGCACCCGGATGATTTAGACAAGATACCCGCGCTGAAGCTCGAGCTCTCGCGCAAGAAGAGTGCCGTTGATGGGCAGCTACGCAATGGGCTGCGGGAGCAGCTTGAGACGACGCAATCCGGCATGACAGGCCTCAGCGACGGTCAGAAGGCGGTGCAGCAGATCAAGGAGGAGATGATGAAGATTGACAAGCTTTGCTCCGAGTCGCAGACCATGATTAAGGACTTTGCCAGCATCAACCTGGTGTCGCAGGCGCACCGCAACTTTGGCGCCGTCGAGGCCATGAGACGCAACCTCGAGACGTTTAACGAACGCTTGGTCGTGGTAGAGGGGATGCTGAGAGACGACGATGAAGATAGGGAGAATATGCCGAACCTGCTGCCGTGCCATTACGAGCTGACGCAGCTGCGAAACATACGAGACGACGCCATGGAGCAGATACAGAGAGCAGAGGACCCCAGCTTGGAGTCGACGCTGGAGGACTACTTTACAAGGCTAGACGATACAATCGACTGGTTTGACGAGCACGTTGGCATTCTGGCTATGAACCTTATCAACCTCGTCGTTAGTGACAACAACGGCCTGGTGGTCCGCTTTGCCGTCGTTATGGAGGCGGAAGAGAAGAGTGATCAGCGCGTGATGGCGCTGCAAGAAGCACTCAAAGACCACGAAGAAATGGCGGCCCGATTCCAGGGTATCACGGATGGTGCCAGGAAAGTCCGTGGCTACAAGGACAAATTCATGCAGGCCATCCGGGTCAGTGCGGAACAACAGTTCCAGCAAGCTCGGGAAGAGTTCCTTGATGACGCCGATGCCCTAGAGGCCACTATGAAGTGGTACTTTAACGACCTTAATGCCGTCAAGATTGGTATGACGCCGCTCATGCCAAAGAAATGGCGGATCGCGAAGACATACGCGGATATATATCACGTTTTGATGCATGATTTCTTAATCGGCATGGTGGATGATCCGGAAGCTAGTTCAGCACATACGCTCTCCATCATCAGCTTCCCTGAGAAGTACTACAAGAAGATGTCTAAGATAGGCTTCAAACAAGAAGACCTGGTACCACATGTCATTGACAATCGCGAATCAGAGCTTGTTCGTGACTTTCGACAGCTCATTATTAGATTCCTCGATGAGTGGATCGACCGCATCTTCGAACAAGAGAAACGCGACTTTGCCGACCGCAATATCGAAGGCTCTAATTTGGACCAGGATGAGTATGGCTATTTCCGGACGAAGAACCTTGTGGCGTTGTGGAGGATGTTACGCGAGCAAGTCGAGGCGGCCATCAACTCGCAGCGTGCAGACGTAGTCGAGGGTGTTATTGACGCCATGTTCTTACGGCTGCGAAGCCGTCAGCAGTCATGGCAGCGCATGCTAGACGACGAAGCCCTGCGGTACGAGTCCAACATTCCCGATTTGGAGGGCTTCCAGGCTCTGCAGGATTGGCTTGTAGCCACGGCCAACGACCAGATTGGAGTCATCGACGACAACGAAGAGGAAAATCGTCTGGGTTACTTGTCGAGCTTCCGCCTGCAGTTCGAAAGGAACGTCAGCCCGCAGTATCTCGAGCGTACCGAACAGGAGCTCAACGCCCTTCGCGACGGCTATGTCGACTTCAGCACCTGGTGCATCCGCAAGTTCGCACATCTCGTCTTCGCCGTCGACTTCAACGTCGTCATGCCCGACTTCTTCACCCCGAAATGGTATTCCAACACGGCCATGAAGCAGATGGTCGTCACGTTTGAGGAATACGTCAGCGAGTACCGCCAGGCCCTCCACCACTCCCTTGTCGACATCTTCATCGAGATTTTCGCCGACGAGCTCCTCGTCCGATACCTGTCCGCGGTGCGCAACAAGGGCGCAAAGTTTCGCCGTACGGATCCCTTCCGCGACAAGCTCTTCAACGACATCGCCACTGCGTTTGAGTACTTTTCGAACCTGGCGAGCCCCGAGGTCGCCATGTCCATCAAGGACACGTGGCGTGTTACCGAGCCATTCCTGGGCCTGCTGTCTGTGGATAAGGATTCCGTAGCGGATGAGTTTGCGGCCTTCAAGTCTGCCTACTGGGATCTACAGATTAGTTGGGTGGAGGCTGTGCTGCGGTCTAGAGACGATTTTGAACGAAGCATGTTGAATGCTGTTAAGGCGAGGGCAGCGCAGATGGACATTGTGAGAGGGCCAGAAACGGTGATGGCTAAGATAAAGTAAACTAAAAGAAATCTATACGGGCACGCATATGAGGCCAAGTGGGAAAGTACGTGGGGGCATATAGCTGGTGTGAAGAGAAGGAGGGGAACCTGGCGAATGGATGACAGATGGATGGGCAAAGACTATCTATCATACGTGGATGAGGAGGGTTTATTACGACTTAAATGTTTACATATGTGCTATATTAGCGTTTCTATGGATGTCAATGGAGCTGTTATACAAGAGAGACAGAGAGAGCAGTTTTGTTAAGAGTCGAGTTGAGTCGAAATACATCTCACACAAGAACATCAGAGTCAAACCAGTGATAAAGAAAGGAATGTGAAAGAGGAAAGAAAATGACTCAAATATCGTGACATGTCCCCTTCAAAAAGGACAACGCATCCGTCTGTAACTGCGTAACGACAATCTTCCTCCCACTATCCCTCGATACAGTTCAACAAAGAAAAGAAAAGAAAAAAAGAGAAAAAGGAAATAGTAATAGAACAAGACTAATGATCGATTTATATATTGGGCTTCCTCCCCTCCTCCCTTCCATGATCCGAAACGTAGTAATAGAACGCGACTGCGACGGCCTTGTACAAATCCTGGCCCCTTATTGAAGAAAAAAAAAAAAACAGTGTCAAGAAATTCAAAGTCCCCGCCCCCCTCCCTTACGACAAAAAGAACGAACGGTGTCTGCTATGCGGTAATATGCTTTTCCTCCTCCACCGTGGTGAAAAGCCAAAGCCTGTATTAAGAAGGGTTTATCACACTCCCAATTCCAGTTTTAAGACTGGCTGGCAAGAAAGTTGGCAGCCTACGCCGGATGCAGTCAGTATTAACACTCGTTTACTGGTTTCTTTCCAGGTGGAAGGTCGGTCGGTCGAAAACTTACTCTCTCCAAGTTGTAGTCATACTGTTCAAGGGCGGCAAGGGCAGCAGGGCGTGAGTATCCCATGCCAGTTAGATTCTTCAGAATTGGGTCATCGTGCTCTCCTGCTTCTGTGAGGGCCCGCCCTGGCGCGGGGGGGCGAGATTCAGCATTCTCTTCTTCTGCTGGGCCTGTGTTGTTGCTCTGTACAGGTTGTGCTGCGGCAGTGCTGGGTGAGTCCAGGGTGGAGAAGATGGCGTCCCAGTCATGAGACTCGGATCCCTTCTGCTGTCCATTGCTGGATTGGCCGGGGGCGCTGGTGGCTGAGTTGGATGAGATAAAGTCAAAGCTGCTCTCATTGCCAAATGCTGTAGACTCGCTCTTGGCCTGGCTAGCTGGAGGGCTGCTATCGAACATGGGGTTGTAGTCGTCCAGCCCGGAGCGAGAGATGTTGGCAAAATCGTCATCTGCAGAGCCTTCTTTGGCGTCTTCTAGTCCCTCGAAATCATCGTCGAGGTCATCAAAGGCGCCCTTGGCGGCCTGAGGTGGGTTAAAATGGCTAGGTGCTGGTAGAGTGCTGGAACCAAAGATGTCATCAGCGTTGGAGGCCTGAGAGGCAGTCATGTGGTTGTTGGTTATTGTGGCGGGAGAAGACGGTAATTCAGTGCTGCAGGAATTTAATGTCAGTAACAGTGGTCAACGTAAACGAGTTATGATCATCGAATTCCAATTTCATATTATTCATTTCTCTGTATTTACCTTTTGGCTTCGGATTCAAGATGGGAAGCTGTTAATTCCTGGGATGGTGATAAAGGAGCGACTGGGTCAGAGGCTTCGGCAGCTGGTCTGTAAGACTCTGGAGTTGGCTCCTGAGCGACCTGCTTCTCCTTGGCCCTGTTTTCTGGCGACGCAGGGGCGAAATCGTCGTCAAAGCCCCTCTCGCTATCCGACTCGGACACTTCCCGCTCAAGCTCTGAAATGGGCGGGAATTCTGAGTCAAATGCGTTTTGGGGTTTTACGGCAGAGCTCTTGTCTGCGCTGCTGGGAGCTTTGGTTGAGGTGAAGGCGGCAAATGCATTATCAAAGTCTGCCTTGGCCTTAGCATGGTCAGTATTGTCAAAGGAGCCGGTTCGTTCTTGGGCTTCTCCCTCCACTGGCATCTGCGAGCTATCGCCTTGAGCGGCCGGGACGGGAGTCGCGCTGGCACTATCATGTTTCTCCTCTTCTTCGCTGGAAGTGGCAGCAGCCGCAGGAGTCTGGGCCTCTACGGCGGTCGGTGTCACACCGCCGAAGGGAAATGAGCCGGACGCCGAGCCCTCGGCACGTGAGGAGGAAGGGGGAGACACTTGTCGTGACGAAGACAGTGACTCGTTGGGCTCGGGGAACGGCAGAAAGCTCGAGCTTAGTTGTCTGGACTCTGGCGGAGCAGGAGGTTCAGCACTCAGCGTTTGGACGCGGCTGACATTGGGAGTCGGCCCTGAGTTGTTAGAAAAGGATCCAACACTAACTGATGACTGTCCCGTGTTTTGTTGTTTGAAGGCTGCAACTGGCGGGGGAGTGCCGCTGGAGCTGACGGGGCCGGCGGGGCCAAACAAATCGTCGAAGGACCTGTCGGAGAAGGCCCTACTCGGTGGTGGCGGCCCAAACACACCCATAATGTCTGTGCTGGCGGACCGCTTGAAGAAGGGGTTGTTGCCGCTAGAGGTCGAAAGTGCCGGGCTGGCCATCTGCGCTGAGGTAGACACGGGCGAGCCCGTCTCTATCTGGCGAGAGATGTCTTCGGCGCTCTTGGCCAGGGAATCAGCTTCCGCCTTGAGCTTGTCGCGTTCTCCCTCTGTGGTGGATAACTGCTTCTTGTTAATGGCAACGAGGCCCTTCTGCTGTCTGGCGTCCAGCTTGAGCTTTTCAATCTGAGGCTTGAGCTCCGCGATTTCGGCATTCGCCACACGGATTCGCTCTCTCAAGCTGGCGTTCTCTTGCTGGTCAGCCTGAAGAGCAGCCGAGACCTGCTGATGCTGGCCCTGGATATCTCGCAGCTGTCCTTCCAGAGTCATACATTCTCCCTGCAACTTCTTAGTATCGGCTCGCGAGTGTCTCAGCTTCTCTTCGAGAGCATGTGTATCTTGAGCCTCCTTTTCATATAGTTGTCGCAGTTGCGCCAATCGCTGTTCAAAGTTTTGCTTTTGAGAGTTAGTCTGACTCAGCTCGTGCTGAGTCGTAGTCCTCTTAGTTTGAACCTCCTGTGTCTGCTTCGTCAGAGAGCCAATCTGATTGGATAGGTTGGCAAGCTCAGTCGTCTCATCGGAGATGCTCTTGTTTGCCTCATCAGTGTCACCAAGGAGGTCCTCTGAGGCAGTGTGTGGTCGCGCCGACTCAGCCCCAGGGTGTACAGCCAAGCCACGGCCAAAGGAAGAAGATGGCACGAAGGGCCTAAACGTCCCCGTACTCACGGGAGATGAAGGCTTAGCA
This sequence comes from Trichoderma polysporum, assembly GCA_030278935.1. Lineage (NCBI taxonomy): Eukaryota > Fungi > Ascomycota > Sordariomycetes > Hypocreales > Hypocreaceae > Trichoderma > Trichoderma polysporum. Next base: position 73,370 of record JARFTM010000076.1, on the reverse strand, counting down.
GGTGAAGACGTAGAGTGGAGAACGTTGATACCACCAGCGAATGGATCAGCATTTGAGCCTCCTGTAGACATTGTTGTCTGCGCCGGGGCTGGGGCTGGGGCTGGCGGGGCTGGGCTAGGGGTCGAGGAGTCGAGGCCAAACAAATCCTCAAGAGCGGATTTGGGTGCTGGCGGGCCCGGGGCTGGGGCCGGAGCCGGGGCCGGGGCGATTTGGGTGGTAGCTGGCGTCGGATCAAAGGCCGATGAAACTGCAGTAGTAGGACGGCTCTGAGTTCGCAGGTGTGGCGGAATCAGGCTTATAGGCAGAGTGCTAGGCAAGGGAGTTGACCGATTGCTGCGCTGCTGGCGGATCAAGTACATGGCAACCGCAAAGCCGTCACGAGTCAGTCGTCCCTGAGAACCAAAGTCCGCAAGGTCCCAGATCTGAGCGAGGGTATCCTCGGGGAGATTAGACTGGCTGAGGAAAGGTACAGCCTCCTCGCCTGTGATGTAGCCCTTGTTTGTCTTATCGAAATCGAGGTAAATCTGGTCAAACCTTGTCTTATCGGCCGGAGTGACGGCCCAGTCGCCGTTCGACACAGCGCCAGTAACCTGAGCGGCAACTGTTGGAGGACGGTTGAGCGGGCTTCCTGTCCTCTGCTGCTGAGCTGAGCCACTCAGCTGTCTTGGGATAGCGGAAATACCGCCAGTGTTGCTTGGCGATTGTCGAGGGGCAGCGGCTGCGTTGCGCGTCGCCGCCTCGTATAGGCCAGCGGGTAGAACATTAGGCAGCGCGCGAAGAGCACCAGTCTTGACGGACGTAAGCAGGTGCATAGCGATGACGAATTCGGGCAGGGCTAAAGCACCCCGCTGTTCGGTATCTGCCAGTCCCCATATCCTACCAAGCATCTCGTTGGGCAGGCCGGACTTATCGAAGATGGATCTGGCCTGCTCGCCCGGCAGCATGTTCCCCTGCAAGTTTTGGCGCTCAAACAAGCTCGCATACTGGGCAACCTTGTCAGGAGTCAAGGGAGGAACCCGAAGGCCGCCAGAGACTTGGGGCTGGATGGGCGTCTGTGCCGGGGAAGTGGCTGGCCAGATGCCTTCGAAGCGGGGGATGGGACCTTGCTGGAGAGCCAGCTCGGGCGTGGGCTCTCGTCCAGCCTGAGCATGGCCAATGAGGCGAAGTACAATTCCGAATCCAGCTGGAGTGAGGAAGCCGCGGTTCTCCTTGTCGGCGATCTGCCATATCTGTAGTCGAGATAGAAACACAGCGGTTAGCCCGGGGAGAGAAAATGGGGGGAGCGTGGGGGTGACGAATCAAGCCCCCTCCAAAAGGCACAGAGAGATTCATAAAGGAAGAGGGAAATTGGGGAGCGACAAACCTCTCCCAGGATACGCGAATCCAGCCGCGTCTTCTCAAAAAACTTGACGGCTATCTCGCCGGTGACGACGCCCACGACATCAGTATCGGCCTGGCGGAAGAGCTGGCCATAGATGCGCTTCTCTTCGGGTGAGAGATTGAGGTTCGGCGCGCCTACAGAGGGAGAACAAAACAGTTAGTTCGAAAGAACATTGCACGCAAAGAAGCAGCAGAGACGCAAATCTTGCAATCGACAGGACATACTCGGGTCAACGCCAGCGGCCGCCGACATTGTCGCACGGAAGCACTAGGAAAAGAAAAAATGTTCGAAACAGCTTGGTTGGCGTCTTCGCTGGAGCCGATGGTGGGCGCAGGTCTCGAGTCCCCTTTCGAAGGCGCAAAAAAAAGGACGTTCGGCTCTGGGAAGCTCTAAGGAAGGATGAGAAGCTGCAACGGCGCTTCAGCCAAATATAGAGCAAGCAGCAAAAACAAGGGAAAAGAGATAAAGATGGCTTTGCGGCCCAAAAGTCGACGAACTGGCGATGGGGAGATTTTTCGGAACTGGGTATATTGGGTTGAAGTCGGGGTTGTTTGGGTCGTCAGCCTGGGGAGGGTGGTGGCTGGCAAGCTGCTAATTAAGTTAGTGAAGCTGCCCCGGAGCTCTGATTCGACCAAATTAGGCTGCGGATTTAGCGTCGCCGGGCAGCACGTTTCCTCGGCCTGCCACAAATTACCGGCGGCTGCGGAGTATCATTGGGTACTGCTGTAGTGGCCAGAGCGCCAGATTTGGAGGGATTTGGGAGGGATTGGGAGGGATTGGGGGCTAGCAGATACGAGGCGGTACAAGCTCAGTACATGTCAACCCCCCCGGGGCTGGTAATTTAGGCACCGTCTGGGCTGCCAAAGAGCGCTAACCAGCTGCTGTAATGAAATGGGACGAAGAACAAACGGGGGGGGACCTTAACGAGCTCACACAGAGGGTGCTTCAATGCTCTCCATCTTGTGCAGCACGGATCAATGGATACTATCTCTCTGTGCCTCTAACCTACCTATCCAAGGGAAGAGACAGGCAGACAGATAGAGAAAAACCTCGACAAGCAAATAGCAGCTCATGGCAACACACCCACATACACGCACAAATACAAAGCACGCAGCATGCATTTCGAGCTCTTCCCCGCAAGGACGCATATGCTGCTGTCACCACTGCGGCCTTAGTCCTGGCAATTGGGGGGGCTAGGAGGACAAGGGAAGCCCGGAACACACGTAACTGTCTACCTAGGGCTACACGAGCATGAGCAAGCAATCAATCATTTCCCTCGTCCAGGCGTGCATGGCCTCTTGCAGTAGCCGCCAGTCCCGAACTGTTTTTCTATAGGTCTCTCGTGACTCCTCTGTCGCCAATAGGCCACCGCGCAGCAGAGCCCAGTCATGCATCCTGGGCCATTTTCATCACACTCTCTGGCAAATAATACGGAGCGCTCCTCTCACAGCCCCCTCAATATTCGCCATCATCCCCATCAGCCTTCATGGTACTCGTCGACGATGAGTTCAATGCACACAAAGTAAATAATGGCATGGTATTCTGTATAGAACAAAATGTGATTACTATTCTTCTCATAATATTGGTATCTCTATCGTCTTCTATTTTTATTTTATGTCATCGTAACCAACTCTTCGGCGCTGGTCGGGTGAATGGCAACACAGTTATCAAAGTCTTCCTTGGTCGCGCCCATCTTGACGGCAACGCCAAAGCCCTGCAGCATCTCGCCGCTTCCCTGGCCCATGATGTGCAGACCAACAATCTTCTCTTCGGGACCCGCTACGATCAACTTGTAATTTGTAGGGCCCTTGGCCTCTGGGTCCATCATGACGTAGTACAAGGCAGTGAAGCCCGACTTGTAAATCTTTATGTTATCCTTGCCATACTTGGCAATGGCCTGTGGCTCTGTGAGGCCGATAGAGCCAACTTCGGGGTGCGAAAACACGACTGATGGGATGTTTTCATAGCTAAGCTTCAGTGTTGAGAACTTGGGGGGTCCGAAAAGTCTGTGTGCGAGGCGGCGTCCGGCAGCAATGGCAACAGGTGTCAGCTCAACCTGACCGGTAACATCACCGATGGCGTAAATGTTGTCAACACTGGAGTTCTGGTAGTCGTCTACAGCGACGTATCCCTTTTCGGTCAGCTTCACGCCGGCCTCCTCCAAGCCAATGTCGCTCGTCAAGGGAACTCGGCCGATAGCCCAAATCAAGTGGTCGACATCATGAACGGTGCTCTCATTACCCTCTGCGTCACGGTAGGTAACTGAGAGCTTGCCGTTGGCGTCCTTCTCAACCTTGGACGCCTGAGACTCCCTATGGAGTTTTACGCCCAGGCGTTCGTATTCGTTGGTGACGCTCTCCTGGATCACGGAGTCGAAGCTTCGCAAGAAGGTCTTGCCTCGAATGAAGAGATGGGTTTCGGTTCCAAGGGCGTTGAACATGCCTGCAAACTCAACGGCGATGTAGCCGGCACCAACAATAGCCACCTTCTTTGGCTGCTTCTCAATCTCAAAGAAGCCGTCGCTGTTGATGCCGAGCTCAGCTCCGGGGATCTTGGGTGGGTCGGCAGGCTTGCCTCCGACGGCAACGAGGATCTTCTTGGCGTTGACCAGCACCTTGGAACCATCATCCAGAGTAACCTCGGCCTGGTTCTTGGATAGCAGACGGCCCCATCCGTGCAGGTAGTCGACGGTGTCTCTTTCAAGGTTCTTCACAAAGATACCGTTTAATTTTTTAATGTGAGCATCGCGCTTAGCCTTGAAGGTGCTCCAGTCGAATGGAGCGGTCTCCTGGACGGAGAAACCATAGTGTTTTGAGTCATGGATGGCCTCGGCGAGAGCTGCAGCGTTGTAGGTAATCTTTTTGGGAACGCATCTAGATGGCAGTGATGACAGTTGTCAGTAAACCGGTCTCAGATCACTAGACAGAATAGACAGAGCCACAACTCACCCAACGTTGACACAAGTTCCTCCAAGGCGTGAGGCCTCAACAATCATGGCCTTGATACCATACTTGGAGGCGGCCATACGGGCAGAGCCCAGGCCACCGCTGCCGCCTCCGAGGACGAGGTAGTCGGTTTCTCTGACTGTGGGAGCCATTGCGCGGGCTGTCGTCGATAGATGTCTGGATAGTGTAGTTAGTCGGTTCGAAGCAGTAACCCTGGAGCCTAGTGACTGTGCTCGCACGAGTAAAGCGAAAGGTTGCATGGACAATGGGACAGATTTATGGCTTCGACGCCCTCGGTTCTATATGTGTATATATACTCCGTACGTTAGTAGTAGGCGGTGGTAGCTGTAGTAATCTGTAGGAGGGGCAGTTTTTTTTGTTTTCTCCAAAGTGTTGCTTTCAAAGCGGGGGAGGGGGCAGAAAAATGACGTTTCCGCAATGGTTCCCAGCAGAGGCGCATTGTTATTAGTGGTTAGCCTGGAGACCTGTAGATTGTTTGATTAGGCGCTTGCAACCACTAGCATCTTGCTTACTGCGTCCTGCGGCTCCAAACGTCCCCTAGTTTCAAGCCGAAGCCGTCTGATTACACGCGGAACCGAGCTTCCGCGCAGCCATGGCTTGTCGGGGCCACCGAAGCAAGCAATTTGATTTGCGCAGCCCTCGCTGGGAGTATCGAGTATTAGGAATCGCCCTGCCCGTTAGCCACCAGGGCGATGCGCTGAGTAATAGCCTCCCCTCCATTTCCAAGTAGTTGGTTCTTTGCAGTAGTTCTAGCTATTGGTGGATTTAGCCTCAAAACATGAAATTTGGAATTGGCGCAAAAGCAGAATTGGGATGGCGGTTTTCAGCATATGCCCAACTGAGCTATAGACTGTCGACATAAAGGCTGCAGGTTACGTCATATTTTGCTTTTTAGGCTACTTGGACGAAATAGTACTTCATGAATATATTTGACGCCATGTCTGGCAGTTTCTATTAGCGTTGCGTGGCATCCAAATCATGGCCCTGTCAGAGACAAATAAGCTATTCCACGCCATAATCGCGTTCGATTGGCGATCTGTGTACTTCGTACGGAGGATTCTACTCTAATCTGGCATCGTAAAATTAGAAACAAGCATATTTGTATTGTTCAGATGAATATTCCAAGCTATTCTACTCGGCTTGAAACCAGGCCCCCCAAATTCCACATCTTCAAGCCGACATTCTTAGACCATTTGTCATCATCTATCGGATCACCTCGGATGAGCGATACACCCTCTCTTATTAGTAGCTGAATTAAGCAAATTAAGCAGCCATGCAAATCCCTCTAAACACCGCTTCCTTGCTCCGCTATTTTCCACTTCCTTTTCCTCGAAAATGCCGCCTTGGCCGCTCTCGTGCGGCAACCGATCCCTCCCTACTCCACCACAGCTTTGCCCGACTTTCGTCCAGGCAATCGGCAATAGATGCGGATTGGGTTACTTCATATTTTACAGCTCGCATAAGTAGAGCCTGACGCATTCGCAATAGCCTATAGCAACCGCGATGCATCCTTTCCAGGAATAAACCCCTCCGACCATATTTTTGTCAGGACGTCGAGAAAGTTCCGATTAAGATCGTCTGTACATCTTCAAAGGGGCTACCTCTTCCGTTTCAATCACGCTGCTCCAGGGACTATCCGGTTACTTGTCAAGGGGCAATGGCCATCCAGAATCTCAATTTTCGATGTCCAAAGCATTGAAGATACGTTGAATCTACGACAAGTATTTAGAATAAATGACGATCTTACCATCTCTTAATACTAGAAGAAATCGATAGTCACAGCGAGAGTTTAGCAAAGACTGGAACAGAGCATCTTCTACCAAACCTTGGCTCGCCAAATCACATACTATCGCTACCAAAGCCATCTCCTATAAAGGTCGATATATCTAGTAGCCACCGTCAAGAATGCATCAAAAGGCAAAAAGAACGACACAAGCCTGATTCGAACAGGCGCTCCCGAAAGAACATGATTTCGAGTCATGCGCATTAGACCACTCTGCCATTGTGCCGATGATGTCATGTGTCAATGTTGCGTTGTTTACATCTAGACACCTTATCGGCAGCGAACCTTGCATGTATTGTTTAGCAGCAGTTGTTTTGCTTTCACGATTCTCTTTCGGACTCACCCTCGTACTTACCATGGCATCCTTATTTCCTTTCTCGAAAATAGCTTATCAGCTTCAATAGCTAGTAAATTTGTCTTTGAAAAGTTATGAAGTAAGTCCGTAAAAGCAAGTATATCCCGTAGACGGAGCAAGTTTGAAAAGCCTTTTCGAAAATTAAATTCCCCACATGAACATCTCTAGAGATTCAGGGATGAAACGATGCAGTAACATTTGGTGCTAAAGTAGATTCTCATCTATTGGCTATTCCATCAGGGCATTTTCTATTATTTCACAATGTCTGACTTCATCACAGCATCGTTTGTCACATATCTCTATGAGAATGGTGTCAGCTCCAAGTAAGGATTACATATGGCTTCGTGGTCGAACAAGGATCTTCTTTTAATACTGAGCCTCGTATATTCTATAAGAGCTTCAATTATAGATACCGCGCTGATTTTCTGTTATCTCTCAAAAGCTATAACGACAAAGGGTAGAGACCGAAGATTGCTAGACTATTGTTTCCGAAGTCATGATTCTTGTACATCTTATCTTTAAGCCTTGTGTTGCTTTTTAGAATTGATATTAGTTTCTATTCCGGGAATTATTCAAGTTTTCATCTACGCATATAAGTGTATATTTCGCCGAATTTAGAGGATCAGTCCCAGGTCAGGTAATGAATGGTATGTAAAGAAAACAGCAATAGAGTAGACATCAGGGGTTAACAGGTACAACAAGAAGAGCTTCTAATTTTCTATCTGTGAATTGCTGGAAGGTCAACACGTTAGCTGTCTGAGCCAAGAATTTATCGTGAAACATAGTTTATATAGCCAATTCACATACATTAATACAGGACTATTATTCTGAGTGGCTGCCGCTGTATAGACGAATCTCTCCAAGGCTTAGAGAAATCGAGTTCCTCTTGGAGTGATCCGACGATAAGTGATGGTCGAACCAAGCAGATTGGTGAATGTGTCTTTGTATCATGTGGCACTAACCAGGATACTCGGTTCTTAATGTACGGGGAAGAGCTCTGCATCAATACTCTAGTGGCATTTCTAAACCATGCGTTTCCCTAAAGATAATGCAAATTACAAGCAAACGTATCCATCGAGAGCTAGCCAAGATCAATATCAGCTCCCTCTATCTTGACTCTCTTCCTTCCTATACGCCTGTATCTCCGCCATACGGCGATCGACGGAGCTATCCTGGTTACATTTAGCCCAGCCCCTGACAAAATAATAACGACCTCGGTTCCAAATTACATTGTGCTTCAGTTGGTAGTAGACATATTTATGTTTCTAGGATATGTGGTATTCTGGGATAGATATGGATAAGAGAGCTGAGAGTATCAACTCTCTCGTGTCGCTTGTCAAAATGTTAAGTGCCCAGAAGCTCACTTCATTCTCTTTCATATTCTGCTGATCATCTCTACTTCGACTACAGGTACAGAAAATTCTTGGCATGTATTCATCGTACTTTTACCAGACGTGTTAATGCTTCCAAGCTCTCGTCGCAGAAAAAGGTCCAACACTCCAAGGCACTACGAAGACGCAAATATTTTCCCCCAGATAGCGATCATATTCAGGCTTTCGCTCTACAATGGAAACAGTTAGTGATATACTGGAATCAACCAGTTGCTATAAAAGACATATGATTTAAATTGACCACTTCATATATTATTGACTTACATGTGAAATACGAGTGCAGTATCTTTGACGAAAGGCATAAAAGCAACTTTATATATAGAGGGACTCACGTTGATCCTAGAACAGAGTATCATTCCACGCGAATAATAGATATCTTTAAATCGTGATATAGGTTCATGATATTGATGAATCACTTCGTGACATGGCAAAAACCATGACGCGTGAAAACCGCGGATGCAATACCCCTTTGAAAACTTACGCGCTGGGGCAGATAAAACATCTCAATGGCATCATTCTCAACACAACATCGCTGGCGAAGAGCTCATCCAATGAAAGCTTTGAAGGCCGTATGGACAACTAGAGCAGCAGAGCTGGGTCAAGGGTGTATTAACGACTACAAACTCTTCCGCGAATAGTATATCATAGTTAACAGTAGCTGTTAGAGATTTTTCTACCCTCAAAGCCGTAGATAGATCTTTAACGACATCTCAACAAGATTATATATATTTTTTCCCCTTTCAAAAGGTTCTATCAGCTACGACTACAGATTGCCTTATAAAGTACGACATCCATCATGGTAGCAATAATGCAAAATACAAGATCGTTTTTGTAACTCTTAGAATGTTCTTCATCTTTTAACAGATAGATATGTCACTCATAGTACAATTCGAAAGCTAAACCCCAACGTCAATTATCCTCCCACGTTATTCACCGTAAGCTCTGGGCATTATGGTAAGTACATTCATCATTATATCTTATCAATTGTCATTCAACCCCCAAGACACTAGTAGTAAAGACTCTTATGATCCAATCCAATGACAGACAATCCTTCTTAAGTGACATGAGGAAGGTATACCGCATTGACCACATCTCAAAGCACTCTCAACACGATCCTCTTCTATTCGCCCCCAATCTGACATCTAGACTCATGTCCTCACCTGTCCTACCCCAACAGCTCTCCACATTCCATTCAATACAGCATAAAAGCAACATAAAATAAAGTAAGGGGTTGCTCCTGTATCATACATGAAGTCGCTAAGACACGGCAACTGCAATACAGCAGGCGACCAGGTCGACCGCCCAAAATAGCATCAAAATCACAGCTCCTCACTGATATATGACACAAAGTGTTGGATGGTGGTGGCTCATTTCACCGTAAGGACCTGCAGTCCGTTCATTTATTTACCCCGCGTAGGATCGCATCGTGATTGCTACACAACATACACACATTTACCCCGTATATGTATATGTATATGTATGTGAGATATTAGGCATGTATGTACATCTGTGCTGAGGTATGTAGGAGTACAGTATGTAGGAGTATGCACGAGCAGGGCGATTGCATATTCGTATGCATCACCTCCTCATCGCGTATGCGCAGGATTCACTCGTTACATGACAGGTCATCTACAGCTCTCTCCCCTCACGAAACTCTCTCTGAATTGGCTGGGCTGATTGGAAGAGGGCCAACAGGTCACAGAACAGGTCGCATGTACTACTTGCAGAGCTCATCAAACAGCCCAGGACTGCTTCTCGTGCGATCCAAGCGCCCTGCTGGTGGCGTGTCACTTCGCTCTGCTCTGCTCTACTCTGCGCTCGCTTACTTGTCTTGTGTCATCAAGGTTCAAACATGCATGCACAGCTACTTGTACACACAATTTACATACAAACAATAGCCGCCAAGAGTAACATGGATGAAACTCGCAACCCGCCATCCCATATGCACAAGCTGGCCGTGCTCCCACCCTCAATGATAAGGACAGAAAAAGACACACCGTCGGGGAACCAACACAGCTGTCCAGTATTAGCTCCTCCGGGATAATACGACTTCGCCTACTTCGTACTTCCGAGACAAAAAAGAGACGGGCGCCTACCTGCAGGGCATGGCCAATGGCCATCAGGGTCGCATTACATGCGCAGACATGCTCAGGCGTGCCGTCCCTCTCGGCGCAATAGCAAGGCTGAGCCGAGCTACCTATTGGAGCCTCGGTGAGAAATCAGACAAGCCATCTTTTTTCCTGATTTCATTTCGGTGGCGCAAAGGTCATGCAGCGAGAAGAAAGCCCTGACGAGCAGTCAGCCGGGCGCCGTTGTAAGCTGCCACAAGGGAGAAGAAAAAAAAAAGAACCAAATGAAATATGACTTGTACGGCGGCGTTGCCTATCCTTGATTTGAGACACATTACGGGCGTCCAAGCTGACTTCTAGAACAGGGAAGCGCCTCCACAAAACCAGAAGCAATGAAAAAGACAAAAAGTAGTAATAATAGAACATCCAACGAATGAGCAAGAAAGAAAAAACCAGAGCAATCACGTTACCCGACGGAGTGGTACTTGTCCTGTTCTCTTGGGAACCGCTGCCTAGGCGGGCCGATCCCCGTTCTGTCTGGTGGGATTTTGGGGTTTTCTGGGTCGGTGGACGAGCTGTCACTTTTTGGGGAGGAACTTGTAGCTGGCCAATGCTCTTTCTCGGGCCCATCAAGGTGTGGGCGTGCGTATACCAGTAAGATTAGATGAGGGTATCGAGCTACTCGTAGACTATGTACTGTATGAGTACAAACACAGTCGTGATAATAGACTAATCTGCGGTGTTGTCCGTAGAGGTCGGAGCGAGCCGCCTCGGCATCTGACTCCAGCCCACAGGCAATGTCCATGACGACGATGCTGCAGTAGCACGCCATGTAAGTGCTAGTAAGAAGAATAGGAGGAGGAGGAGAAGGATCAGCAGCCACAGCTGAAAGTCACTTCATTGTCGCAGCTGCTGCTGCTGCGGCTCGTTGAATGATGATTTGATTGACAAGCACAGCAGGGTGGAGGGGAGGGTACCGTGACAAGCGCTGGATGCCCGTGGCCGCGCTCGGTCCAGAATAGCCTCACCCGGGTCCTCCGTGTGATTGGGCCCTCATCCATCCAACCAGCCGGGACACGCGTTCATTCGCCCAGCTGCCATCTTTGGCGTCCCGGAGAGGAGGATGCCCGCAGGCGTCTTCGAACACGGGACAGCGATGGAGCCGTGATGATGCGATGAGAGATGAGAGATGAGAGAAAAGTTGGAGAGACAGATGGAGACGAGGGTGTGTGGTGAGGAGGAGAAGAGAGGAGAAGGGCAGCACGGATCAGTTCGAGCTGAGAGCAATCATATCATTGGAATCACACGGCCAACAAGACCCGATCTTGATGTTTGTTCACGACAGCTCCTCACGCCCCTCCTCTCTCCTCCTCTCCTCCACTAATTGCTGCCCTATGGACATGATGCTGTTAGGAATCACACACAAAAGTTCAACCACTGCATTGGTAGTACCACGAGCTATGACAAGAAGCTACGGCCCGATGGCCAACATCAATTTTAGTTTTCGACGCCCGGCTCTTATGTTGCTGCGTGCTATTTATCGCTGGTGCCCTCCATTCGCCTGTCTCGTTGCAAAAGTACATACACACACACACCTCTTGTCTTAGCGGTGGTGCAGTTTCTCTCCTTTCTTTTTTTATTCACATCTTTTCCCTCAAATTTCATTGTAACATCGCCCGTGTAAATGGGTTAAACACAGTAGTGTTGAGTTCTGACCACCACTGTTAGTCCCCAAAAAAATCCACCCAAAGATTGAAGTGGTGGGTGGCTGATCAGCCGGCGGGCGCTCTGCTGATGGGATGGAAACATATTTCCCTTCCACGCTCTTCTTCCGTAATTTTTTCCCTCCCTCTTTTCTTGGCATAATATTCCACTAGTGCAGTATATCGTACCGCGGACTTGGGACCAAACGGAGAAAAAAAATCTTACACGACAGTCTTGAGACTATGAAACCAGTAGCTTGATCCTATAGCCCTTCGCCTCGCAACGTACGTCTACATCGAGCCTGGTGACAGAAAGAGACCTCTTGCTCCTTTAGATCGAGGTTCATTATTCAGGGCGTGGAATCTCAAACATATTCCTTCCTTCGCCGAACCCGTTGCTAGTTCACTAAGCCATAATTCCTTGGCAGTATGCTTCCAAAGCAGTTTGTGCTCATGCCCATGAAGTAATTAGGCCCAAAAACCTCCAAGGAAAAAAAAAGTGATAAGATACAAGCGCTAAGGGCAGACGACGACGCCGCAATCCTTCACTTTTTTCGTCTCTTTCACCCTGTTCACTCTTTCTGGTCTAGCGAGATTGTAAATTGTGTAAAGGATACTGATAAACGATAGAATCACTAGGGGATCTCATGAGACCGCTCCTGTGCCAGGAAAGATGCTTAATTAGACGAAATTCAATTCTTTATCCACCTCTATACGACGTTGAGGCGCATTTTTTATACGTGCTGGCTTTGGTATCGCAACGTCAGTATTGAAAGAAAAGCCAAAAGATACCCTCAACAAACGTCGTTTGCAGCAAAAGACAAAGTAATTATGCCATCTATGAGGCTCAAATCCTGCTTACTTCCCCATCCTTTAAGCCAACCCAAGAGAGCCTATCACAAGCCAGATACGGTGTATACATGAATGTGCACCCCAGCCTTATGGCCAAGCACAAGACATCACCACGAGAATCATCGATGCTAGTGCTGGCATAATAGCGGTGGCGTAATATCATTCATCACACGTGTTCCCAAATCTCGTCCAAAAACGTACATATCTCTTGTCCATCCTCATCACCAAACCAAATCCGTATATAGCGCCATACATATAAGGCAACAAAGTCTATTCACTCCTTACCCCCTTTGCCCCAAGCCTCTTTTTTTCTCAGCCCAAATCCCCCAATCTAGAGCTAGTGACATATCGCTGGCTTCAATATTTATTCGTTAAATCCTTCGCGCCTCAGGGGTGGCATCTGGAAAACGCTAGTACAAGACGACCATGGAGGGGGGAGGAGTGCGTCGTGGTCGCCGAACAGACGGTTCTGACAGCTTCCCATCCATCCCCAAGCCTTGGCCTTTTTGGCCTTGGCAGCAGGTTCAGCTCTTTCGTATGCTGCCCGTCAAAAACGACAACGTGGGAATAGTTGGAAGACGAAAGAGGGTCGGCACTCCCTCCACTGGACCAATGAGTATCCGCCATCTAGTGCCCTCGGATAGATAGTCATTATCAAGCGTCGTATACTAAGATGGTACTACTAGTACTTGTAAGCTAGGTAGGCAGATCATCTTCCCAGTGGTGACTCTTCCCCCCATGCTCTCCCAAACCCTTTAGGCCTGGGCATGAACCAAAGCCAACTAAGGCCGTATGGTTTGCTACAGTACGTCGTAAAGAAGATGAAAAGACACCTGGGCCATCTAGCGTGCCCTGTCGAGCTGGAGCCTTGGACCTAGCTCGCGGCCTAGATATGCAAAGCTGGGAAGGATGGGATGGATGAGTCCTAGCGGGCTGTGAGAGAGAGGCAGATAGGAAGATAGAGCCAACAGCAAATCCTGCGAGAGCAAGTTTTGACAGGGGCCTACTTCAGGTCGCTTCAGTTTTTGACTGCGGTTAACCTTCCTGGCCTGCTTGATGAGAGCCAAGCCCTTAGCTGCCAGACCCTTGCTATCGCTCCCTCTCTCTCCCTCTCTCTTATTAAGCCTCGTCAGCAATCCCACGCCCTCCATGCGCTTCTTCAGGACAAGGCCAGAGAGCAAGCACCCAGATGCCTGGGGAGAATAAACGTCCAAACCCCGGTAGATTATGCAGTTGACATCTTGGCATCCTTACCAACCGACAAGGCAAGGCACGGAGCATCACTCCGGATACGGAGCCCAATGCGAAAAACAGGGTCCGTGAACAAAGAAGCTAAGCCAAATCGTTTTCAACTCTTCCCTGGGCCGTCGTGCCTTTCACGACGCGCTAAAATTGAAACCATTATACAAGTACGGCAAGTAAATCTAAAAACGCCATTTGGAGGAGGGATAAGGACAAAAACCCTTGCTAGATCCCCCCTCAGCTTTTCTTTTTCTTTGTAGATCAATCTCTCCGGGCCATGGCTATATTAGTGGACAGAGTACGAAGCCACGCCAGTGATAGTATACAGAATGGAGCTTGTAATTACGGAGATACGGGGGGGCGCTGTTAGGACGGACGACAACGATGGTGCTTACTAGGTAGTATTACATCAAAACTTCATACTTAGTTCTTGGGCAAAACAAATACAACAAGATAGATAGCCTTGTCAGTCAACGCGGCCTGTACGATAAAGGCAGTCGAAATTGGCAAGTGGGATTTAGCCATCAAACAGCATCTACAAGCTAGTATACACATAATTTGTGCAAGCATGTACTAGATAGTAGTAGTCTTCACGATCCTTCCCATGCATGAGACCCGGCCAGCTCGCTTCGCCGTTTCGCAACATGACTCTCCTTGGCATGTCAGGCAAGCCTTTTGTGCGACATAACAGGTTTGACAATACGATGTTATTCGACAGGAAACATACAACAAGTAGTCTCTTCTCAGTTAATTTACACTTGAGCAAAAAAACAAACGCCCACGCTGTCCTGCCAGCCAGCCAATAACGGCACTTGTCGACCAGACTCCTTGCCCGACGAGGGTGGGAGGCAATTTCATGCACATCACCAAAAAGCAATTTATTGAATTCTGAGGGAGGGTATGGGAGGGATTTGAATGGATGAGGGGCTGAGGGCTACTGTCGCTGCTACCCTCCATCAACACCCATGGCTGCCTGTTCGCACGATATGCAGGCCATAAACGAGAACTGTTGGTTGCTACCGCCACTGTTTTAACATAGCATATCACGACCGCACCCAACTTGGACTTGCAGACAATAGAGAGAAAGGTGATGAATCGTCCTCTGAATTTGGTGGGTCAGTTAGCACACACGTCGCGGGAGGCACGGCACGAAGCCCGCGGACCCTGAGTCGAGTCCATTCCAGCCAAGCCCACCTCGCCCATCTATTCAGAGCCAAGTCCTTTGTGCTTGGGGTAAAACCACCATCCAACGCGAACCTGCTTCTTGTAGGACTAGTATGTGTCATAACAGCAATTTACGGCGTTGGTAAGACAGCTTTCATAGCATTTCCCTAGCTTGGCACGCTTTAACAAAAGCGTCTCAACGTGCCGAAGCGCAATCAACCACGGCGCTAGAGAGGTCTCTCTTCCTCCTCTAGCTCAAACTTTTTCTCGGTCGGGCTTTGTCCCGAGTTATCGGCGTCTGCTAGTTTCAATACTGTCTTAACCATGTATTGGAAGACGCAGAAGCAACAGAAGGGCAGTGTAAAACATTCTGCGGGTGAGAACGTCGTGGACTCCGAACCAGAGAATCCGATGAACCAAAAAGTATGGGGTGCAGCAGCGGAATCCACAGCAAAAGAAAGAAAAAACACATACACGGCTGGTACGGAGTAGTCCGCAGCGAACTATTGGCTTCCAGCAGGGGCTGATGGAAAGAGTAGAGAACATCTTTCATAAGACTCCAAATCCCTAGAGAGGCCACGCCCCCCCAAGCACGGAGATGTGCACAATTGTGAGAAAAGCCTCCGTCGGTGACTATGCACAGACCGTACATGCTATTGAGAGACGACCGGGGGGGCCTACTGCTGCAGCACCGCCAATACTTCTGACTCCTAACGAAGTAGGACTAGCAGGCGAGAAGTGAGAGGGAAAAGGCTGGTGCGGTCAGGAATGCGGGGAAATATTGTGATCTATCACAATTCTCAACATGTGGTTCGAACCCCAAAAATCCCAGACTCGACTCGCCAAAAGGCGGCAGAAGGAAGCTGAGCCAACCCCAAGGGCGACCCGAGTTCTAGGCTTCAAGCCACGACGGCGACCATCTAACCTCCTCTTGTCTCTGATGGTCAAGGGAGGGAAATGGTTTAGCCCAGCTCGTCTTGAAGTTATACGAGAGCAGCCAAACGCCGGCGTTGCCTTGGCAGAGCCGTAGTACGATCAAGGAAGAAGCGCGCTCTCTCTCTCTTGGGTGAGACATGGCAGAGGGAGGGCCCTCCTGTTCAAATCAGTATTTGCACGCCTTCCGGGCTTGCCATCCCCATCCTCTCTCGCTCCCTTCTTTGTCATTTTTCGCGCTCTCTCTCCCTTGCGTCGCGACTGCCGGAGTACCGAGCATGGGGAGCACGGAGTAGTTACTTTGCATGCACTCTTTGTGCGCCGTTTGATGCCAGCAGAACCGTTAGGCTGTCATATATCATCACAAGGAGTTTTTTAATCAACTAAAGACGCTTTCGCTTCTTCCTCGTACTGCAATACCCACCAAAAGAGTCCCGACCCGCCCGCTGCGCCGTCGCAGCTCACCCGGCTATGATGCCATGGCGGGTTCACCACCCTCTGCACGTGGCTTCGCTCTTGTTCAAAGGGAGACCGCTGTGGCTCAGATGGATAACTCGGTTTTCTGTGTCTTTTGTTTCCCTGCAAGGGGTCTTGCCTTTTCCGGGCATCCCGCGACCCAACAAACAGTAGCGATCTCTTTCTTCTATGAGGTTATTTTGCGAGCAGTCCGGTTTATTAAATCATGATCCATCCCTCCTCTCCGCTCTGTTTCAATGGGAAGGATATCTAGAAAACGGAGGCCCGAGTGTGCCAGAGTGGCTCGTGGGTACTGGCTCCTCTACGCTTCGCTTGGGAGCTCTAATGAGATGCAGCTCCTCTCCAACCAGCCAGCCAGCCAACCAAAGGGGCCAGAGCGCGCGCAAAGATTTACCACATGGCAATCTCGCCTTGCAGCTCGCCCAGCCAATGAAACGTCGCCCACGAAGGCAGGGCCGCTGGAAGAGGCCATGCAAGGCACGCAAACCACCATTGTCCAACAGGAAACAACCCTCCCAGTTTGAGCCCGGACCAACGAGCTCTCTTAGACGCCCTCCCACCAACAGCAGTTTTTGATATTTTAGCAGCGGCTTGAAAAGATGCATTTCTTAGCATGATAATTCATAAATGCTGATAAGCTAGCGTCTCAAGCGATATTTCGCATGTACTTCGTACGGCACCACTAATGAAGCCGGCCGTGTTTCAGACGCTTTTCCATTCCAGTTGTTTTTTTTTTAGCGGTAGGTGGAAATGATATTATTAGCACTCTCCGTTGGCCTTGCTCTTTTGCCTTCGGAGCCGAGAATAGCAGCAATCTCGGGCCCTCTTCTATTGCAAGTCGGGAAGGCCCAGCAAAAGCCCATAAGCACCAAGCGATCCGTTGCGCGCGCTGGCGCACGGAAAGCGAAATTTGATACTATTTGGAATGAAATCGGTTTTTTTTTTTGCGGGAGCGCTATCACTCCCATGAAGGGGCACTAGACGGTTTTGATACCTACTCCGTTCCAAAGGGCGATCCCCACGTACCTTGGAGCATGGTTCACTGCCGGAAATCGTCCAAGCATCGTGACGATGTCGTCACTTCCAAGACATCGGCTGCTACTATTCCGTAGCCCCGAGCTGGCCTAAGTGCAATAGCTCTCAAAAACCTGTCGCTCTATTGAATGCACAAAACCACTAGTAGTAGCCAAGAGCCAATTTTTTTTTTTTTTTTTGGGGGGGGATAGGAGGGGTTTCTCTTAGATGGCATGTTCTCTTTGGACAAAAACGTGTGACAGTAGGCGAATCGGACGATTCCTTCAAAACTTACGAAGGCTCCATCTACTCCATACTGGCTCTTGACGTCTATTTTTCGAGACGTCAGGTAGATTTGACTCAGGGGCGATCGCTGCCCTCAAAGGTGAGCCCACCAGCGCAAGCGCGGAGCAGCGTTCAAAACGGAAACGCAGTGGACCTTTCATCTCTTGTGGATCTTGCTGGCTAAGAAAAAAAAGGGGGGGTGTGTAGGTTGTTCACAAGAGTGTTAGCGCTCCTCCTTAGCATCAAGTTCATCAAGGTGGAACTAGAACAGTCGTAGTTAGTTCATATCCTTGGCTTGAAAGAGCTCAGAAAAAAATGGCTAGGGGGTCGGAAGGGCTGGCAGGGCTTGGTCGTCGATCTCGTTTTGGTCCTAGTCCGGGACCTGACTCGAAATAGCTGCATGAAACAAGAGGCGAAAAAGGCGTCTTTCTGGGGATGGCATCTTTTTTCTCTTTTGGTTGGCGTCCTAAGATAACCAAGGGGATGCTCTCGGAAAGTGGGATGGTGCTCAAAAGAGGAAAGGCGGAGGCGATAAAATCGTTTATTTGACATTCTTTAATGAAATTGTGGCGGTGGTGCTACTGTGAATGGTGATGATTGTGGCGACAGCCATGCAGCCTCAAAGTATAAAGAAGTCTATCTCTCCAAGTACAAGGTATTGATCATGCGACTAGCAGCGAACTCGGGGCGTGCCTCAGTAGCCGGTGATCCATCTGATCGAGAGCCGGGCTCTATAGTGGGAGCGAATGGCGAGACTCGTCTCAAACACGATGCGTACGGAGTACTGTATACTTAGTAACGTCAGTTCATTTACAAGTTGGCCAGTGCAACAGCTCTAATTTGGGCTTGGCGAACGGTCTTTGCTCGAGTCATTGAAGCCAATGCAAGGCACCATCTAGTGCTTGAACTCGTCTTTGCGCGTGAATCAGAGGAAAATAAAGCACATTTTAAGTAGATTGGCTGTCATGGCTCAGTCTCCGCAATACTCCATAAAAGCCCATACTTGGATGTACAGTAATGCGGAGTACTCGCCCCCAAATATTGGTTCAGCCATTGATGGCTTCCAAGAGAAGAAAGAACGGACTGCTGCAGCATTCGCATTGGTTGGCTAAGACAACTCTGCATGTTGCTCGTATACCGTATTGTTCGGGGCCGTGGCTTTTTTGGACGATCACCCGCCCATCTTCGGTTAAGAATGGCTCCCCAACTAAGAGTTTGCTCGAGATTAGCCTCAAAGAGCTATCGCTGGCGCGCCATGCCAGTCACGGTGCTAGTCCCTCTCCTAGTCCGGCAAGGCGTGATAACACTCCCTCCACCATTTTCAGGCGAGCTGAACACGCCCTAGTTTCCATAACGGTTCAACTCGAATCCGAATCAGGGAGATTCCAATCGTTATTTGGACCACCCACGTGCCCTCTTTTTTCCTTCTCCCGATGCCCTGGTCCGCCCTCTAAAGGGTCTCGCCCAGCTTGTGTCAGACGATGGGACCCTTTCGCAACAATTCAATCTGAAATCACCGTAGAAAGTATCAGCATACTGAGTCGCGGGAGTGGCAACTGCAATCTTCCATTCATCTCTTGCCGTTGGCCAAGTTTAAATTTGGGCGTGAGCACGGGGTAGGATGGCTTTGACGCTGCGTCTTTCTAGCGCACGCCATCTGCATATCCCCATCTCTCATAACGGCGCACTTCCAGCTGCCTATTCGCCCAACGGCTCGCCTTCACCAAGATTATTAGTGAGATGCAACAAAAAGTCTCCGCCATCAACGGCCCAACTGGGACGTTCAGTCAGCCACGCGGCAAGGCGCATGGCCGTGACCACAGTACTGGGAACAAACATCGTAATCGTAACCCGCTTACCGGAAAGACAGCAGGAAGGGGAAAAAAAAAAAACATGCCATCACCCGTGCACCGTTATGACGTGCTTAACAGTGGATAAAGCACATCAAAGCTGGCACCACTTTTCGCCATATATGGTGATCCATAACCAGAGAGCGAGTGGTACTGGTATGGAGACTCAGTACTGCTAGCAGCAGTAGTAGTGGTATCGTACGCTCACGGCAGTGGTGAATCTTTCACGGGCCAGCATGGGCTGAAACAGTTCCTACGCCCGTTTCGATTGCCCCTGGGTTAGGGCTGTGATTCAACTAGTAGTAGACATAGATGAGATGAGCATACAGTAGTATAGATAGCGGGAGTGGAAATTTTCAGGACCTTTGGATTAGGGCTGCGTTCTGCGCAATGGCGCCCCGTATCTTCCGATCTCACTTGTATCGCAAAATAGTAACGGCGATGCCAAGTTTGGCTGTTGGGCGATGAACCAGGTACGTAAGATGACAATAGCGCTGCCCTTATGCGTTCTTTGCTCAGGGCTTCACCCTCCAATGCCTTTTGCGCCCGTTGGAAAGGGAACGAGCTTCCGAGTCGGCATGTTCCAGAGGCCGAATCCGCCTAATAGTACTGCTTACTTGTAGTACGATTGACACACACGACACCCAGCGGCAAGGGACGATGATGGATGGCCCTAGCAGCCCCATGCGATGCCGTATCGGCTGTCGTTCATCTCCCACAAATGCTGTCATGTATAAGACCCTATACTCTGTGTGTACTAGCGGTCTCATGGGAAATGGAGGTGGCTCGAGGGGGCTGTACATATGCACGCACTGCTGCAAGCCTCTTGCGATTGTTAGATGAGAAATTTGGGGAAACGCGCCATGAATACCTCGGAATAGCCTTCTAGTCCCGAGGTTGAATCCCTCCATGGAAAGAAGCGTAACTATTAGTATTCTTAGAAAGCTTGACCTCAAAGTTCTAGACTGGGCTCCCTTTCACCGACAACCTGTTTTATCATCATCCTCAAAGGATTGGCCAATCTTTCTGCCCGCTGCAGGGTAGGGGTAACTCGGCAGCACCGTCCCAAGTTCAATCCGACGAGATTGCATCATTCATTCGTTATGCATGTTTCCTTGGAGGAGGACCCTTTACTGGCGATATCTTTCCTATTCTGGGATCAAGCGCGCGTGTTGCAAACGACCCCTACTGCAGGTGATGATGATGATGTATGGTTCGCTCCAAGGGATTGGTGTGTGCAGCATAATTGCGCAGTTGACGTTGATAATTCGGCGAGGGTCCAAGTGATATCATCTGCAGCGTACTTCGTACATTACCTAGATTATCGTGGGGTTGGATGTCTCCTAACAAACGGGACAGGGATTCTCCACTAGCTTGGCAGCAACACAGTGACAGTAACTTTGGCTCGCTTCTGACGACAATGGCCTATTCCCGCTCCCACACGGATGATGGAGTCTCAAAAGACCACCCGGATATGCTTGATTCCTTCGGCAGGGAGAATAGGGCGCATGCATTTTTACACGTCAGGGATCTTGCTAACCAACTGCTCCCCTCTTATCGCCTCTATCCCGCTCACGTCTCCCTTTTTTCCTTTTTCTTTTTCTTGATACCCGCGGCAGCCTGATGACCCCTCACGGAGCGACTGCTGTACTATTTTGGTGGCTGTCTCGCAACACGAAACTATTGTCGTCATTGGGCGCAAAAGGTTCGCAGTCGCAATGGCCCGTACGGTGCAGCTGTCTCACACCGGTACCTGTGAGGTCCTTTTGTGTATGTAGCTGTAGCATCCTGTAGATCGCCGTATACTACCACCAGGCTTTGCCGCAATGATGGAGGCGGCTTGCTCGCTTGCTAGGCTTAAGGTAAGCGTACATGACGATGCCTTGAAGGTACTACTTTTTGTACGTACTGCCCCGTACGAAGGACTACACGCTTACAACTTGGCTTGGCTCCAAGTCAGCTCGCGCGGCCTACGGAATGCCTGCGTCCTGCAAGTTCTCTGCATTGCTCCAAAGACCCATCATCCCTTTGGACCAATGCCAAGGGTCCATTTCCCCAAGAAATAAATCCCCTAATTGCCAGACGTATCGCATCGAAGCAGGCCCCGTAGCCGGTAGGAATCTCTCCACAGCCGGGGAACCTGCCATGACATGCCAAATGAAATGCACACAGTCGCCTGAAGGAGGTACCTTACTTGTATGCACGTCTCGCAAGCGAGGCGTTGGGTCCTCTCGGCCTCGGCCTTTGCTCCACCTGCCACGTAAATTTCCAGGGGCCCATCTGTTGTCGGATACTGAGCAAAGGGAAAGCCATGTGTTCGCTGGAGACTTGTCTACTTGTAATACAACATATTTCGGCTAGGAGAACAGCCCAATGCTCCTACTATACTAGTATTAGGACTAGCACGGATCTTGATAGTATGGAGATTCCCTGACAAGTCTCCTTCACAGCTGCCGACGACGACTCAGCGAGATATGGCGAGCAAATTTGATTTGGTGTTCAATAGCATTTGTACAGAGCAAGGTGAGGTATGTGGCCCCCGCTGCAAGACACCTGCACCAACCTCGAGCTTGCGACGAGTAGTTTTGGAGTAGTGGTATTGCATACTACGAAGCGCGTATCTGGAGTTGCATCCTCTGCAGACCACGCACCCGAAATTCTTGGCTAAGGGCAGGTTTCCTTGGTAGTGGCCGGATAGGATAGTCAGTCGTCTTGTCAGGTGATGAGGTTGGAGAGAGGGATGGACCCCTCAAAGCATCCCCCAAACCCCACTTAGCTATGTAACGCGTCTCATTTCCTCTCCTTCCTCTCCTTCCTCTCCCTCACCTTGTGTAGCAGCAAAGGGAACACTGAGGAGGCAAAAAATGACGGACCATGAGTACGAAATCTGCCTGGGTGGTAGATGGGTGGTGGTAGTGGTGGTCTTGGGGAGTGGTGTTGTTGGTTGCCAGCGGCTAATCACAGTCCCTGTCGAACTGGTAGCGGCCGCCATGCGCCAATCCGGTGCAAGCTCCAAGCCCCCCAGAAGCAGGTGAAATCAGAAATGGCATAGTAATCATCCTTAGTCCCCACACCATCCCTTGATAGCAACGCAGGCCGGACCACATGGCCATGTTCACCACGGGCTCTCTAAACGATTGTGTCAAGGCAGTCGACTAGCATCAACATCTCAGCCGGGAAACATTGGGGGAAGCTGTTGGCGTCCTCCATCCTTGGAGAAAGGAACGGCCAAGCCCTCACTAGCGGTTGGTGGACTCGCCCTATCGAGGCAGATCTAAGAGGGTGATCACCGTACTTCCGCCTCGCGATGGTCGGTGACGGCCAATGGGCGTCATGATCCAAGTGCGCCGCCTCCCGTAGATGTAGGCTAGGTGAATGGGCGTCGTACTGCATCAACAAGGGGAGGGGGGGAAGAAAGAGAAGGTTGACTGTGTCCTTGTCTCCAACTGAGTCCTACGCCGCCACCTTGAAAATGGTGGTTTTATTTTTTTAATCTGTGTCTTCCTAATTTGCCTCTCTGCCTGTCGAGGCACGGCGGCTGCTGTGACAAAGAACAGCTCCGGAAGAGGGTGCCTTGAAGGCATCCGCGTGAGCCGTTGAAACGGCCATGTCCGAAGAATAAAGGGCAGCAGCACGAAGCCAAGCATGTAGTAGTAGTGTAGTAGTAGTAGTATGTGCGAGGCAGCAGCAGCAGCTGGTTCGATAGCACGGCGCACTATCACTAGTGAATACTACCCACGCAGCCGTTGGCCGCTGCGGTACGGTGTAAGATAGACACTGGTAATATCCGAAGCATCCCAGACGATACTTGTTCAAGCGCTGTGGTGCATCCTCGTAGATGCCGTGCGACGATCTGAGAGCTGGTACTTGGTAGTATCTGCAGCATTATGCTGTGGCTTTTTCTCCCTCTTTCTTTTCATTTCGGCGGCCGTCTTGGATGATGCTGGCGCCATTCCGTATTGCGCCAAACCTGGCACCATCCCGCATGCTGTAGTTCGTGCAGCTCGCAAAGGAGCAAGCGCCAAAAATATGGTGCTGCCAACGAAACACCATCATGTCATGCTAAGGAGACACTATCATATTTTGCGGCTGGCCCTCCTAAATATTCCGCATCGCACATGGTGTATACCGCGTGCGATCACCCGCAATGGTGTCACCCACTGCGTCTTTGCTGGGACAAGACGGGGAGAAGAAAAAGGAGCGCGAGACTCCCAGTTCACATGACGGCAGTTTTGGAGCTCTCAGGAGATGTGAAATACGACGGAAGAGCGACTTTTCGATGGTGGATCAGCTCTGATCAGCTCCCGGTACTGCCTCTAGAGGAATGTCTGCATGGCTGTATATGCGTAGTTGCGTATATCACTACCTGTTCAATGATACTTTGTACAACCTCGATATTCTGTAAGAGTTGGTCAAAGGGGGGATGATCATGGAGCACAAGAATGCGGGCGACTAGCCAGATGCTGACTAGCTCTCCGTCAAAGCCCTGCTAGTCCTGTTGCGTAATCCTGCATGAAGACCCGCTTAGCTCACTCCCACTGTCCGTTTCTTTTTTGCCTAAGGCACCAAGCACGTTGCGTTGCATCTCATTTCCTTTTCTTCTCCTGGTCAAGCCGTAGAATATTCCAGGGGTCAAGAGAAGATCGTTTGGGCTGCTCTCCGTGCTCTCAGCTCTTGTAGCAGAAGCAGGCTGGCCGTTCAGGGCGCCTGAGCGAAAAGGGGAATTGGGCTGGGGGAAGAGGGAGGGGGTTCGGTCTCGGAAGGTGCCCTGCAAGAAGGGTTTTTTGAAGCATCGAATGGCTGATCATTGCTGTAGGATCATTGCTGTAGTTTCATTTGACGATCCCCTACTTTGAGGTGTCTGCCATGTGTCCCAAGCCAATTGATGAAGAAAATTTGCGTTCCAGCGAGTTTCCACAAGTTTCATTGAATAGCCAATATAATTTTTTTTCGTTCTTCTCTTACACACTTGCATGCGCCTATCACAAGAGGACACTTCAACTACATGTCGTCTTATTAGTGTTGTTGCACAACCGCTGTGACATGCATACACGCAATTGAGTTCGTTGACGATTCAGGCTGCGTCGCACAGCGCCTGTGGCCCCGTCCGTTTCCAGTTCTGTGCAGAAAATTAGAGGGGTCTAGGTGCCAACTTACAGCGGGCTACAGAGGGGTCAGCGGTCGCACAGAAGGAGGGGGAGACTGTAGATGGGCTCATTGGCCGCTGCAATCACGAACGGCCCCTCTACCGTCTACGCCATATTGAATGGAACTGAGCACTGCACTTCGTCATGCTAGCACATTCGTGCTCATACTGGTAGTTGATACTGCGTACACAACTTTTTGTCCCGGTGACACAGCTACCACCCCTGGGGCATTGAGCGTCCGTCACCATACTCGGTAGAGATTGGCCTCCATGCAACACGATAATCCGTGCGGTACTTCGTACACGTACATGTAAAAATTTTCTTGCTCTTTTTTGCTCCCATCTTTTCATCCCATGTCTGCCCAAGGGGCGAAAAACAGCCCACCACTTGGCGTCACTTTGATGCCAATCTGCCCACAAGCGAAAACCCCGACTCCGGCCGGCTCTTGAGTCACCTCGACAAGGCACGGCATCGCATCATGGGCGCCAGAAGTCGAATGTTGTGGCGCCCAGCAGACTAGAGAGCGCTAGCGAAAGCGACGCCAAGAGGAAGAGAGGAAAAGAGACAACAGAGAGGAAAATGATAATTCTGGGACCCTCCCGCAATGCCCTAAGCGTCTGGCGCAATTCTGGTCTGCCGCAACTAGTGTACTGGAGCGTACTGCTGAACTCAACTGAGGAATGATTTGATTTTAATTGAGCTGGGCTGATGAGCGACGCCGTCTCCAGAGGGCGCCAGCCAGGTGCCGCAAGCCTCCAGGTTGTCTGTCAACGGACCTCCCCGGCCCGCCTAATGTGCGCTGCGAAAACCTTGTGTTCGTTACTAGTTAGTACTGTAGGCAGCATAAAAATTTTCTGGTACAAGCTATGCAGGACAAGGAAAAGACAAGCCACACCCAGGCTGTGCGCGAGGACAGCAAAAAAAAAAATCAAAAAAAAAAAAATCAAAAAATCAGCCACCACCATCTCCCATGGCATGTCCTCGCCCGTCGACACACCCCCGGAGCATAATCTTTGCTAGGTATCACGTATTTCATCTTCATATCTGCTGCAGGGCATGGCGACGGCGGGGCTCCAGGAGATGGACAAGACCAAGACAAGGTAAAGACCAGAACCATCTCCATACACACCCCCTGGTCCTTGGCCCCGCAATGCTGAATGCTGAGCGTTCGTCGCACACTCCCCCTTTCAATCTTAAGGCCCACCCCCTTAGTGCTTGTACAAGATATGTATCTGCGCTAGGCCGGATGCGACGCTGCAGGCTCCTGAGCCGGTGCTTCGTACGAGAAGCACCAGATGCACAAAGAACTGGGCTCATTGCTACGTAGGAGGTACGTAAGTAAAGTAGGTACCCTCCTCTACAGACCGTGGCCAGGCAGGTACAGCGGCCTTGCAGCGCTAAGCAGTGCCAGACGGTGGTCATCCATCCTCTGTTTTTTCTCTCTAGTAGTCTTGCAGGGGTGTGTGCGTACTAAGGCGTCTTGTGCAGTCCGTACAAGTGAGGTATTCACACAATTTTCCTCTGCGCTCGCCGTCCTGTCTGTCTCTCTTTTTTTCTTTCAGCTTTTTGGAGTCGGTGGGGCCCCTGACGCCGTCGCTAACACCACTCCCCAGACGCACTGGTACCTCGTCGCAGGTATCCCCCCACTTCCCACAACTGACCACTGACCACTGCCCACTGCCCTCCTATCCACACCACTCACTGGCCACACCCACAGTCGCCCGCCCAAGTATATTTGTACACACCATGAGTCCTCCATCCCCAGAAGTACATATGCATCCCGTTGCCCTCCTCGCTTCATCAGATTCTCTCCACTGCTTCTTGTCAAACCTCAACTTTTCTTCTTCGACCTTTGCTCTCTCCTTAAAGACATCGCGAAGGCTCTCGACTACTTGTTATAATAACTTGACTCTTTGTCCACTCTCTGCTTCTCACCATCTCGACTCACACATATAACTGTGACTCCTCCCCCACTACTACCACTGCTACACCAACAACTCTTGACAACTGTCATACCAAACAACAACCACTCGATCCTTTTCTCTACAGCACACGACCGCTGCAATGGCTCTCGATATGTGGACCCACGAATTCTGCCTCTCCTGCGACCGACAGGTCCAGGTCGACGGTGACGCCTACTGCTCTGAAGCGTGCCGAATGGCCGACTTCGAGAAGACTCCCTCTACACCCAGCTCGCAAGCCAGCTCACCTGGCTTCTCTCCCGCCTCTTACTCTGGAGCAAGCGGCTTCTCAAGCCGACCTGCACCCACCAAGTTCTACCTGCCGCCTGCCTACGACTTCAACCGGGCCCGGGCCTACGGCTCATCCCCCTCGCCGTCGTCCTCCTTCAGCAGCTACAGCTCAGAGATGTCGCCTCTGTCCGCAACACGAAGCCTCACTCCCTCGAGCTCACACAGCAGCCTCTGCTCCATGCAGAGCGTATCATCCACCGCCGAAGCTAGTCAACTATCAGACAAGGCACGCATGGAACTGCGAGCATACGCTGTTTCATTCGAGCAGGTCAGACTGCAACGCAGGCGATCATACTAAATAACCACAACACACACACACACCCGAACATATATACTACACATCGCCTTCAGTTGATCTTCACAGATTCACTTGGCCTTGTACCACACCATTCCACCATCACGCAACTCAATTCTATGCAAACACAATATGAAATGACACGAAACCAACCTCACTATTACTATATTGCTCTTCTTGTTTAACAAGCACTTTTTTATATCTTTTTTTTTTCTTGTTTCCTTTTGCTGTATCAGGACGGACATTACATGGAGCACCGCATACCCCTAAAAAGCACTTTTTTGCCTCTTGTTTTTAATTCGAGCGCACTGTCTTCTTTACATAACTACCTCTTTTTATCTTTTCCTTTGTTTACGGAGTTTTATCACGGAATGATTTTGGATTTCACGGGATCCCACTGCGGGCATCTGTATACCACAATACAACACAAAGAATGGGCGGAGACTTGATATCACCTCACTGTTTTATCGGTAGCATGGCACAAAGGGACACAAATTTGGGTGCTGGTGGGAAACACATTATGATATTTGGGACATGATCAGCGGCGCAGATCAAGATTTTAGGATCAGAGCAAGAATGATGGCGCAGATAAAGGCAGTCGGCGTGCTGCAAAGCCGCCCGGTCAATGGATTTTTTTGTTTGGAAACAAAGACCAGGGGAGAAGGGAGGGAGTGGGAAAAAAAAGGACTGCGGCATTGGGCGGCTCTGTGAAACAGCCAGAAACGAGGCCAGCGACGGGGATGGACTACTTTAGCAATTGGATAGCTTAAGCTGAACATGCTTTGCATCATCAATGAATAGAACAAACCTGTCTAAGACTTGGTCAAAACACCTTTACGCTTCCTGTCTCGTACGTGATACAATTGACCTCATGACGGGGCTGGGCAGGGCAGCGCAGCGCAATGCCCATGCCGGTGGCGAAATGTCGATGGTGAGGTAGTCAGACGGCTTGCGACATCGGATTGACTTTGTTGTATGTGAGTGAGTATGAGCGTGTCTCCATAGCATAAACACTAATATCATACTGCCATGCCACGGCCAATGGGTGTCTAGTGTGCCCAATCTGCTACATCCGGCCTAAATCACGACATCTACATGCTCCATAGCCGAATTTACTCTTATCTCAGAGCTCTGTGACTTGGCATACGCGTATGAAGTACATAACAGTATTTTAGTGGTGTTGCACAAAAAAAGGGTAGTCCATGGTGTGTGTAGCGTCTAGTCGCTTCCTACGCAATCCTTAATGCAAGGTACTAGGTGCAACTTGCAGCAGCAGCCCAATGTCTATCAAATTTTTTTTTTTTTCAATTTCTCAATTTTTTCAGATGCCGTAGCCCGCTTTCGATTGCGTCCCAAATCCGCGATGCCCAGTTTCGCAGGGAGTTTGTTTTAAGAGCCGAATGGTCTTTGGATCGGCATAAAGGAATAGAGACCCTGCAAGAGAATACGACCCAATTGCCTACGGTAGCCGTGCCTGACCGGCGGGGAATGGATAACTTTTTTTTCCAAGGGAGTGAGAGGGGCAAATAATGAGGCTGTTTTTTTTATTATTTTTTATTATTTATTATTCTTGGTTACGGGATGATGCATTGGTGTGAGCCTGGTTGATGTTAGTGCTCTTTGTTTTTGGTGTGTGGCGAAAAACAATTAAATTAATCCTGGAAGGAACAGCCTAATGGGAATCCTGATTTCCTTTTCTAATTTTAAAAATTCAACAATTTTTTTTTCCAACTTAGTGTTCACCAGCTTAATTGGGCTCATTACTTGTTTATTATTGATTTTATTTTTTGTGCATGGGTTGGGGAGATGCATCACTAGTTGCCCTTTTGTCCCTTCGTATGTTGCTCCGTCGCCGTGCGATTCGGTGTCGGAGACCGGGATTTTCTTAGGACATGAGAGCGGCCGAGACAGACGGACGTACGGACGGACGGACGTGGCCGATGCAGCAGGCAAGGCAAATGAGGGGACGGGCAGTGTTTCGGACGCCTTTTCCCTTTTCTATCTGCTTCTTTGCCTGGATACGAAGCACGTACAGCATCAATCCCAATCCAGGCCATTTGGTTTTGAACCCTGGCCGCGTGTGGTCTGTGTGCCCCTGTGCATGTGCGGTGGGAATGCAGTTTTTCAACGGCCTGCTGGGTATCAGGTAGGGAGCACTAAGCAGCTTTTTGACGGAGTGGCTTTTTTTGTACATTCATGCA
The DNA here is from genome assembly GCA_030278935.1 of Trichoderma polysporum. Taxonomy (NCBI): domain Eukaryota; kingdom Fungi; phylum Ascomycota; class Sordariomycetes; order Hypocreales; family Hypocreaceae; genus Trichoderma; species Trichoderma polysporum. Next base: position 44,010 of record JARFTM010000076.1, on the reverse strand, counting down.
CGCATACATGCATGTACGAAGTAGTATACACCAGGCAGCCTATCAGATCCTGCACGGCCAGCAAGCCAAAAAGACAACGCTGTACTGTAGAAGCTGCCGTACTAGCAATGCAGCACTGGATGGCCACCGGATGGAGACCGGGGGACCGACTTTGGCTGCCCGAAAGAGGAACCGGACGAGGGTGGGTATCAATGCACAGTTGCATCCAATGTCGATTACAACAAGTTCCAGTAAGGCTCCCTCAGCCAGCGTGTCTGCCGTAGCATCGCTGGTCGGACACAGGCCAGGTAGCCGACATGGGTATGTTTGGATATCATGGATGGGTTGAAAGGCCTTGTTAGCATGAAGCAGTCCTACCGATGCTACTACTACTGTACATGCTAGGCATCTCTCATCTGCCTAGATACTAGGTATTTTAGGACATTACCTACCTAGTAGTACGGAGTACTAGGTATGTAATAATATACTTGTAGACTCAACGTTACAAGTAAGAGATAAACCATGGCAGTGCTACTTGTACGTAATGAGATTGCATCGTAACACGCATCAGCATCCATCCAAACCTAATAAAAAACATGATGAAAATTTTTCCCTTCTTCATGCGAGACACACACACACAAAACAAAAAAACAGGCTGCCAACTCATCGGCGTCGGCGCATATCGGACCCCACGGATATTGCAGAAAACCCTGGACTTGTTTGTCTCCATCACCACCGCCCGGAAGCGTCTTCCTGCCTTGGCCCGGCCAGCGGCTGGCCGGAAAGTGGACACGCTACCACTATGGGGAGCCCGGAATGGAGATCTGAGGATTTGCTGCTGCCAGCACTGTGATGGGGTTTTTACCAAGGATTTTAATGGAGATTTTTTTTTGGGTTCCCTTTTTGATCCATTTAATTGGGCTCTGCTGTGTGCAAAGTTGCACTAGCATGGAGGTACAGCTGGTCCGTTAGTACTTTTCACGTTGACGCTGCTTGACTCTTAACACCCACACGTGCCTCCTCTCCTGTCCTTTGTATGGCATCAAGCAAATCTGCTAGTGGCGGTTCTTTTTTACTTGTGCTCTTGGCGGTGCGGAATGTGGATGTTCGAATGGACCTTTTCTTCCTAACTTTTTAGCTCAGCGGGTGTGCAATATAGGGGGATAGTAGTGCAGCCAAGTCTGGAGAAAGCTCTCCCCGACGCTAAGAAAAAAAAAGAGTTTTTTTTTTTCTTTCTTAGGGGGACTAGCTGGGCTGAGCTGGGCTGACAAGCGGATCGCGGGATCTCGATCTAGGCTGGCTGCTTGAAGTGAGATTTGCGTCGATGAGTATTCTTAAAAAAAAAAAAAGGATAAAAAAAAAACTGGTAAGTTTCAACATGCTGTGAGACAAGTGCGTGCATGCGCGCGAATGAAATTTTTTTCTTCTTCCTTCTCTTTCCTTCCAATAGGCTTCTTCTGTCTACTCCCGTATTCAGGGGTGAGAAAAGTAAGCGAACGAGTTTTGTCTTTGAAGCCAAACACGCCATCAATCGCACATCCTCATTTGCTATCCCTTTTCCTGTTTCTATTTTTTCTATTTTCCTTTTTTTAACCCCAGCGCATCGCATCGAATCTGGATAAAAATCCTACGGCTTGTTGCATCAGCAAAATCCACTTTTGACGTCTTTCCACCCCCTTGCACAAAAAGCAAGTGTGGATGCTGTATTATGGGCTCTTTTTGTCGTATGATGTGGCAAATTTGTGGTTCCATGATGTGTTTTCCTTGTTTGTCTCCTGTTCTCCACGACTATGACTAATAATCGTATTTCTTCTTTTGCTCGTGCGTTTTTGACATTACCGATGCATCGGCAGTGGACGATCTCGGAATGTGTTAGAGTTCCTGTTCCCCTTTCTCCCGGTGCCCTGTATTCGGGAGCAACTCAAAACTGCCGAACTGCAACGAAGGCATCACACTCAGCCAACCGCCGTTTTATTACACTCCTACCAAACCAGATCGTAATACTCCGTAACTCCTGTCCTAGCGAATAAGTATTACTCCGTCTGCACTATTTCCTTCTTAGCAACGCCATTCGAGCTCTCGCTAAGTATGTTAGTCGACACCATCAACATTCTATGCCAGCAAATCAGGTCAAGCAAAAAAACTTTCCGCGGCGCGGCCTCAGCCGCCTCTTGGGCTCGGCTGTCGCTGGTTTAAGCAACACGTAGCCAAAAAGCCGTTGAGAGTGGCAAAACTCCTATTGGACTGTTTCAGCCAGTGACATCCTGTAGTAGTTGCAATAGAGATCATCGGCTGTCATCTGGTTGCCACGTCCAAGGTATCAAGAAGATCTCCCCAAAAAGGACATGGTTATTATGCAAAGTGTAAGCACAAAGAGAAGAATGAAAAAAATTTCATCTCCGTATCGATGCCTTCCGGCTTTCCTTCTCCTTCCCTTCCCTTCCCGGGCTCCCGTCTCCAGTAATACGGAATCAGTCGGGCATAAGAAATTCATTAAACACCTTCCCGGCTCCCTTTTTCTGTCTAGTGACCAGCCCTACTCGGCACTCGGTATAACAAACTTTGCTCTAATTTTCTCACTTCTCTTTTTTCGTTCCCGCACTCAGTCCCCCGTAGATCCCTAAGAATCTTACGATCGGTGGTGTGAGCCGGGCGCAACCGGCTCTTCCGAGGTGGATGCTCTTCCGATTCGCTCCCTCCCCTAGTTCTTTTGTTTCAAAGTTGCATTCTTACGGAGCAGACTTTTTTTCGCCTTTTTGTTTCCGAGTGCCCCTGTAGCCTTTTGCATCTGTGACATGCTGCCGTGGTGTTATTAGCATGTCATATGTTAATTGATCCTGTTTCGTCTGGCAGAAGGGAGGGGAGGGGGGGTGCATGATTGTTTGACAGAATTACATGAAACGAGGGGATTACTGCAGTGCTCCATACCAGAGAATACTCCATTATAGGGCCACTTACAACACGTTACATACTGTACTCGTGCTAATACTGTACGCATAAACTGAGTCCTGAGTCCTGTATTACTCCCGTTTCTACCCAATTGGTCCACAACAACTAGAGAGGCATAAATAATCTGGAGCATAAGCTTTGAAGCATCTGTAGTCATGCAAGATCCACCCGCCAGCCCAGATCCGAACCAACTATTCTAGATGCTACATCTGTAGTATCATCATAAAGTTGGCCGAACCTCACTTTGACTTACACCGTCTACTATCGGCACCTCGCAAACTCCTTCTCCAACCCCCCCAAAAGTTGGTCTAGACAGATCTAGATTCCAAATTCCCATCTCCCCTACCCTATTCAAGCAATACCCTTAAAAGAAAGCCCTCACAAAGTTACGCCAGGGCGTGTTCTAGACTTCCCCCCTTTTCTGTCTTGCCACAACACCAAAAAACTTTATACGCACGCCGCGGGAAAACAAACTTTTTGTCCCAAGTGTACATCTCAACAAAAAAGAAACGCCAACCGCAAGCCATCACACCATGGCTTGCAAACACAGCATATGGCTGTGCCACAGCACACTATACACCCCCCCCTTTTGCCCCCCCTAAATGTAAACCAAGTAGCCATAGCTCTCTCCCACAAAGCCGAAGCACAAACAACCAACAACCTCTCTTTCGTAGCTCCCGCTCTCAAGCTTTTGTACCGTCTTTCACGCCACAACCGGAGCTTGTCAAACGGTTAACTCGTCCCCTTTCCCCCTAAAACTTGGAGAAATCCGCCACTTCTAATTCTCCGGGGAATGAAGGCTTTTCAGGAGGCGGAGGCTTTGCTCCAGCTCGACTTCAGCTCCTCGCCCTCTTATGTGAAAGTGTTCTACACTATCCACATTTGCACATTTCCTGAGAAAACAATCCACGATACCAGCAAAAGAGGAAAAGTGTAAGCCGCAGCAGCTGCAGAGCTAGGCGGTTTTTGCTTTTTTGGCTCCTAAATCCACTCGGCTGAAGTGACCCAATCGCCTCGTTCTAGCCTCCAAATCCATCCATACATACAAACAAGATACATCGTGATAGATGGACACCTCCGGGAAGAAACCTCCCAAATATGTATCGCCAAGATACTTACCTACCTACAACACAGAGTACACATAAGCTTTCAACCATGTCGTCCAGTGGACCTCAGGAACCCCAAAAACAACCAGTCAATGGCAGACACACAATCACCAACAGAGCAAGACCACAGACTCACCATTCACAAGCATGAAGCAGAAGCAGCAGTAGCAACACCAAGAAAATTGAAACCCCCCCCAAAAAGGCCGCACGCATATCAGGCATTCGCCAATGAGAATCACAATCCGTCAAAAAAGCTGCAGCTCCTCCCGGCGCCCGCACCCTCCAAAAAAAAAAAAAAAAAACATCGGCAGCAGAACCCTTAATTTATTTGATAACCACCCCCCAAAAGGATGCACAAAGCTCAGCTTGCCACGTAGAAGCCCCCCCCTCGGCCCGTTGGAAAGAAAACCCACAGAACGCATCATCGTCATCATCAATCACCATTAAATGCTGAGTGAGCGTCATGCCCAGACAGGATAACGTCATGCATACCGGCTCGTCCATACATAAGAGACGCAACGTACGCTACATGCTATATATGAGGCATTGAGCAGGGCGCCAAGTTTCTGCACACTACACGCACCGTCGTATCGTGCCGTGTCGCAGCCTCGTCAGCTCGCAGGCTAGGCTCGGTGGCAGGACTGCATATATATCCCTCTTTTCATACAAACGTACCAGTATGTGTACGTGTACACTGTGAGCACGACAACAACTACTTAACTACCACTTAGCATGGTACACTTTTATTTGGGGTAATTCCCCCTTCGGCTTTCATCTCAAGGCGGGGAAAGAAAATAAAAATGCAAGGAGAGTTCCCACCTCTTGGCAGCTGTGTTTCGACTTGCAGCCGGCTGAGTATGTAGGATGTGCGTATGCAGCGAATGGGAGAGAAGGCCCTAGCATGTAGACTTCGTGGGATTGGTTCTTGCGTAGAGGGGCGAAGCAAGCAGAGACGGATACCCCTATCTCGTTGGCTGAGAGCAGACGTAGTGGACCATATGCAGCTCTTACATTCCCGTATCCTGCATCATTTCAGCAGCTGTCATTTCAATGCCTCCGTCTGCTTCCGTAAAGACACCCACTAGGCGACGCCGATGGGACACGGAATGCGAATGATAAGAAAAAAAAAATATTACTTGTATGCCTCATCTGGCCTATCGGCTTGTTTCGGGGTCCCGGGGTGACACTTGGGCGTCGAGGAATGGATGCCAATCCTGAAAGAGGACATAAATCATCACCACCATTTGGTCTACATGACATGTCTATCCATCCGCGTAATAAACCATACAAAACTCCAGTATGCCCTCTTCCTCCCCGCTCATATGCCTTCCATCGCCAATGAGCGCCTGCATGAAGCGGCAAAAAGTCAACCATTTCCCCCTAACCAAATTTTCCTTCCCCTCCAGCGTGCCTATATTAATCGGCAGCTGATTGGAGCTTCCCTGACACGGCTCATTCTCCGTCTAGCCGCCAAAATTCATCTTCAACGTAATGGTTGGCTGTGATGCTTCGCTGGAAAGCCTCTTGTCTGCAGCACCGGCCGCCGGCCGACCCGATCGGATCACTTCTTCGAGGAACGCCCGCTGACCACCGCTTAGGCCTCCAACAATGGCTCTAAACACCTCTTGGTCCACTGCTGCCAGCTCTAGGAGGCGTGTGCTTGTCTCCGCGTAGACCCCCTCGCCCTCTCCCGTCGCTCTGGCCATGAGAGCCGGAATGACCATTGACATGGCAGCAGTCACTCGATCAGGCTTGACCGACCTCACGTACAAGCACAGCGTGTGACTAATGAGTGATCGAGCTCGTTCAGGGTCTTCAGGCCCCACGTTCGTCACAAAAGCTATGAGTCGTGGGAAGAGGTAACGGGCAATGCTGACATCTGCTGCAGAAGGTGCCCCTTGCAGCAACAGCGATCGTATACAATTGGCTGCTATCTTGGCCGTCTTGAAACAATGACAAGGGAAAAAGAGAGTTAGTACGTTGGCATCAAGTGCAGGGAGAAGGGAAAGAGAGAGCCCGAGTTCGGGCGGGGTTGGATAAAACATACCATTCGATCTGTGAGGCAGTCTACGACCTCATCTAGATAGCGCGCGACTAGGGGTTCGGTGGCAGGCAGTTGATTCGTGCCACTTGTAAACAGGATAGTGGTGGCAAGCAGACTGTTCTTTACAGAGGTCAGGGACGTCGGCGTCTCCCGCTTCTGCGCGTTGAGGTAGATGGATAGGAAGCGCCGGAGACACCCTTGCAGCTGGATGTCGGTGGCTGATGGCCCATTGGCCAAGTCTCTCCTCGACTTGGACATGCTGGCGATGAATCGTTTCAATATGGCAAGCGATTGTGGCACAATGAGTTCCTGGCAGTCCGGCGTAGCGAGGATCGTAGCGAAGATGTGAATTATGCACGCGTGCAAATCCGTTTTGATGATTGATGGGAAGACTTCGGCAGCATCTACAATAGCATTGAGCGCAGTTCTAATCAGCAGAATAGCCTCCCCGTTGATCTGGTGTCGTGCCGGCGCATTGCCCTCAGACAGGCCCGGTAGGATGCCAGACAGAACTAGGACGATGATTCGGGTCAGTTCGAATAATTGGTCAATGTCTTCAGAGAGATCGCCGTCATCATCCGACTGTCTTCGAGCAGAAGGGTGTGTGACACATAGATCTCTGGCGACCTCGACAATAACACTCTGGACATCCAAACCCTCCGTCAACACAAGGCGATCGAGAAGGTCCATTGTCTCAGAGAACACGTCAGGTCGGTAGATTGCGTGGCCAGTGACGCTAGGGTGTAGGATCTTCTTCAGAGCTTGTAGGATGGCTAACATTTGCTCCTGCGTGGCCAGAGAGTTGTCTTGGCCGGGTCGGGTCGCCAAGGCCTCAAAAGCGAGGCCGAAGAGCACGAAGAAGAAGGCCACAGGCTCGTCTCGGTAGTTGATACCCGGCACTTTTGCATGTCCATTGGTAGATGTCTCACTTAGTTCTTTGCCGTCTAGGGCATCAAAGACAAATTCGCTGTCCTGTTCAATCAGACTCGCAATCGCATCAACTAGTTTGAGCCACGAGTCTTGGTAGAAGCGAAGCAGGGTCTCGCGATTCAAAGCTGCGTAAATTGTGTCTAGACTGCCCGATAGAGAAGGTGGTCCCAGTGTCATTGAGATGTCCGGCTCAAACCGAAGTCGTGCAAACTCTCGGAGCGCCTCGAGCCAGAGAGGCGTTAATTTCCCAATATGTGGCTTGAGAACGTCTAGTAAATACTTCTGCTCGGTGCTGGCCACTTGCAGCTCTGCCCAGGCCGAGAACACGGAGATCTTGACCATGACTTGCGCATTGGAGCTGAGACCCTTCAAATCACCAATTCCTGCGTTTTCATTATCGCTGGAGAAGTTCTCCAGAGCATTCACGAGTGTCTTTAAGATACGTCCCATTCGATCGACATCAGTGACAATGCCTATTGAGATGAAGCTCGCGCAGACATTCACAGCCTCTGAAGCCAGCTCAGGAGATGAGTCCGCCGCGAACGCTGGCGTTAGTGCTGAGCTGATTTGAGCTTGATACTGCTCTAGTAGCATCGCTTCCTCAAAATCTGGGTCAGGTGTCTTGCCAAACATCTTGAGGACTGCGCCGATGATCTTAAGGCCCCAGATTCGCAACTCCAAGACGCCCGATGTCGATGCGGAAAAGGCCATACGGACGACATCGGCAATCTTATTCTGCAGTGCAAGCTGAGCTTTCGATTCGCCGTTCCCTGCCACGTCCTTTGCGATGATAGCAAACACATCATAAATACAGCTCATGGCAAACGTGGTTACTTGCCAGCGTAGAGGCTCCGCTTCTGATGCCGCGTCGGCCTTGTCTTCCTTCGCACCCGTTGAAGCAGATGCAAACCCTGCAGCTTCCTCATCTCGTAAATCAGGCAGTCCGCCTGTTGTAGACTTATTTGCGTTTTTCTCATCCTCTGATTTAGCTCTTGTCAATTTCAAAACAACCTGGAAGCGCTGAAGCCACCAAGATGTCTCGTTTAGAGATGTCTGATGTAACCAATTTCGAAGGATATTTCGAATTCCATCGTGAGATGGATCAGCGTCGAGTACTAGCCACAGCTGGTCTTCAAATCCTTTGTCCGCTTCTCGTAGAACATCTCGTGGGTCTCGCTTCATGATATTGTATAGTCCATCTACAGCCACGTCTCGTAGAGCTGCGTTTTCGGACGAGAGATATTTCTGCAAGACTTTGACATAATCTCCAAAATGCATCTGTCCAGGGGCATATAAGGAGAGATGCTCTAAGCAGCCCAACGCAGCCCTCTCGACGAATACATCTTCCTCGTCTTGGAACTGTCCAACTAAAGTAAAGATGAGCTCTCGCGACTTGTTAGCATCTTGAAGGTCAGGACCAAGCACATTGATAAGCGAGTCGACGCTTCGTGCAATAGCCGCCGTTGTCGAGAGTTCCATTTCAAAGTTCATCGTAATGGCTGAGGATATCTCAGAATGATGTGTCTCAGAAACGTACAGCTGAGCGAGCATTCCCAAGGTGCTTGGTACATAGGTAGCAAAGCTTAAACCGGCAGCGTCTGACGCCAGTGACAATGCTTCAAGAGCCCAGTAATGAACTACAGGATGAGGGTCATTGCAAAGCGACATTAAAATGCCCAGTATAGTTTTCAAATGGTAACCAGCCGCCATTCCGCCCACCTTGGTCTGGATGGCACCTAGGGCCATTGCGCAACCTGCTCTGGCACTAGGTTCTCTGTTTCCAACAATGGTGTCAACAAGGTATTTGATCTCCTGATTCGTAAATGCATTGCCGTACACATTGCATAGTCTTGCAACAGCGGCATAGCCAAGGCTTCGGACATATTGGTCTGGATCAAGAACAAAATCTCTAACAATGTCCTGCAATAATCGCTCGACGGCGATATTGGCAATATCTCCGGATGGAGAACTAGTCTCCTTGACGGCAACTCTCATCGTACAGAGAACTGCTGCTGCAAGGTTGACATTAATAGCTGCTTTGCGCCCTGGGTCTCGTTGGAGAGAACCTGCAGACGCAAATGTTCTAATTTGCTCCAGAATACTTTCTTGAACCTTGGCCGGAGTCAATGGGAATGCAAAAGCAAATAGCTGTATGGCGTTGTTGATGACTTCTGTGGCCGGAGGGTCAGGATCTGTTGTGCCGTCATCTAGGCCGCCGATATACAGCATTGATGCATCATGTTCTAGACTGCCGCAGACCGGCGATTGTAGTAGGCTATCAATAAAAGCCTCTGAATCGCTCTGTTGAGCCTCATCCTCCTGTATAGCATTCTCATTTTGGCCGGGTAGCGGTTTAACATTGAATCCCGATACGAGGCCGGTTATTCCAAAGCCAGTGTTGTCGCCGACATCCCAAATCGACTCAAAGGTACCGGCAGCATTCGCAATTGATGCGCTCAAGGAGTTGGGTGTGTAGTTGTCTGGATCCGCAAAGAGAGAAATCGCAAGAGTCAGCAGATTTGACTGCAAAAGGGCTTCACTTCCACCCGCGGGACTCAGATTCACCAATTTGATGTAGCACTGCAAGACTCTGCGCTGTACCATCCTGTCAAAATCTTGTAATTGAAGGGCAGGAGCCAGTCTCTGAGCAATATCCTCGGTGATCTTCCTGGATGGTAACGTCTTTAAGAAGGCTGTTGTGCTTTGGAGCATTGCTGCAATACGTTTGGAGACGTCAACCGTAAGAAGCCGGTTATTGAACTGCAAGAAGGATAGAATGGAGCCCAAAGCACATTCTCTCACATGAGTAAGAAACGATGCTTCGAGAAGACTCCTGGCCGAGGTATTGTCCTTGGCCAGAGGCTTTGGCAATGCATTCTTCCAGAGTAAGAGCAACTGCGACAGATGAATTTTGACGAAATTCGGGCCTAAAGACATAAGACCGCCGATGAGAATCCAAGCCACTTGTATTTGTGTGCTCGAGACACGGAGTTCCGATTGGCTGCTAGATTTAAGCAAATTCGTTGCCATTGTCAAGACTCGGCTGTTGACATCGAGAGAGCCGTGTAGTGGACGAGAAGGGCTGGCGCTTAAAGTGGCAGCCAATCCATGTGCGAACCCAACACATCGCCTGGGAGAGTTGCGCCCAGTTCCCAGTAGAGACAATTCTCGGCTAAGGCTGTTCATGCAGACCGAAAGGCACGGCAACAACTGTTGAGGGCATGCGAGAACAAAAATTTTCATGCAGTTCGATGCAAATACTTGCACAGAGTAGCTTGGATGTTGTAGAACTTGTAACAGCCCATCTCGGCAAGACTCCGCAAAGCTGTTTGCAGCAGACCCAAGTGACTTCAGTAGTGATGCGACGGCATTTAGAGAAGCTATGAGTGTGTGCTTCTGAGGTTCAGGCTTTTCAGCCAATGCCTGAGGATAGTTTTTCAGTATGCCGCTGATCAGAGATTCCGCCGCAGCTTTTTGGCCAGATTCTCCCAGTATCTGGCGCCCGATGACATCTTGAATGATAGTATCCACAATCTTCCTAGATATCAACAAGCGGTAGCGGTTGTTGCTAATGGTTGCGTGACCGAGGACATCAACGGTTAGGCTTTCTACTATGCCAATATAATTGGCCTGCACTGTCTTCTCTCCCAGCCGGCGGAAAAGTTTACCATAACACACTCCAATGGCAGCTCGAGATTTGTTGGTAGTTGCAGCTTTGACAAAGTAACCAGCCAAGATTTTCAGAATATCATACAGCGACAAAGCAAGGTCTTGACTCCGCTTCGCGCCAGGGGCTGGGCTCGATGGGCGTGATGGAACATCATCCTCATCTCCCGCGATGCTAGGATGTGTGGATGCTCGTTTAAGCTTGAGTTTGGACTTTTTATTCTTTGCGGCAGCCTCCGCAGCGCTGGATTCCGAATACCCTTGTACAAGAGCCTCAGCGAAACAGCTGGCCATAGCATGTCGAACCTTGGCGGATGACGAGTCGGCAGCCTTGAACATTGCCGTCTCCAACTTGTCGAAGTCAGTCGAATTTTTGAAGTACATGGTGTGGTGAACCAACGCTTTGAGGCAGCGGCACGCAGATGCAACAACGAGAGTTCCCTTGTCAGCGGAGGCATGGTTCCTCGCCTGCTTCCATATATCCCGAGAAACGTACTCGTCCATAGATCCCTCGACCATGATGATGATCTTCTCCAAAGCAGTAAATACCGCCGCTCTTATTCCTGCATTGTTCGAGGCCGACTTCAGCAGCTTCAGCAGTGTTGTGCAAGCTAGCTGATGAATTCCAATCGCACTGTCCCCGGCGGAGGCATACACATCTCCCAGGCAGCCAACAGCCGCATGCTTGGCGCGAGTCTCGCCATCCGACTTTGATTTCCCTCCCACAGCTATTGCTATAAGGTCGTTTATCGTCTCGAATAGTAGTTTCCTGTCGCCCTTCCCGAAAATGTGGGCTAGACAAGCTCCTAGGTTGTTTCTGATGACCCGAGACGGCTGCGGGGCAGACAGGTTGATGATCTGGAATATTTCGCGTTTGAGATAGAATTGCTGAGCCGTACAGTCGTCATCTGAGAGTCCTAACACATGCTTTTTCAAGCCCGATACAAACGTGAGGAGGAAAAGATCTTGCTGCTCGGCGGGGAGCGCTTGGAGCTTGGGGAGGTCCAGCTCCGGGTTGGCAGTGGCGGCATCGGCGACGGCGACGGCGCTGACCTGCACGCTCGGCGCACTGGCTGGAGCTTCGGGCTCCTGGCTCGACGACATCGCAGGCGGTATCCGGCGTCGTCAGAGGAGCCCTCGTTTGTCGTATTCTATACTGTTTTGTCAGGTCTTCCCTATCTATGATCGTCCAGGGCTCTTTGATAGGGGGATGGATGGCCAGCAATCCAACAGGTATGATGATGGGCATCGACACTAGCGGTGGTGCAATGGCCAATCAGCAAGCGCTGGTGGCCCTGGATGGGCAGCCCTTCTGCCCCAAGCTTCAGGGAAGATCATTAACCCGGCGCATTTGGAGGAACATGCGATATTGTATGTACTTGGTAGCTCAGCAGCTCGAATATCTTTGAATTGGGGCCTCAAGACAAGAGGACACAAGGGTGAATTCTTTGAGGTAACTGAAAAGCATTTATTCTCATGTTCTGTTTCGCGGCTCATACTAGCGACGCATTATGATGAACCCCGCAAGATCGTTGTCGCTTGTGAGAAAGTCATGTCTCTCAATCACTTCTCGCGCATCTCCAAGCATACCTGTATGCCCATCATGTCTACGGTCATTTGGGACGACAACGTCTCAGTTCGCAGGACATAATAAATGGTCCAAGACAAAACACATAAAAGCAGTTACGGACAAGAAGAAGATGTCTGACCGCATTTCATTTACAAAACTTATCACTATGTACTCGAAAAGTTAGTGGCGCCAAGCTCCCCTCGCAAAGTCTCAGAAGGCTCCGTCTAACATTGAGGGTTGAAAAAAAAAAAAGTGTATGGTGAGGATGTCAAGTTCAATCCACAGCTAGCAAATGCAGTTGCAGCAGCAACAAAAGGTATAGTATCTGACTCCTCGCTTCACTAAAATGACGATACGGAAATGTTCATCTAATGCTTAAAATTAGCGAGCGTGCCAAAGTCATTAATCGAGAGCGCCATTGCAAGAGGTCAAGGCCGCTCTGCAACCGGAGCACAGCTTGAACCCATGACATTGGAGATTATCATGCCACCTAATATCGCTCTAGTTGCTGATATTGAGACGGATAATAAGACGCGCAGCTTGCACGACCTCAAGTTTGTGATCAAAAAGGCCGGCGGGCTCGTGGGCTCCACTGCATTCTACTTCTCAAGGCGCGGGCGGGCTGTGTTTAAGCCTAGAGATGACGGCCCTTCCTTATCAGACGTATTAGAAGAGGCAATTGAGCATGATGGCACTGAGGATATTGAAGAGCATCCAGATGGCGGGTTCTTGATTTGGACGGAGCCATCTAAGCTCATGGCCATTACGGAAGCCGTTGCCAAACGGTTCGAGCTCGAGGTCGTCGAGTCTGAAATCATGTGGGCTGCGAATGAAGATACCCAAGCCGACGTCGACTCAGCCGAAGTGGTAGAAAGCTTGAATATCTTGCTTTCCGGTCTCAGAGAGTATACCGAGGTCAGAGCACTCTTCGCCAACATCCGCCAAGGCACCATCACGGATGATGAATGGGACAAACTGGAGAGGCATATAGATATATAGCCATAGCAAAATCTCATATCATACAAAAATCACCCAAAAGCATCCATCAGAGTTGAGTCTTTATTTTTCCCCTTATCCGCCTTTTGCAGGCTGAGCGCCAGTTATGCATTTGTCCCGTTTTCGCCAATAGCGCCTATAATACAATCCAATTTTTTTTTTAATTCTCTCTTTTCTTTCACGAATCTCCTTATCAGTGGATGCAGGAACGTCTTCCAACGCCACTAGGAGCTGCTCTCGTCCCTCTGCTCGTGCTGCACCTGTTGTCGCCGCCTCTCTTCCAAGAGGGTTTGGCGAATCTTTTGTCGCGCCACGATCCTCTCATACTCTGCTTTGACCTCCTCTCTATCCTGAGGCACCTTGTTGCATTCCTCAGGCTTCGGCCAGAAATCGTGAACGGCAAAGCGATCGTCCAGGTTCGTTCCGTAATAGTACATGAACCCAATTGGGAACATTAGGTACACGCCGAACTATTCCGGAAGGGATAAGAGTTAGGAAATACCATCATGTTGGAAGGCAAGGAAACTCACCCTGAAGAGTTCGAGTTGAATGCCGGGCATTTTTGAAATAGAATTGCCGTTTGTCAAGAGAATGGGCTGGGATAATGCGGATTGTCAATCTCGAAAACTACCAGGGTACCTACTAAGGCAGGAAGTAGATGACGAGAAGTTCCTCCTAGATGCATTTGCATCATAACCTCGATAAAGCGGTAGCGTCCATGACCCCGCCATCACACCACCAATTCCGCTCAAAGAATCAGCTGATAGAAGATCCAGGTACGGAGCAGTAGTATTATTACCCAAGTGGGCATTTAAAACAGCCATGGAAACATATAACATTGGCCCATATGTGTATTATCAGGGCACATGCTGACTATGACTATGCGTATACAGTTCTGATCGGTGATAATAAAAACACGTTTTAAGTAAAAGGGGTGTTTATGATATAACGTCGCTTGGACGAGAAGCCATCCCTCCACCTCATGCTCATTCCTTTCTCATGAAAAAAAAAAAAAAAAACACACGAACCCTTCACAAAGACGAACGCCATCGAGATTTCCATTCCCATATAGTCCGAAATCCATACCCACCATGCTATAGTAAGCTGAGATAGGAGACCAACCTCCGAGACAAGACGCCAGCAAATTCCATACAACAAGAATCGTATCACTGAGTGGTTCCATTGTTTTCCCTTTCAGCCTGTGCTTCCTCCATCATGTAACGCTCAGTGAAACTCCGAGGCGTTCCCGCAAAGCCAGGCTGAACAACACTGGCACGGAAGCTACTGAGGTCTCCTTCATCCATTCCGCTACGGCCATCTAGACCACCGACAAAAGTATTAAACTGGCCTAATGAGGCAGCCCTTGCATGCACTTCGGGATTGCGCACAACAGGCATGATGACTGGGCGACCTTTGTATGATCCAAGAGACCCGGGTTGGAACCTAGAGACTGTGGACATGGAGTTCTCTGTCCTTTGTGGCCGCATGATAGAAACAGCTGGCGATGTCGAATAAAGGGGTTGTTGATTGGGTCGAGCCATATTCGGCACCTCGTCCTGGGATTCGTCGTCTGAGGGCTCGTCTTCGTCAGGTGGGGGAGCCGGTCTCTCGCGCGGCTTCGGTGGAGCGCTTAGGCCGCCAGGTTCAAATTCAAACAAATCATCGTCATCACCATAATCGTCGAAACTCTCATCGTCTAAAGTAGCTGGATTTCTGCTCCCTTTGGAGACATTGGGATTAAGATGCGACTTGTCTAGTGTATGTGCCGTAGCTGAAAACCCATTACTCGCTCCTCTTGTCGGTAATTGAGTGAGTGAAGGTGACGTGGACTTCTGGTTAGCAGAAGGGTTGCGTTTGCCCATGGCCAAGTAGTCGGCTTCGTCGTCTGATGAGTTGCCGACATCCTTGTTCCTTCCTGACCCACGACTGTGGACGTCCCTAGAATCTAACGATGTTGTATTATTGCTTTGAACAGCTCCTGCTGAAATGTCTATTCTTGGATTGTTGGTCGTAGATGTCGTCTGCTCCATGGAGTTGGGCTTTTTCAAACTCATCTTATTCTTGGCGTCTTTGTGGGAATTGGCCCCGTCTGTCTCGGGATTCACGACAGTCCAGACGGTGCCTTCTTCTGCCGGCGCTCTGGACAAGGCTCTCAAAGCCTCAGTAGAAGAGCTTTTCCGGGGTAGAGGTTGCCACTCTTCTATATCGTCGCCTAGTATCATATCGGAGGCAATTGGCTCGTCTTCCGGGGCTGGCGATGCTGGGGCGGGAGCTATGAATTCTACCTGCTGGGGCGATGACGTAGGCAGCACCTCTGCACCCATAAACTCGAATCGCACTCTCCTTGGGCTCTGAGGCGGCTTAGATATACTAGATGAACGTCGCATCGCACTTCGCATAATCTTGGAATCGCTCTTGTCCGAGCAAACGGACGAGGTTGAATCCTCGGTGGCGGTCCTCACAAGGCGGTGCGCCTCGGCTGGAGCCTGGCCGCCTGCAGGAGTCGCGTCGTTGCCTGTGGTCGTAAGGCCACCCATGGTGACACCGTCGTCTGTGGCAGTGCTGACGTCGGCAGCCGGTGGTTCCATGACAGGCAGCAAAGGGAAGGGAACCGTGGTCTGGGTAGAAGTCGTCGTGTTAGTCGAGGCGTCAGCCGAGGTGGTAGCCGGGACAGCACGGCGGTTGTGCGGAGGGGAACTCTCAAGCAACGGAAGGTAGCTTGGCGTAAAGAGACCCTGCAGCTCTATCTCCCGTTCGCGCGAGCTATTGGGAGCCTCAATACGAGGGGAACCCTCAGGCGTCGCAGCCTGTTGGAATGTGGCCGGTTGGGGCCTGTCAGGTGCAGGTGGTCGTGAGTCAGCGGCCTCCAGCTCGGGACGGAGTATCGGGTAGTTGGCAAAGGACGGCGCAATGGCTCTCTGGATGCTGGTTGCGACGCTGGGGTTGACGCCGGTGAGGAGGTCGTGGTAGTAGCGCTGGAAGTCGGTGATCAGGTCGTAGCGATAGGCACGCATCCTGCCCTCCAAGTCATCCAGCTTGGTGTGGAGGCTGCTGAGCAACGTCGCCTCCATTGTGGCTAACAAGACGCTGCAAGCGGACTGGAGCGTGTCAATGGCCTTGATCTGCGCATGGCGCTAGGAGGCAGAGCGGGGGAGCGAAGGCGGCCGCTGTCTTGGAGCCGAGAAACTCTATGTAACTGGCCAAACAGAGATTGTTTTTTTGAGTTCCTGCGTCTTTGGGGAAAGATGAACAAAGGCTCTGGACAGCTAAATGTCGATCTGGGTAGCGAGGAAGTGGGTTAAACTACATTTCCATAGCGTGGGTTCTTCCCCCCACCCTGTGGCCTTGCCCGTGACCTCAGTCGAGATGGGAAAGAAGAACTACTGATTATTTCGCACACCGAGAGTTATTTCTCACGTTGTAGTCAGAGTGCAATTAAAATGCTCATGTTAACCCAGAAACTGTCTGGCAACGGCTCCGAAGCCGCACCGGCAACCTGGCACGACTTGCTCCGTTGGAGGGGGGCTTACGCTAGGCAGATATTAGTTGAGAATTCATTCGGATATCATGGATGGCATCGCACCAACTTTGACGGTGCCCTAGCTTAACCGCCGCTGAGGACATGGAGCTTGAGTGTGCGCACCCTGCTGAATAGAGCTAGCAAATTAGCGTTGTCGCGTGCTGATGTTGATGTCCACCATCTATGCTATGCTAGAAAGCCTTGGTTTCCGTGACTCTTGGCTTTGGCCATGATGCAGTCGATGGAGCTGCCCGGCATGGCTGGCGTCGCATCAGCTTCGCCCCGTAGACTTATCGTCTGGATGTGGCAGACCACCTTTTCGGACCCCGGATATTCCAGGTTGCTTCCAGACCAACGAACGCTGAGCCAAGCCCTCCATCCCCCCAACAAGGCGTGATGAGCGTGGGCAAACGTGGGCAGACGTGGGATACAGAGGGGTCTAGGGCGCTGCTCATGCATCATGCTGCAGATCTCCCCTGCTGGTTCGGTGAGGCGGCAGCCCCTCATTGCTCATTGCTCATCGTCTATCGTCCATCGCTCATCGCTCATCTATCCGGCAGCACGCGGATATCGTACTTCATACATCGAAGTGAGCCTACAAGAAATATTTACTAGCCTTGCTACTGTGCCTGCGGTGCTTGCGGGGCCTTGTGATTGCGAACTATCGAGAATATGCCTTCCACGCTTCTACCAAGAACCGCCTAGGCGTAGTACCCCGGGCGTTCTCTCTCTGCTAACTAGTAGGTATTAATATGCGGTACGATGCATACCAACTAAACAGGACACATGATGGTTACCCACGGCACACTTGGGCTGCTGCCCGGATACGTGCGTATCCGTTCAATGGAATATTAGGTCTAGTGTGAGCTGCTGAGAGCTTGTCCTGCACTTAATAATAACAACGGCGGCCATTGTTACGCCGCCACTGGGCTAGCTGGTCTCCTGGACAAAATAGCGTCACCACGTAATAGTCCAAGGCCTTGTACAATGCGAAAACAGGTGAGATTTGGCACGCTACTTAATAATTCCCAATGTTAATAGAACCCATGATCAAGTGTTTATGATACCGAGTAATAGGCGTGCGAGCAAACAGGGCACCACCTAGCACTATAACCTCCTGCCTATTGCTAGTGACGATCGCTGTATCTGAGCAGTATTGATCAATACGCGGATCTTACAGGTACTTCTAGGTATCTCAGGTGCTGGAATGCAGCAGTGAGGCCCCGTATTCCTCGGTAAGATTGATCCATGGATCTAAGAATACAGCAGAGCACATAGCGGTTCAGCCTGTGCTGTATTGTGGCTTAAGTGGCTGGCTCGCAACCAGATGTCTGCATACAATTCACACCGCTTTCCCTGTTTTGGACAATCCACGGCAAGCTACCGAAATTCTGCCCATAGCCTCGCTGCCAGCTTGTGGAGACCGTGCCGGCTGCGCGTGCTGGCTCTCGTCAATATCCCCTTTGGCCATCAACAACTTTCGCTGAATGCCATCGAGCAGGGAGTCTGAGAGACGCGGGACCAATCCACACTCTTAACCTTCATTGCGGCGATTTCCAAAATATGTCGACCATCCCGGCCTCGGCCCTCCAATCGGGGTCTCCACCAACGATCCCGCTGCCGTTTAATGCCAAACAACCCCAGAAGGTTACGCTGTACCCGCTCTCCAACTACACATTCGGCGTCAAAGAAACCCAGCCAGAAGAAGACCCCTCCGTCATCGCCCGTCTGAAGCGTCTGGAGGAGCATTTCAGTGAGCATGGCATGCGCCGGACCTGTGAAGGCATCTTGGTATGCCACGAGCATAACCACCCACATATCCTGATGCTGCAGATCGCAAACGCGTTCTTTAAGCTTCCTGGCGACTACCTGCGGCCAGAAGACGACGAAGTCGAGGGTTTCAAATCTCGACTGGATGAGAGGCTTGCGCCAGTAGGCCGAATAGGTGAAGGTGAAGAGGCTGGAGACTGGGAAGTTGGCGAGTGCCTTGCGCAGTGGTGGAGGCCGAACTTTGAGACCTTCATGTACCCATTTGTCCCTGCGCACGTCACACGGCCAAAAGAATGCAAAAAGTTCTACTTCATTCAGCTACCGAAGAGCAGTAGGTTTCGTCCAATGTCCAAACGGTTTTGTCGCAGCTATTAACATTTCTCCCTTTCCCCTAAAAAGAGGTTCTTAGCGTACCAAAGAATATGAAGCTTTTAGCCGTCCCTTTATTCGAGCTCTACGATAACACCGCTAGATATGGACCGCAGCTGTCTGCCATTCCACATATCCTCAGCCGCTACAACTTTGAATTCGTTGATGAGAATGGCGACGTTGTTGCCGCAACCCCTGGTTCAGGTGCCCCCGATGGATATGTGCCCAAGACCAAAGTTTTAGCCGGGGACGATACGGATATGGTCGAGGAAAACGGGACACATTAATCAAAATGAACGGCGTATTGGAAAAAAAAAAGACATGGCGATGGTGTTTGGCGTATAGGTAAAATGAATGTATACACTTTTCGAAATTTACGGGCTGTCTAGTTCATACAGAGACTTCCGAATCAATGTCATAGATTCTCTTTATGCCTTTTCCCCTTGAATGGTTGCCATGATGCGACGCTGATGTTTACTTGCCCTAAACTCCAAGTACCAGATTCCCTGCCATGTTCCTGTGGCCTTGCAAAAGTGTTAACAAAAAGAGAGTTATGAGGGGGTATGTGATATGATGAGGCAAAGCTGTGTGAACTTACCAATTTGCCGTCCTTGATTGGAATAGTGACGCTGGCACCAATGAGTGCTGATTTGATATGAGCCTGTGCAAAGTCAGATGGATATCCTATTGTTTCTAGCATTATTGCAAAGGTGGTCTGAAGCTCACTGGCATGTCATCAGGGCCTTCCGCGCTGTTCATGATAGTATTAGCGTAAAAGCTTTTAAATCCAGTAATTCATTCACTTACTCATGTCGATACAGTACCTCCCCTTTGACTCCATAATCTGGCGCAATGCGATCAAGAGCATCGCTCATATCTGCTCTGACGTCCTCATCCCCTAAAAATCGAATTGTCAAACTTTGCACACAATAACCCTGGCTCAAACAATACCATGATAAGTAAAAACAACAAGAAAAAGACATACAGTTCTCATTCAAGCTAAGAGCACAGCTTGTATGCTGGACAAATAAATTCAACAAGCCGATCTTGTAGTTTTGTATCTCCGGCAGCGCAGAAACAATCTGATCCGTGATGAGATAAGAGCCGCGCGACTTGGCCGGTAGTGTGATTTGCTTTTGGAACCAAGACATGGTGGTGATGGAATCTACAGGTAGAAGAGATTTTGGTAAGACTAAGCTGAGTGGAAGAGTCCAGATAAAGTAAAGCGAATTAGGATACAATGTGATCATAAGCAGCAGGAGAAGGAAGATTGTTGTAATGTCGCCGGTTTGCTGAGGCATTGTGTGGTCACGGTGATGTTATGAGAGGTGGAGACCTGAAGCTGTAGAGTCTCCGATTTAGTGGGGTTGACGGCTTTTGGTTACAGAATACATGTATTTTTGTAGCCTCATGGCGCATATTGTGAATTATACCTTGAATCCGCCATGCTAGAGAATTCTATGGACAGAAAAAAGAAATAATGTTAATTCAGCAAAATAAAAGAAGAATAAAAGAAAGCAAACGCAGCCATCATATACCCTGCTTAGCTGCTCGTGGTAGGTACAATCTGATTTATAGATAGATGCTTTATTGCGAAATATATGGCATCTTCACAGGGCTTTATGTACAATATAATTCTTATTTCTCTTAGTTTTAATTCTTCATGACTAGTACAAATAACTCGTGAGCCGGCCCAAGGACTGTCTATGACCAGCAGCTCAATAACACAAATTCCCTCCCCAGTTGGATAAGTCTATTTTAAGGGGTAAGAAGTCTGGGGTAGAGCTTCGAGGTGTTTTCGGTGGTGCTCGTTGGCCTATTTTGCTGTCAGTATTCTCCCATTATCCCATTGATTTGCATTGAGTGGTTGAGCGTACAAAAGGAGTGCCACAGTAGTTGCATGAGGCGATCTCCGGCTTATCGGTGTTAATGAAGATCCTGGGGTGGCCGGCGGCGCCGCCACCGCCCTCGCACGATACAATTCGGTCGTGAGTCCATGTGACAGGAACTTTGTGTACCAATTCCATTGCTGAATAAGGTTGGGGCTGCGAAAAAATGAGCATTCTGTCTTTGTTGTGCAAATGTCGACTGGCGCTTATACCTGAAGGCTGAAATCGGTCTGTTCGAAGCGAGGGCCGGTCATGGCCGTAGGTCGAGGCTTCTGGCTTCGAGACCAGATAGCGGCACGGTTGGGGGCCTGGCTGATCTCTTTTGCGTCGGTTTCAAGAACAGCGGCCGTTTCGCTGGTAGAGGTAACAGGTGTAGGAGCTTCGAGTCGACGGGCGGAGGTGGTGAACGTTCGGCTCGATGCGCGCAAGTTGCGCGTCAGCGCTTGAACCGCTCGCAATTGAGGCGATGCCATGGCTATGACGTTTGCGATGAGATTGTACGATCTGGACTCGAAGCCAAGCAGTACGCTTGTCCGGAGTTGAAGTCGGATCTGGAGGTGGGTTGAACAACTCTGCGGAACAAGTATTATCCGACTTCGGCGGATGCCTGCTGCAGGTCGCATATCGACAAGCTACTAAGCTCTACTTTTTTTTTCTTAAGCCTCTAATTCCAGAAATCATACAAGCCATACTTGCAAATCCAAGCGCACCGCTACACGAATCGCTTTACAACTAGGCATTAGTCGAAATACTCCCAAGAGGGATATACCACGAATATGGCTCCAGAAACACCGAAAGGAGTCTCTTCGAGACTCTTAACGATGAAGTTTATGCAACGAGCTGTTGCATCAGCTTCGTCATCGCCACAAGCGGACGACGACAACTCCCAAGCTTCGAAAAAACGAAAGTTGAAACATTCAGCCGCCGCCGCGGCAGAAGAAAGGGTCAGTGCATTGATCGATCAGGCATCGATTAAAGCGGCACTTGAAGATCAAGAGGCGAAACGACAGGCAGCACTGGCCCAACACACCGCGAGCGGCGCACATTGGGTTCTGAATACAAAGCTGGACAAATTGAATGCTAGCAGGCCTTCAAAACCTTCCCTGAATGTTGTTTATGTGGGCTACGGAGACATAGATTCATCTAACGAGTCTGGCGGCGAAGACGCCCCGCAGAGTGGACGGACTTCGACGCGGAAGCCCAAAGTGGTCGAGAACCAGGCATGTTCAAATCTCCCCATTGAGATTTAGAGTATACCTTTGTCCCTTGGCTGACATTTAGCAGAAACCTAGTTCCAAGAAGGAAGATCAGTCCAGTGATGAATCATCTAGTGATGGCGATGATTCTACCCCAAAGCGCAAAAGTAGACATTCAGATGCTGGAGATGGCTCAACTCGGTCACGCTCACAATCGCGCCCGAGACCCAGATTCAACGATGAAAGTAAAAGGGCCAAAGAATTCCGTGAGAAGCGAAAGAAGAAGGAGGTCCAACTGAATAATATCACCTCCATATCATTCGGAGGTGCTAGTAGCCCAGCCTCTGCTGCGTGTTACAACTGCAAGCAGCCAGGACACAAGGCCGCCAATTGTCCTAAGGGTGCTTCCAGGAGATCATGAGCGCTTCCCTTTCTATGCCTGACCCTAGTGAGAACTCTTGTTCCTATACAGACTGCTTATAGGCACTCTATCCTCATAGAGACACGTAATTTTTTCACGAATTCAGAGGCTATCCTCCCCCAACTTATACCCGATTTATTTATAGACGAATGTTTGCTATCCCGCACGCATTATTAATAATTTTCTTCTATTTTAGAAGCACTTGGCTCGCCATATAGATAGAACAGCGTTATCTTCATACGCAGATGAACAATGAAAAACAAAAATTCATCCTTGGGCAGCGTTCGCATAGAATAGCAAGACCTATATACCAAATTGAAATCAAATCATGCATAATATACTCCGCACATGTCTTCATATATAATTCGGTATTTGATCATTGCTCGTCAATCATGAAGGCTTATCTACATGTACTCTGATACCTGTACCTATCCATGTAGCTGTAAACTGGCGTAGGTCTGAGCCGAGAGACCCCTACCTTAGATACCACGAAATGAAATAATCTTTGACTCTCCACATCACCCTCAAATTACAGCAGAAGACGAGATTGCGGGCTGCTACCGGTATAGATATGCTGTTGAACGCCGATTAATGTATCAGCTGGCCCACATAAGATATTATATCTTTCTTTTGGTCGCTAGGAGGCTTAAATAACATGCAGCCCGGTGGGATAGAAGATCCAATCACGGGGCTGCGACGCTATTTCTTTTACCACATACATGCATGCATATCACAATTGTGGGAGCGATGAGTAATTGACGAAATCCTATTGCCGAGATTTTTTGACCATGAAGCAAAATTTTGCATTTGTCTTCTGAGAGATGCCAGACGCGTGCGCAGTGCGACCTCATATATGTGCAGATATAAGCCAGACTTGGCAATGAAAGCGAGGTTAGTCTGTCGAGTATCCCAGACTTTAGCTCTTCCAACTGACGATCCTCCAGTAGCGCAATATGTACAGCCTCCCTAAAAGTCCAAACCGGAGGCTCTAGCTATGAGTTGGCGAGCCGCTCGTCTTTCAGCAGCCAAACGGCATTCTCCTGCCCTGCGTATGGAAGAACATATCCGATACACGGAAGAGGGCCTGGCTTATGCGAGGCCGTCACACATTGACACTCGTGCCCTCCCTATCTTATATAATCCCTCGTACGTTTTGCACGACTGTGTGTGCTCTGGACAGGCTATTTGCGGGGTCTACTATTAGTATGATCCTTCGTTGACAAATTGCAGAGGATGAATCCACCGTGGTTGATACTTAACAAGCTTCGTCTATCTAAAGAGTACGCAGACACCTGCTACAAGCGCTTAGACGGACCACTGGCCGCCCGCAGGAGGATTGCGTACATATTACATGCATACGGGACGCATTCGCGAGTCTGTTGAATGGATTACCCCAGGTGTGATTAACGGCCATTATTAATTAGCCCCCCCGCCACATACTACAATGGAAACTGGGAGCGAGTTTTCCATGCCACCGCAGCACCTAGGCCTAGTTAGACTGCTTTGTCTGTGAGGAGGCCAATAGTTGCTGATGAGAAACGAAGCTTGTTTAGCTCATATGAAGCTATTGGCATTTGATTCAGTCACCAGCATGTCAGAACTCGACGGTGCTACTCCCACCACAGTTAGAGTGCGGGTGAGCACACGATCAATACTACATAGAGGAAAGCTCTCATAGAGAGCTCAGATTCCGTATGCTGGTGGGCATGGCGCATGTCCCAAAGAGTTGCCCGCTGGTTGTGGAGCTGCGGGCACCACAAAGGAGGACTCTGCGATGCTGCAGGCAAACAAAGGACCTTGGTGTTCCCTCACGATAGCCGATGCTCGGCTCGATAGCCCTGATGGGCTGGCGGCACTTCACAGACCCGTGGGATCGTTGACGTGTCAAATAACCATGTCTGGGTAATGGTATGACTTACTTGTATGCATGGCCATGACCTAAGCTCACCGGTCCAAGTAAGCAGATCAGATCGAAACCCTGACCTTCATGTTTAGCGCGCCCCTCTGTACGGAGCCCGAACAATTCTGTGGGCGACGTGCCTAGAGAATCCTCGGCATCTGATCTACTGTTTGTGGTTGGACAAATCTCCGCTGTCATCATGCCATGAAGAGCCCAGCTGTTTGAGTCCGCGATTGCTCACTACCAAGCGCCCGCCGGCCCAGAACCATGGTTTGGTCAACGGTAACCTGAATGTGGTGGTCTCAATCACCATATGTGACCCTTGAATCTATATAGAAATTCCCATTTCCTCCGCTGAGCGACTAGTGGGAACCGTGGCAGAGAATCATATCCACTGCGAATCCGCACTTGAACACCAACGGCGGTGGGAACGAAACGGGGATCATAACCACTTTCTCTCCACACCCCTTGCAGGATCACGCAGGACCTCCATCCAGGTCTTGGGATTGGTGAGCGGCCTTTCTTGCCTCTCCTTTACTATACATCTCAGACAAAGGCGACTAGCCCTGCAGGACCAATAATCGTTGTATCACCACATCCCGAAGCACGGCCCCAACAAACAAAGAGCGGCATTTGGCCTACTGGCCCCATGATTCGTGGCCAATGAATGCCTAATGGCAACATTTTAGCTTCCTCTTGGCTTTCTCGTAGTACCGGATGAGTCTAGCCTATAGGTAACTAATCGGTAGAAGGAAACAGTTATCCTTGTTGTGGCTATGTTAGTAGCATAGGCATGGCGGCCCAGGTTGGTCAATGCTTGGAGCAGTTGATAACTTGGAGAGGTGGAAAACATCCAAGCCAGTTCCCCAACAACTCGCCAGACAGAGTTGCAGCTTTGCGTAGCCCGACACAAGCACATCTATATGCGAAACTATGAATACATGTACTCCGTAAACCCCTAGAGATAGGCCAAAGATCTATCACGATTTATTGTAGTACGGCCAGTTTTCTATGGTTGCTCAGTGGCGTAGCCCTGTCACTTTACTTTGGCTTATAGCGAAGGCAGAAGGGGGGAACCTTGAGGGACCAGCTTTGAAGAGGAGCCCACCAGCTGTTTGCATCTCCGACTCCTTTGAGCAGATAAGCATCAAAGCTTTCTCAGCAATCCGCTTTGTGTGCGCCCTTCAGGGACTTCCATAGACTTCCAGGTACCTCGCAACGTGCGCAATCAGCAAATCAGCCCTTTCATCCCAATTCACGCCCGCATTGCCTCGGTATGCAGGATTCTAAGACAGTCGCTTTGGGCTCAAGCCGCCGTTTAAGACTAACGCCAGGCCAAGAATACATATAGGTATTCATCGTCTAGCATCAGAACGGTCAAGACTTCGGCCGTTTCGCCTCTCCCATCATTACAACTATATGCGTCCCATCCAAGACCTACCTTAGAAACTAGTCTGCCTTTACAACAACGATCTCCTGCAGAAGACATATATTATTATTATCATTATTATCATTATTACGTCGATTCAATCTTACCCAGCAGTTGCAAACTACAGCAAGCCCCCACGGCAAACTAGGGAGCTTCATGTCGGTGATTTACGGTCCTCTTTTATCGAAACCATCCGGCACCTAAAAGAAGGTGGCGCCCCCCACTACTGTTTCTTAGGTAGCAAACCACTACCTACAAACGAGCTTCAATCAACGCGGGTCTCGATCAGTCAGCCGGCTGTTGCCACCTACAAAAAACATCAACCCAAACGATCCCTAAGCTGTACCTTGCCGAGCGTCCTCTCATTCTTCTCGCTGAGGCCCGTCGTTACTCATTCGCTGCGCCTGTTGATACTTGCCCGCCGCACCACGCAAAACAGCCCCCCCGCAATGCATGCGCATGTGCCGGCGCCGGTCAAGGCTGAGGCCCAAGCACCCAGCCGCGAATCGCCCGTCGTCGTCTTGACGGACAGCCTGGAGAAGCCTTCGCTAGACGACCGTGAGTACAGAGTCGTTCGTCTGGAGAATGGGCTTGAGGCGCTACTAGTCCACGATCCCGAGACAGACAAGGCCAGCGCTGCGCTTGACGTCAATGTCGGCAACTTCAGCGACGAGGATGGAATGCCTGGCATGGCACACGCTGTCGAGCATGTAAGCCGTGCCCTTTTCTCTGCTTTGTTCCGCCGTTTATATCCTTTTTATTTTTTTTTAAATCATCTTTGATCCTCTTCCCGTCCTATCGCTGTTGGATTTTTTCTGTCAATTGTGCTTCCTACCTTGGTGCTGTAATCCTGGCGGGCTAACATTGGAGTGATGCTAGCTCTTGTTCATGGGCACAAAAAAGTTTCCCATCGAGAATGAGTACGGCCAATATCTCTCTGCCAACTCCGGTAGCTCCAATGCTTATACAGCCGCCACATCGACCAATTACTACTTCGACGTAGCAGCCAAGCCAGCCAATGACGAAAATCCGTCGGATACGAATCCCTCGCCACTCCGCGAGGCCCTCGACCGCTTTGCGCAGTTCTTTATTGAGCCGCTGTTCTTATCCAGCACCTTGGACAGAGAGCTTAAAGCTGTCGACTCGGAGAACAAGAAGAATCTGCAAAATGACACTTGGCGCCTCCACCAGCTCGACAAGTCGCTATCAAATCCCAAGCACCCTTACTGCCACTTTTCCACCGGTAACTTAGAAGTACTCAAGACCCTCCCGGAAGCCAGCGGGGTCAATGTCAGAGACAAGTTTATCGAGTTCCATGCCAAGCACTACTCTGCGAATCGCATGAAGCTTGTCATTTTGGGCCGAGAATCTCTTGACGTGCTTCAGAAATGGACGGTCGAGTTCTTCTCCGGCATCGCTAACAAAAATCTATCTCCCAATCGATGGACAGATGAGCTTCCTTTCCGCGAAAGTGACATTGGTATCCAGTGGTTTGCAAAGCCAGTGATGGACACCAGAGAGTTAAATCTCTGCTTCCCATTCATTGACGAGGAGTACCTATATGAATCCCAGCCTAGTAGATATTGCTCTCACCTTATTGGCCATGAAGGTCCCGGCAGTATCATGTCGTATATCAAAAATAAGGGCTGGGCCAACAGCTTATCTGCCGGTGCTTACCCAATTTGCCCAGGTACACCTGGTGTCTTTGAAGTTCAGATCCGACTGACGGAAGAGGTAAGGTTGGATCCAGATTCTAGGTTATTGATATGCTCTAACGACTTTGAAAATTACAGGGCCTTAAAATGTATCCTCAAATTGTCAACATCTTCTTCCAGTACATCGCTCTCTTGCGTGAATCCCCCCCTCAGGAATGGATTTTCCAGGAGCAAAAGGGCATGGCCGACGTGGATTTCAAATTCAGACAGAAAACTCCTGCTAGCCGATTCACGAGCAGGGTTAGTTCTGTGATGCAGAAACCCTTGCCACGAGAGTGGCTATTGAGTGCCCACAGCCGCCTGCGAGCTTTTGATGCGAAACTCATTGAGCAGGTTCTATCTAAGATTCAGCCAGACAATCTTCGTCTTTCCGTTGTATCACGCACTTTCCCCGGCAATTGGGATAAGAAAGAAAAGTGGTACGGTACGGAATACTCATACGAGAGAATTCCTGCGGATATAATGGAAGACTGGAAGCGCGCCATTAATACTCCCAGCCAGAAACGGCTGCCAGAGCTGCATCTACCTCACAAGAACAATTTCATCCCTAGCAAACTTGAGGTGGAAAAGAAGGAAGTATCAGAGCCTGCGTTGGCTCCCCGAATCCTGCGAAACGACGCAGAGGTCCGAACTTGGTGGAAGAAGGACGACACGTTCTGGGTGCCCAAGGCAAATGTCATCGTAAGCCTGAAGAACCCTCTTATATATGCCTCTGCCCAGAGCAGTGTCAAGGCTAGACTCTTTACGGAGCTGGTACGAGATGCGCTGGAGGAGTACTCTTATGATGCGGAACTTGCAGGACTTGAGTACACCGTATCCCTAGATTCTCGAGGCTTGTTTCTTGACATTTCGGGATATAATGATAAGCTTCCAGTTCTCCTTGAGCAAGTCGCCGCTACGCTGCGAGATATCAAGATCAAGGATGACCGGTTCGCCATCGTCAAGGAGCGCCTTACTCGGGGCTATGACAACTGGCAGCTGCAGTCTTCGTATCAGCAAGTGGGAGATTATACATCCTGGTTAAACGCAGAATGCGACTACCTGGTAGAAGAACTTTCCGTGGAATTACGAGAGATTGCCGCAAATGATGTTCGAGAATTTCAGAAGCAAATGCTGTCTCAGATGCATATTGAGGTTTATGTACATGGAAATGTGTACAAGAGCGATGCGCTTAAAGCTGCAGATATGATTGAGTCCGCTCTAAAGCCGCGTGTCTTGCCCAAGTCGCAGTGGCCCATCATCCGTTCGCTTATCTTGCCCCCTGGATCAAACTACGTTTACAAGAAGACGCTGAAGGACCCGGCAAACGTCAACCACTGCGTGGAAACATGGCTATACGTCGGTGACAGGGGTGACCGAGAGCTTCGCGCAAAAACTCTCCTAATCGATCAGATGATGCATGAGCCCGCTTTCGACCAGCTCAGGACAAAAGAGCAGCTTGGATACATTGTCTTCGCCAGTATGCGGAACTTTGCCACCACATGTGGCTTCCGCTTCTTAATCCAAAGCGAGAGGACTCCTGATTATCTAGACAGGCGTATTGAGGCCTTTTTGGTCCGATTTGGAGAGACTTTGCAGAAGATGACGGAGGCTGAGTTTGAGGGCCATAAACGGAGCTTGGTTATCAAGAGACTTGAAAAGCTGCGTAACCTTGATCAAGAGACTTCAAGACACTGGGCTCAAATATCTAACGAATACTATGACTTTGAGCAAGGTAAGTGATATAATATCTTTCCCCCTAAAGTCGTGCGGTATGCTAAAAATACCATTTAAAAAAAAAAGCCCAACAGGATGCCTCCAACGTTAAGCCACTGACAAAGGCCGGAATGTTAAGCTTCTTTGATAAATACTTTAGCCCTTCCTCTATTAGCCGAGCCCGTCTTTCGGTTCACCTATACGCTAGGGGATCCAGCGAACTAGATACGAAAGTAGTAGACCTCCTGAAGAACTTGGGACTGGAGGATGTTCCCAAGGAGAACCGAGCGAGCCTTGACCTGTTGGAGGGACATCTTAAGACGGGACAGTCAATTCCGGATGATAAACGCACATCTCTCCTTTCTCAGGCCAAGGAGCTAGGACTGCCTCAAACGTCCCCCGAGGCCGAGGGAGCAGCTAGCGACGGTATTTCAGCAGTGGATTCGGCAATCGAGATTACCGACGGTCGGCAATACAAGGCCGGTCTTCAGGTAAGCTCTGGTGCTCGTCCTGTCAAGGATCTCACCGAGTTCGAAGAAGCGGATTCAAAGCTTTGAAGTATGAAGGCATTTTGACGAATTACGATGAATTTTCCATACTGTTCAAAAAGAAAAGGAAAAAGAGCCTCATAGATGTTTGATGCTGCACACGCAAGGGGATTTCCTTGGAGAGAGTTGGGAGGAGCATTAACTGCAGGTATATATTTAGAGTTTTTTTAAGGTATACTGATGGAAGAGGAGGAGAGTGACGGCTACCAGGCCACTTGCTGCTTGAGTTACTATTGTGTTTGAGGGCAGTCAAGTGTGCTGTGTGGGATTTGGTCTCTCTGCTTTGGAGTAGATGTAGAGAACTTGTATTGCTAGAAAATCAGAGTTTAAACTTGCTCGCAGACTTGCTTGGGAGACAGCTTCTTGCTTCTGAAACCATGTAGGGGGAAGCAGCCAAAATACCCGGGCTGGAGAGTATAAGTACTTGTGACTACCGCGAGATACAGACTCTTAAGCTGACTGTCCCCCGAAGGATTCCGCGGCTGTATGTAAGGTACGACGTGTCGTGTGAAACTACTAAATATAGATCTTAGGCATCTGCTCTGGCTGATTTAGGATGTTCTACAATACAGACTACAATACAGAGGTACAACCGTGTGATGTTGCAACATCGAACGAATATTAGTAGTCGATGGTCATTATTTCCACGCTTTATTTTCCCGTCATCAGGTAAGTTCACCTGCTATACCAACAACTATAACTACAGTCGTTTCCTAGTATACCTAAACAACAGGTCACACTCTAGTACTAAGTCGAGGCAAAGACGGAGAACCCCGTGCCTCTAGTACGCCAGAATGGGTCGGGACCTGAAAATATTTGCACGTCGGCTTGTAGCCCAGTTTCCGGATCCGTCTCGTTTGTCTTTCCACAGTGGAAAAGACGCCAGCGACGCGCCACAGTCCGGGCCCCTCACTGCAAGTACGGTGCAAAGTGCAAATTAGTACCTACGGTAAAGGTACTGCCTTGGTTGTTGACACAACTACTCCGTACTAAGGTGCTAATAGTACTAAGATGACTTGCTCCAAGATTCTCAAGTTAAGGGATATTTCCAGGTACCGAAAGAAAAGGCACTAGGCATTTGACAAATTCCGTGGACGTGTACAGAGCTGCCTTGCGGTGCTGATAAAGTATATATACAATTACTAATAAAGCAGCAGCAATGGGGAAGATTCCATTCGAATCGCGATTTGCCACCAGCTAGACGCAACTTTGGGCTTGAGGAGGTCAGACAAAATGGACACAAAAGTACATGTACACAAGGTACCTACCTACCTTACTTGCCCGTGCCTGTCCAGGGCCACGGCAGTTCAGCTTCAGCGGTTGTGCGCTGGTGCTTCAGTGCGCTGGCCGTCCCCGTCATGCCGGGCTAATGGTCAATTCCTGGGCTTTTTAGTGGGCAGCTGGGCTTAGTGTGGTGGGGGTTTTTGTCGCCTTGCTGCAGCTACAGCACAGAGGGCCCCAGGAAAATCTTTTGGCCCTTTTTTTTGGGCGGCTACGGGTCTGTTCAATGCATGTACCCACGAGCTGCCATGGCTTATCAGTTTTTTTAGTTTTTTTTTTTAAAACCCTTTTCTGGCAGGGCTCACCTATTGTTGCACTTATTTTTATTTATTTTTTTCTCCAGCTTCCCAGTTGCTGGCCAAACAACACTGCGCTACGGATCGCCTAATTCGCTGTTTAGTTACGTACAAAACGGGGCCCTAGGCTGATCTTCCTGTTCCTCTTTTGCTTTGGTTCACTTTTTTTTTTTTTTTCTTCTTTTTTTTCTTATTCACTTCTTCTTCTCTTCTGTCTGGTCCTCTTTTTTGTTTTTGTTTTTCTAGCTTGAACAGCCTGCAGGCACGAGCAGGCCATACAAGCAGGTCACGTACCATCTTGGCTGTGGGCATCTCGCCGTCACATTTTCCCCAGCTGCAACTCCAGGTTCAGGTACGAAGTACAGATCACACACACACACACTCACACAAGTAGGTGCCAGGCACAAGACACTTGCACTATGCCCAGTCCAGCAGTCGGCGGCCACGCTCAGCTCATGCTGTGCCAATGTACATGGACCTCGCCGTTACTGCTTGATGGCTGCTCTGCTCCAGCTGCTATCCTCGCTGTTGCGGTACGCGCAGGTACCTACAGCACAGTGCTGCCCTAGTGCTGCTGCATGTGCCCTGCCGCCGTGACGTCTTTTTTGCCCCTACTTGGCTTTGTACTGTCCAGAAATAGCTGACAACAAGACCCACACAGCCCGTCAAACACCGCCTACCCACGAAACAACGCCCGCCTCCACTGCCCCGATGTCCGGTGCCCTGGCCGTTCTTTTGTCTGCTGGCTGATTCTATCAACCCCTCGAAAGGCGAGTGTCTAGATGCAAGGCCATCCCCTTCGCCTCCCTCTTCTACTCGACTCTCCCCCCGTTCTCTTCAGAGCTGCCCGGGCAGCTCACTATCAAGACGTCTTCCTCAAAGAAGAGAAAGCTTGCCCGTCCCTTGACGATCGATCTTGACGCCCACTCGCCATCGCCAGACACCGCTATACCCTCGTGCGAGCCCGACGACGACGCCGCCCTCTCCTTTTCCGCTACGCCCATAGCCTCCGGGCCTGAACCGCCGCAGTACGTCCGTGCCGGCTCCATCCCAGCCTCCAGCGTGCCCCCGCGGCTTCAGACTCAGGCTCAGGCCCAGGCCCAGCTCAGCTCCCTCGTCTCTGCCGACTACGCCTCGTCTGTTGCCTCGTCTCCTGGCGCGTCCTTCTGCCACGACCCTTCCGTTGATAGCAGTGAAAGAGGAAGAGACGACGCCGGCTCTGTGCAAACCTACGCCAGGAGCCAGTCACCTTTCCTCATCTCCAGGAGGGCCATCATGAATGGAGATGCTGAGCTGCCCCAACGTTCCTCATCCCCACTGAAGCGACGAGCATCCAGCATGGATCCCGAAACCATCACGAATAAGAATGGCGATGTTGCCAGCAGCACTACTGAGGACGTGGAGATGACTTCGTCATCCAACCTTTCGACGGAGCTGCCCCGCGCTATGAGCGTTGACGTTGTTGAAGTCTCGGATCCCAAGCCGTTAACCAACGGCATCGATTCCCCTGCTCAGTGTAAGTTTCTTTTCTTTGAAATATATATAAAAAGTTCATTCCAAGGATGGAACAGAATTTATTTTCCATGAAAGAGGAGCACAAATCTGGCCGCAAGATTGCTAATATATGCCTTTTTTTATTACAATAGCTGCCCCTCCTCCCCCTCTCATAGAACAAGTCAAGATAATCGAGACGCTGCTCAAAGCTTCAGCGGATCAGCTGCCGGATGAGGGTGATAAAGCCTATCTCGTATCACGTACATGGGTGGACAAGGCACTGTCCTTACGTTCAGGCAAGACGGACATAACCGACGCATCATTAGGCCCAATCGACAATTCGGACATCATTGAGGAAGTCATCCAAGAGCCGGACCATGAGGATTTCGTTCGCCTCAAGCCCGGACTTGATCAACAATCGTTCGAGCTCTTTCCAGAAGACGCGTGGAAATTGGTCATGGACTGGTATGGCATCGAACAGGGACAAAAACCCATCGTCCGAACAGCTATCAATACCGCCGCCGATGCGCACTCCCCCTCTGACGTCGTCTTTGAGATCCACCCTCCGATTTTCCGTGTGCATCGCGTCTGGTCTCAACTCAGCCCGCTGCCAATTGAACAGTCTCTCAAGGCCCAGAATCCACCTCCTCTCACTATAGCCAGAAGCCGCAAGTACCGTGCCCAGGCTTTTATCAAGGATGTAAAGAAACTTACCGGTATTCCGATTGACCGCAAGATTCGGATATGGACAGTTAATACAGAGTTGCTTGGAACAAGCAATGCTCAGCCTCCAGCTGCCCTAACAACACCACCTGACTCTCCTAACCGCAGTCAAGATGCTAATGAAGAGGCGAATTCCTCCTGGTCACACTTACTCGTTGACATTGCGACGTTCTCTACTGCCAGGGATGCCAGACGGGTAGTTCAACTTGACGACCATACCGTAAATCCTAATTACAATGGCTCCGCCCCTATCCAGCTCTTTGAACTGGTGACTGATCAGACCCTTATCTTGGATGAATTAGTCGACAAGGGAGTCTGGGTGAGCATCTGCACGAGCCAATCAATGATTAACAAGGCAATCCCCACGCGAACGAATAACACTGCATTATCCAAGTCATTCAGTAACCGAAGCAGCCCCAGCTCATCAGATGGGCCCGCCACTCGCGGTAGGATGCAGAAAAAGAAGAATGGCCGGAGCTTGGGCGCCGTGGGCTTGCATAATCTTGGAAACACTTGCTATATGAACTCGGCGTTACAGTGCGTGCGTAGTGTGGAAGAGTTGACAAAGTACTTCCTTACAGAGGCGTACTCTACCGAGCTCAACAAGTCCAACCCCCTTGGCTACAACGGGAAAGTGGCCATGGCGTACAACTCGCTGCTGAGAGAGATCTATGACGAGGGTAGAGGCTCCGTAAGCCCCCGAGATTTCAAGAACACCGTTGGCCGCTCCCGCAGCACCTTTGCTGGTTGGGGTCAACAAGACTCGCAGGAGTTTCTCGGTTTCCTTCTCGATGCTCTTCAGGAAGACCTTAGTCGCATCAAGAAGAAGCCTTACATTGAAAAGCCGGATTCTACCGATGACATGATAAACAATCCCGAGGCAATCAAAGAGATGGCCGATAAGGTGTGGGACATTACCAGAAAGCGAGATGATTCCATCATCGCCGATCTGTTTACGGGAATGTACAAGTCAACTCTCAAGTGCCCAGAGTGTGGGAAAATCAGCATCACATTCGACCCTTTCAACAACTTGACCCTGCCCTTGCCCGTCGAGAACATGTGGGCCAAGACGGTGAAGTTCTTCCCCCTCAACGACGTCCCAGTCATTTTCGAGGTTGAACTGCCCAAGCACAGCTCCATCGAGTCTCTCAAACTATTTTTATCTATTCGAACAGGCGTGTCGGCCAATCGTATCATGGGTGCTGAGGAGTTCAAGGACCGCTTCTTCAAAATATACGATAACAGCGGTGACATATCGGAAGAGATTGGAGCTACCGACATTGCGGCATTCCATGAGTTGGAGGCCGTACCTACCAACTGGCCTGCTAAGGGCGTCCAGAAGAAGCCTCATTCAATGTTGGACCTGGATGACACTCTGCCTGACGCCGCCGATGAGTGGAACGATCCCAGGTATGAGACGATGGTAGTCCCAGTCTTCCACCGACGACCGTACACCACTGGCAAAGGGCCTGATGGCACATCTCCTCCGCATTTTATCACTTTGACGAGGGAGGAGGCGTCGAGCTACGATAATATCAAGCGCAAGGTGTTAGAAAGGGTGGCAACCTTTTCTACCTGGTCAAAGTTCGCCCTTGCCCAGCAGCAGGAGTCTGAAAGCCCTGAGACCACAGAGTCAGACATGGTCATTACTAATGCTTCTGACGCCGACTCCTCCGGGGATAGCAAGATTGTTGCCAAATCTGTTGAGGGAGAAGACGATATGGTCGACGTGGCTATGAAGGATGCTCGCAGCAGTGCCAACTCTATGCCCCCTCCCGAACTGCCTTTGCCTCACCAGCCCCAGCTTCTCCGTCGTTTCAATGCTCAACGTCCCAAGTTTATCCAACCTGGAGAGTTCCTCGACCCTGAGCTACAGGGTCTCTTTGAGCTCAGCTATTTCGCCAGTCAATCTGATGGTCCAGTCCCCACTGGATGGGGGAATGTGGACAATCACAAAACGCTTCCAAAACTTACAGACCGTATCCCAGATCCACCAGCCAAGGAGGAAGACGAGCCAAGCCCTGAGAGCTGGAACAGCACCGCCTCCGGTAACGACGACAGCAGTAACGAGGATGAGAGCCCATCGCCGGAGT
The DNA here is from genome assembly GCA_030278935.1 of Trichoderma polysporum. Classification (NCBI taxonomy): domain Eukaryota; kingdom Fungi; phylum Ascomycota; class Sordariomycetes; order Hypocreales; family Hypocreaceae; genus Trichoderma; species Trichoderma polysporum. Next base: position 8,431 of record JARFTM010000076.1, on the reverse strand, counting down.
CTCTGCAAACACGTATGATGGATGAGTCTAGCGAAGAGGATGCGCCTCCTGGTGCCCGGGTAAGTCTTTTTTTTTTTTTTGTCTCCATCGCAACTTGATTTTCTTCGTTTTCAACCCAGTAAATGGACAGACTCAGTCGCCCATTTACTCATTTCACTGGTTCGTCAAGCGCTGATTTTGCTAACTGTCGATGTGATGCACAGCAGTTGGCTCGATCTGCTGTCAATCGATCCCCTCAGAAAGGAGGTCGTAAGAAATTCAAGAACCATAAAACGTATGGCAAAAAGGGCAACAAGCGTCGTGACAAGCAGATGCGTGCTGGTAAGCAAGCAAACCGCTCGCCAGCCGTTGACTCTGAACCAACACCTCCGGCAGTGGCCGATGGCGGTCCGTTAATTCGACTTCATGAGGGCCTCGTAGTAGATTGGAGTGAGGAGGCTTGGGAAACTGTATTTGGCTACACTGGAAAGAAGCAACATGAGGCACAGGGCGCTAAAACCTTTGTTGACCTGGAGACTATCAACGACCCTGCTCTTAAGATTAGCCAGAGAAGACGACAAACTCGCCGATCTCGAGGCATTACCTTAGACGAGTGTCTCGATGAGTTCGAGAGAGCCGAGGTCTTGTCGGAGCAAGACATGTGGTACTGCCCACGATGTAAAGAGCACCGCAGAGCCAGCAAGAAGTTTGATCTGTGGAAGACACCAGACTACTTGATTGCACACCTCAAGCGCTTTAGCAGCTCTGGATGGCGCCGAGACAAGTTGGACGTATTAGTCGACTTCCCCATCGAAGGGCTGGACCTCACCTCGAGGGTCATTCAAAAAGACGATGGAAAGCAAGAGATTTATGACCTGATTGCTGTCGATGACCACTACGGAGGACTGGGCGGAGGTCACTACACGGCGTACGCGAAGAACTTTGTAGATGGGCGCTGGTACAATTACAATGGTGAGAACAAAGCGCACAAAATACCACGAAAGTGAGATTGAACAAGGAGCTAACTTTTGATAAACTAGATTCTTCCGTGTCGTCCGTTTCTGACCCCTCGTCGGTGGTGACGAGCGCAGCATATCTGCTTTTCTACCGTCGCCGAACTAACGGCCACCTAGGCGGCCCGCGATTCGCACAGATCTTTGAAAAGTACAACTCAGAAACAAGCGGAGAAGACGAAGCTGATTCTGGCGAGGATGACAACCTTAGCCGGGGCTCTCCTTTGAAGGCCGGTGCTACTCACACCGCGATCAAGCCCCTTTCTGATACCCACGACGGAGACGTGCCACCATATGAGGAGGCCATCCGTAGCATCGAGGACGAGGGCTTGGCTGCTTCAAGCAGCTATCGAGTAGCGGGGCCAAAGTCTCTCGACCTAACGCAGAGCTGGAGCTTTAGTGGGCTCGATGGCAGCGGAGCCGAAGGGTCTACAGCCGCGGATTATGCTAGCGACGACGCACAGTTCAATTCTTCTGGCGACGAGCAAGGCGACTCAAGAGACGTCTTTGAAGCTGATATTCACATGGCATCGGCTGACTCTGCCAAAGGATACGTGGGTGGTGAAGCACCGTCACCGGCAGGAGCCCATGAGGACGTTTTGACAGTGCCTACCGGGGCTCCCAGTGGCGATGATTCTGATGAGGTCGCCGAAATCCACCTTGAGGGCGACAACACCGCCCGTGGCGACTGAAGTGATGACATAATGAAAGTCTAGTCGAGTACAACCTGAGCTACGGATAAGGTTCAAACGACTATGGCACGTACATACATATATAGACACTTTATGTGAACCGTGAGTAAATGTCAAATGACTTTGGGAAATACACTGAGAGAGAAAAAAGGGGGGGTGAGGATTACACACACGCACACTGAAAGTGTAGATAGAACTTAGATGACGACGATATCCCGTCTGAAACCAGGCAGGAAGGGACGGCAATTAGCCGCATGAATTGACGATTGCATGTACAGAATATGCATTATGATGTCTTCAAATGGAAGATGAATAGCACAAAGTGTATAATCACATGGCATTCTTGTATAACCGGCGCACTACTAAATGTTTTTGTATTTTGATACTTGACCAAAGGGCCCACTACTTAGGTCAAGCTATGATATGTTTTTTTGCCATCCAACACGGGTTCGAGTGTAAAAAATGATGTATCATATGCTTTGTCCAAGTGGTTAGATGATGCTTGCTTGACGATCTGGGGGAGAGACAACAGGGATTTTTGACAGGTGGATGAAGCAAGTCATTTCGCGTGGAGTATCTGGGGCGCGCCACTATCAAAGTATCGGGACTGTCATCACGGCGTACGATGCGATTGGCAAGGGATATGAAAGCTAAAATGGCGTGAAATATGGACAGCTGCATGAAAGAGGCAAAATGATATGTTAATCAAAACATGACTAATGGCAAGATGACAAGATGGCAAGTTGATGATTCTTTAATGCCGAAAAAAAGAATATTGTAGGGTAAGACTGAGAGATATGGAATAGAAAGTTAAGCTTTCTCTCTCTCTCTCTCTCTACATTCGGAGCTCGGAAGAGTTGATGACATGCCGAGCACACGATTCATTCGATTCGATTGCCTACCTGGGAAAAGGTGGCGCCCTTTCTTAGAGAATAGAGAGAGGGGGCAATTTAGCTCGCTAAGCGGGTTTGAAGACGACTCTGTCTTTTACTTCTGTTTCACTGCAGAAATAGGCTTATCTGAGAATGGAAGTTGTCTCTTCTCTTCTCATTCATTCTCTCGCTTGTCTCGCTCGGAGATGGATCGGCTTTAGGCTAAGGGATTGGTGGGGGAAGGAAAGTAAAAAAGATTTGGAAAAAAAGGGGAGCTATTCTTATTTGCCTTGTGGCGCCGAAACGGGGCAAAGGCTTGTTCTGGTAAACAGAATGCATCCGCGTTATGGGGCCAAGGGCCGTTTTGACAAATGCCGAACTTTTGAAGCGGCAGCGGCTATTCTGGAGAGAGAGAGAGAAAGAGGGGGGCTAGAGATGAGGGGAAAAGGGGGGGACAGAGATGAGATGTGTAAGTAAGTACGGAGTAATGCCGAGGCGATTGATTGATTGATTGATTGATTGATTGATGGCTCGGTACTAAGGCAGAGAAGGGCTGATAAGCGAGCACTTTGGGTTTCCGATGGGTTTGTGACGATGATTGTGATTGATTGGGGTTAAACCATGTCTGTTGTGTGTCATGTTGAGAGCTAGGCTGTTACAAAAACAAAACAAAAACGGAACCCTAGATAAGGCTTGTGGGCGAATTAAACAGAAGCACGACTTATTCCATAACTTCTTACGGAGTACTTATTTCAGATTTCAGATTTCAGGTTTGGGAGTCGGTCCAACAGGTCAGTGCAGATGGGGTGCATTTCGTGGACCGCTATGACTGGCTGCGTTTAATGAAAAGTGCCGTTCGGCATTCATTCTTTCAAGCCATTCGTCCATTACATTTCCTTCGCTGGCTTCTCGTACAAGTACAAGTACGTATTATTTCTAATCATTCGGGTCTGCGTGCTGATAAATGAGCACGATGGGATTGGATTGGATGGGAGTAGATGGGACTGGAGAAGCGAGCAATGCAGGGCGATTGTGATGTGGGCTGCGTGATGCGATGTGATGCGACGTGATGCGACGTAAAGCAGGGCAGCTTGGAGACTAGCCTGCCACATCAGAGGCCGGATGATGATTAACCGGATCAAGTGCATTAGATTGTGCTGTGCTGGTACAGTACGTACTGGCTCAGACGATGAGGACGGGGCATGCAAGGGCTGTTTGTGCTTGACGATGGGCTCAGAAAACAGGGCCGTGGAATATGGAGTTTTCTTGTTTATGGTACGGTATATTATGGAGTAAGTGTTATAAATGGGGCAAAACCCCCGACTCGATGATGGGATCGGGGTTCTCCGTAGTCCCGCGAAAGACACGAATCAGACTCAGGCCCAGGCTTATGGGCGTTGCGGAGAGCTGAAGTTTTTGAATAATCTAGACTTGTACGAAGTCATCGTAATACTACTGGCATGAGTACGGAGGTAGTACGAAGGAAGAACTTAAGGCTTAAGCATTAAATCTGCATAACACAAATAAAACTTTCCGAACTCCCGGGATTCAGGGTCGTAAGCAGGCAAAAGAGAAAGCTCAGCTTAGCACAAAAAGAAAAGCACAAGTCCAGGTATAAAAGAGTAAGAAAAGCGGACGACGCAAAACGCGAATGTGATCCGGACGAGGGTCATCCTGGGATGAATTCCACTTGTAGTAATTATGCTAAGACCACTAGGACTTGTACTGGTAAGCCGGAATGGCGCGGTCGGGCTTAAGATGAAGTGCGACGCTTGGACCAGCACGATAATCCCAAGATGGGGCTAAGCAAAAAAAATATTCTTCTAGAAGCGTGCTAGAAGCCTGAAGAGGGTCGATGCTCATTCCAGCAAACAGAAGTGCGAGAAGCCATAAGAAGAAAAAAAAACTTGGCTAAGAAGGGAAAAGGAAGGGGAAAAAAAAAGACTCTTTCAAAAATAAGAAATAAAAGCGGGGCGATGGTCATTTTGTACATACTTTATTGCCTCCTCGTTCATTGTTCGGCACGCGCCGGAAACTGGGCTGGGCTGGGCTGGGCTGAGCTGGGCTGAACTGAACTGAACTGAACTGGGCTGCGTTGCGTTGCGTTGCGTTGGGTGTGGTTTGTGAGTCGTTTGTTGGGTGTCACCATATTCCACTTTCTGTCCGCTGCACACTGCGCTCTGCCGCCTAACAAGAAGGGCAAGCAGGGCAAATGACAGTCGAGCACGCGGGAAATATTCGAATCGAATCGAACTAGTAGGGCTGTGGCCTCCCGCGAATCTGCGTCCAACGATGAGGCGAGGCTGGCGGCAGCGAGATGGCGGGAGAGCACTGCCGTGAATTTGGAGATTGCGGGCTCCCTTTTTTTTCTTCTTTTTTTTTTTCCTCTTTTTGGTATGAAGTAAGTCTACTATGTATGGCCTGTTCTTTGATCGGAGTCTTGTGTGGCGCCACTGTGGCAGACCATTTTTTTCTGACGTAGGTTGCCAACAGCTTGTGGGAAGAAAAAAAAAAAGGGAGATGACCCGAGTTAACTAACGACGGTACATCAATATCTGCTAGTACCGGAACGCAGGGACGGGAGCTGGACAGTGCGGCGGTATCAGCATCGACATCAGCCTCGGCACTCCGAGTACGAGTCGTTGCTTTGTTTCTTCGAAATAGTCGATATCCCCTTTCCAGTTTCTGCTGCCTGCCAGCCTCTCATCCCAGCAAATAACGTGGACAAGCAACGCGAGAATGACATCGCTGATGGGGGATCACCATCCCGATGCCCTCACGCCTGTCAGGCTCTCGTATAAGTACCACTAATAGCAATAAATAGATACCTGGTACGGAGTAGTATGAACCACCTAGTCGATGCTAGGAACCTCCCCTGCCGAAGCTCGGGGTCAGGTAAATTGTCATTTGTCCCGAGGGCGGGGGGGAACGCGTGAAGCTCCTATTCTCTCTCAGCCCCTCTCACACGCATTTGGCTTCCAGAATTGTTCGCTGGGCCAACAGCACACAGTACAGGTTAAAAAAAAAATTAACACAAATTTTGTAACAGTAAGCGAGACCGAGCTCGCCGGAGGGCTTGCGCGTTTTGGTCGTTCTCCACGATTCGGCTCGTAAAGATAACTGAGGCTGGAATAGAGCGCGTGCGTGGCTGACTCCGTACCGAACGGAGAAGTCCGTTGAGCTTGGACTTTCAATCTATCGTTCGATCGCATTCCCGATTCTTTTTATTTTTGGGGGGCGCGCGAGTCAAACAATGGGCCAAGACACTACGCCTTTTGACGTACAATTTTTGCTCTCTTAATCCTTCTGCCCTCTTCTCAGTAGTAAGCGCCCTGCGGAATGCGCCTTTCCGTCATGTACCTTTTTTATTTTATTTTTGAATCCTGAGCCCTTTTTGTCAAAACCTTGTCCCAGGCGCCACCCTGCGAGCTGAAAAGACTGCAGATCCACAAACCTCGAGTTGCCCTGGTTGTTGCAAAATACTGTACTAGTAGCCGTCCAAGCCCCCCCCTGGCATCCCAGCCGAGACGACGAAAGAAAAGGGCTGCCGCTCCCCCCTGTAAACTGGGCTGCAAGCTGCTGGAGCCCGGATGAGGATTCAAAGTGCTTGGGCTTCGAAGGCCGGCGTCGTCTGTAAGCGGGAGGGCCAGAGCGTTTTGCAGTACAGTAGTACAAGTATTTAGAGCGCTTTACTAGCACGAAGTACGTGTCAATGGCTGATTTATTTTTTTATTTGATTTATTTTTTGGCCCTTTTCCCTTTCTTTACGGATATTGCCATCGTCGTCGGCCCGGCCGAGATCCGTCTAATACGGAACGCGGGAACATGGAGCGCGATCATGACTCCAGGCTTGTCTTATTTAACCCTCTTTTTACTTCCGTATTGCTGCTAGCATGTACCCGTAGTATTACTAATGTACTGTACAGTACCCGGAGTATGTAGAACTTCGTAGCAGCACTCCATAAGGTACTCCGTACTACTACAGTATTCAACCATAAGGGAGGTACTTGTATTTCCGACACTGGCTACTCGTGATGGCTAGCCGGGCCAGAGCTGCTGCATGCTTGCAGGCAGTAGTAGCTACTAGCAGCTTCGATGATACGGAGGGATTGCTACCCGGTGAACCACAAGCAAACTTTCAATCCCACCAGAGCAGAATCCTGCCAATATTGACAGGCATCTGCAGCATCCGTGGCAGTAGCTGCAGAGACACGGCCACGACAACCCACACAGGAAAAGGGAAAACGGGAATCAGAGTGGACAAGGGCGGCGAGGGGGGCTGGCAAGCTGGTAGGGAAGCGACGGAATACGGAGAATATTATTTGTTGTGCGGTGCATGGGGCGGCACAGTGCGAGCGCAATCTCCTGCTCTGATCTGAAATCCATGGAACGCGTTCTTTTTTTTTTTGTAATTCTTTTCTTTTTTCTTTTCCCAGCTCGCCTGTATTTGTACTCTGTACCTTTGCTATTCTGTTGGCTGGGATCAAATGCACTGCCCGAGCACATTGATTCTACTCTAGTGCTTCCCCCTCTTTTCGTCAGTGGAGGGTTTCCCTTCCGTCAATCTCTCACAGCGCATACTTGCACCTGTACTTCGTAGTCCCCTGGAAAACCCCCCCTGGAAAACAGCCAGCAGCAGGTCCCGCTTCTCGCCGGCCGTGGTTGGCTGGATGCCCTTCACCGGGTGGGCCGGCCTGGCTCAACCCCTCGTCACCAAGTTGGAGCCCTTCGTTGCAGCCTTCTTTTTCTTCGTAGAACACACTTCCAAAGTTCTCGGGGTTCCATAGCGTGAGTCAATCTGGGCTCGTACATTAGTGGTCCGTGGCAATCCATTTGGCACACGCTGCACCTGCAGGCATGCACCAGGGCACTCCGCACAGGCACAGCGGCCACCAGTCAGCGCTCGCGGATGCGCGCTTTGCATCATACTAGTGCTCATACTCGTACAGCTAAGCTACAAGCACCTCGCCTTGGCACAGAGAGCTACCCCGGTCGGTCACCTACGTGTACGGCCTTTGCACCAGCTGGCATCTCGGTTGATGTATCTAGTATGTATGTACGATGTAGGGATGGACGGATTGGCGATGGGCACAAAAAGAAAAGTTTGGATAGCCCAATTGACGCTGTATCGCGTATGTTGGGTCGAGATACAGCAGGGCTGCTGGATTTGCTAGCAGAGGGCCACACTGTTCCCCGAGTATCTGTACCGTACAGCGATGCTGCTGCTGCTGCTGCTGCTGCTGCTGCCGCTGCCGCTTATTTGCAGTGACGCGACTGACCATGGAGCAGAAACATCCTGTACCTTGACCTACATGACATGTCGCAGGTTGGATCAGACAGCAAAGGTTTGTTACTACAGTACTCCGTACAGGTATTAGAATGTATGCCGTACATGTACATACTCCATACAGGTGTATGCGCAGGTATGTCTACATGTAGGGAGTTTGCTGCAATGATGGGGCACTGTAAAAAACAACTCCTCCTCGCTCCCGGCTCCTTATATCGAAGCTCTCCCTCCGGCCTCTGCCCCCCTCCGGCCTCATCTCCCATGGGCGTTGCCCTGATTACAGCCGTTGATACCAGCAGCCCGAACCTTTCAAACCATGGCGTCGTTGAGCAGCAGGTTCTGTTGCCCATGACCGCCTCCTGCCAGCTTCGCCCGTGTCTCGCCTTAGCACTATCTGACCTTATCTATCCCGGATTACAGCTACCCTGAACAACTCTATTTCTCCCATCTCCAGCTTTACTTTTTTGGCCTCTCCCAATTACCTTTTGACTTTTTCTGCGCCCTCTCCCCAGCGCCAGCCCGGTCTTACCCAGTACGAAAGCCCCCCCCCCTCGCAGCAGAGGAGAAAAAAAAAAAACACCAACGCCT
>JARFTM010000075.1:0-157933 GCA_030278935.1 Trichoderma polysporum | reverse complement strand
CGCCTGTGGCACGCCCTCTTGGTTCACGCCCCCCCCCCCCCCTTTCTCACCAATACGCGCTGTCAACACGACGTAGAGAACTGTGCAATCAAAGTATGTGTACAAACCCTTGACAGATTTGCATAAACATGTACAATCACATGCTGATTTCAGCCAACCACAGCAAAAGCCGAAAGCTTTCGGCCAAAAGCAAAGAGAGATCCAAGACATAGGTAGGTACATGTACTCCATGTCCAGTGCTACCATCCCCCGTCAACAATTCGTATGTCGTATGTACATGTGCCCATCTAATCTCAACGCCAGCTGCTCAAGTATACCTCGTAGGACTTAAAAAAACCAGACTTACCAGGGACTGCAAATAGCAAGTTACACAACAAGTATCAGTACCGATGAGTAGCTCTTGAAGAAATTAGCCCAGAAATCCGGTATTGAAGGCAGCGAAGATGCAAGGCAAATATAACAAATCTAATGTGAAGAATACAAATTTCGATAATGGTAACATCGTTTTCAACATGTCTGGTTTTCTCTCTTCAGTTTATTGTCTTGATGTACCTCTTTTCTTGCTCTTGCTTCCCCCCTTGCCAGCCTCTTTTTCAGCCTTCATCTAAAACAAGCCACCCTCTTTCATGCTCTCTCTCACACACTCTTATCTCGCCCACTTTCTACCTAGGACACTCCCCTCCACTTCACATTATGTACCCTATTTCTGATTTCCTTTTTTTTTTTCCCAGGCGTGCATATTCTGTCTCTCATGATCCCCAAGATTAATCCAATAGCCACCCTGGTATGGTATCTCTTAAGTCTTCCCAAGAGACACTCTTCCTCAGCCTGACAGCAAATATACGTATCTTTACGCACTATTGGATTTCTTGGCGGCCCATCATGGCCGTAATTGTTCTAGCTCACTTTACGAGGCGCGTACGAGTGTTTCTCTCTCTTTCTCATTCTTTCTTTTTCTTTTCTTTTTTTACGACGCCCCAGTTATTTTTGGACATATTGCTTTGCCTTTCCGGCCGCCGGTCTCAGTTTACGCTAAGCCATCACAGCAGGACTGCGAAGGATGAGGCATGTGCATACAAGGGTCGCACTGCGTCTTGGCAGGCCCATTTGCTCGGAAGCTCTCGATCCGAGCCTTAGTTTCGCTGGGAGTGGGGGGATGTCTGTGCGGTGCCTTTCTCGATCCACGGAGATTTATTGATTTCCAGCGATCGGACGATGAAAAGCTGAGGAGGTGGTCATGGCTGCTTTGTGCGAGTGTTTCCCAGCGAAGCAGGGGTATTAACTAGCTACTCGTAATCACGCATCAACTTCAGTGTTATAAGCCGCAGCTCTCGGTAACAGTGTAGAAGCTGTCATATTAAAAACTACCTAACTATCTAATGACTATCCAAGCCTACCAATCCATGTTTTCCAAGGGTATTACCTGATTTTACTCGCTAAGGAGCATTTTCCACCCCATCCCTTTTCCCCCGAGAGCCCAAATCCACTGATAGACAAAAAGGGCTCTCTTAAATACTTGTTAATCTACTTCCGAAAAACCATGTCCATTTCCAGGTACTAAGCCGCACTAAACTAGTCTAATTTCCAACTCTAAAGCTAGCCTTATAATCTTCGGTACTCTAGTACAAAAGCAAGAGTTAATACATCTAGTGACGCTATGTCTCCCTCACTGTTCCTCTGACAGGCAGAAAGAGAGACAAATCGGGAGTGAGCTGCGACAAGTTCGAACTTACTTGATGATGAGGCTAGTTGCCCACTGTGATTGCGCTGAGAGTGTTCTGGCTGACAAGAGTCGCTCCAGTTGGGGTCGTCTTGTAGATATCCAAGCGGATATTGAATGTACCGACGCTCGATATAGTCAAATTGGTAAAGGAGTAGCTGATGGCTTGAGGCATGAGTGTCCCGTTCATTGGCATCCCCGTCGCAACTTTGGTCCCGCGAAGGACATCAACCACAACTCCGCTAGAGCTTAGGAGCACTGCGCTTGCCCAATAATCCACGTCCAAGACTTGAACGAGCTGTTTAGCCACGATTGGAGACAGCTGTTCATCAATCTTAGCGTAGCCAGAGGGCTGAGATGTGATTTGTATGGCTGTCATGTTGATTGAGGAGTTAAATTTGAAAACTTAGAAAGAAGATAGTGTTGAATGGTAGGCAGTAACAAGTGAGTTGACTTTGAGAGTTTGAGATGCTTGAGAGCTTGAGTTCCTTTTCCAAAATTGAGAGCGAAGAGGCCCCAATATATAGCTGAGACGAAGAGAGCCTGCTACTCGACCTGTGGAGCCATCTTCCATCATAACCATCCTGGTGGCTTGACAGAAGTCAAAATTTGTAATGATTCAGAGACAAAATTTCTACTTTTGGCTAAGCTAGAAGCTCATTCTCCTTCGCAATGAGCATAAGAGCTGTGACTAGGTAGCTCACCAGGTCATACATAGCTTCACACCGAGTACAAATGACATCTAAATTGTCAAGGCTTGAAGTCGAGTGTCGAGGCTTTCCGGATGATCTAGCCCAGCGAGAGAGAGAGAAAGAGAGAGCGTACAGGGAGGGTAACCCCGGAGCCGACTCACAGACGGATGACGCTAAAACAACTGAGAGGTTCACAAACAAGATGATGTGGGAACGATTGGACAGGTCTTGAAATGGCATATCTCGAAGTAGCGGTCTTAGTAGATACTAGTTTATCAGATACGCTGGACAGCCACACAGGTGGTAGGGGGCTCCTCTCCACATCCCTCTTTCTCTATCTCTCAGGCCATTTTCTATCCCCTCGCACCTCCTTTGACTTCCTCTTTTGGCCTTTATCCGCTTTCTTTGTTTCCCATATCATTCTCTCCGCTTCAATTTTGGAAGTCGCGAATGTCTTTTTGCTCTCTATTATCTTGGCAGCCAACTGTAATGGCTCATGAAGACATCAGCTCACTTGAGAGGACCACTGTGTGCCCCGTGCCTAAAATGAGGCTGAAGGGCCATCATAGCTCCCGAATTCTCGGTGCAGGGGAGGGGGGTGCAAAACAAAGTGTCAACCTTTATGGCTAGAGTGATCAATTTTTAGCGCATGTCTCAGATAGGACCGCCTTGGTTAAAATTATGACATGACCCCATGCCTTTATTTTACGGCGGAGGAGCTCAGTAGAGTCGGCCCACCGTCATCGGCTTTTCGTCTGGAGGTGTGGGTATGAGCCATGGCATGCTAGATCTGTGCTCAAGTCCCTCCTCCACACTCTCCCGGCCCTACAGCCCTACATTGAATAGCACGCATCTAGATAGTGCACGACCCAACTAGCTTAGGCGAGAGATGTGTCGGGAAGAGATGGCTATGGTTAGTGCCCGCAGACCCATGTGAGCGGTAAAAGAAACGAACCAGAGCTGCCGTCCAGACGACGAGCGCTCGCTCTTTCAAGTGGGCCTGTCCACAGCCGAAGAGAGAGAGAGAAAACAAAAAAAAACAAAGAGGGTGTGGAACATAGCAGCCATGGATATTATGTAGGGAGGGCCGAAAACAGAAAGCCGTAAAAAAGGAACAAAAATACTCGGCGAGTAGCGGAGCTAGCCAGGAGGTCTTCGTGTGCTACCTACATTTCGATTGTGTTATTAGCGTACTAGTATCTGTTGACCTTTCCCCTTCTTTTATTCAGTGCATTATGTGTATAAATGTTTGAGACCCTCGCTGTATGAATCTGGGGAGGTTGGATCTACCTTTGACCCTTTCGTGACGAGAAGCGGAGGGCCTAGGCCCATGGCAACAAGACAGCTCGCCTCGTTTTTGAGAAGACCCGCCTGAAAGACTCTGGAGAGGGGAAAAAGTGCTGGTACGGTGAACTATAGGCAAGATGTCTCAGCCCGTCAGCCCGTCTAAGCGCGCGATGTCTGGTCATGTTGTTTTTTGATGTCCGGAAAGTGCCTCCGGTAGCATCCAGCCCTCTTATGATTGGTTACCGACGAGATCGACGTCCAAATTCACCAACATAGGAATATGCAAAAGATCCTGGGGCAAAACGTGGCAGTTGAAACATTGTCTTGTGTGGCATCCGTGATGGCCTGTTCGCTGGTCTCCCATTGGCTCTCTCTGGTTGGTACCTGGGGCACAGGTCCTCTCGTCGGTCACTGGCTTTGTGTGAGCAGAGGCAGGCCCCTGTATGATGGCTTGAGATAGATCCTAACAGGAGGAGGAGGAGGCCGCATTGGCGTTGCCCCTGGGAGGCACCCATGGATCCGATTTATGCGTCCTGTGTACCGATTTGAGTCCGACCAGGGCTTAGGCTCGAGCTCGATTCCCCCGGTTCGACCGCTTTGTCTCTCGTACTCGGACTCATAGTTTCTTATTGACAAGAGTACTCCAAAGTAACCAGATGTTTGTGTAACCTGTGATGCCATAAACAGATCAGGTGTCCACCCACTACAAGGGTATGGCATACCCGATGCTTGGATGGTACTTTTAGGTATCTAGTGAGTCAACTATCTGTTGAAATATTAGAAATCTATAGAGACGAGGTCTATATTGTTTAATGTCGAAATAGAAGAGCAAAAATGAAAAGCTTCCAAGACTGGGCCCCTTGCTCAAGCCCAATTTCAGCCCACAGGTGTATCTGTTTGGAATTATACTACTCTTAGCCTCGCTTTGAAGCCAGCTACATCCAGTCTGCTGGAAGAGCCAAGTGTTGGAGCTCTGTACTAATTCCCACCTACCTGGTATGACAGCGCGGATCGATCAAGGGTGCCTGGACGATGAGGCGCGGCAAATGCCGTATCCGATGCTATTTCTGTCCTGTCACATGCAGGATCTCTGCCTACATGAATGTTTAATTAGACGTAGTATCGGATGGTGGACCAAGAGAGAGCTCCTTGGCCAAAAACGGGAACATTTCCCGCCCACGACGCAGATCATCAGGCATCTCTGGGTAAAGAGAGATTGCGTGTGTGTGTGTGTGTGTGTGTGTGTGTGTGTGTGTGTGTGTGTGCATCAGCTGCTACACTGAGACAGATTCTTGGCTATTGATGCATTATGACGCGTCTGGCTCTCTTGTATCGAGCGGTGTCTAGGCAGCCTACAGTGGTTTCCGGTGGCAGCACACGGCGTTTTAAGACACCGCGACGGAGACCGGGGGGATCACCTTGTTTAGGGCTGCCAAAAGTAGTCCGATTTGGCGCTATTGATGTTTGTCTCTCTTTCTTGAGCCGTGAATCCGTGGCTTGGACGCACGCCCCCCGGAAGCTGCTCTATCCGAGAGTTTTCGGTGACAATATCAGGCGTTTTTGACGTAGTAGGGCCGAAGCGATATTGCCCCCCTCAGCAGCCTCAACGCAAAAAAAGAAAAGTGCTTGGCACAGTGAAGCATGTCTCGGCCTTTTAAAGCTTTGCGTTTACGGTGAGGCTGGCTTGGACATGAGCCTGTCCTCTCAAGAGAGCAGCTGTAACACAAGGATGTAAGTGGGCCGGTTGTGATGCTCCAGTGGACGATATGATCCAATAGGACTGGCCATTAAGAAGTGAGAATACTGTACGGTTGTCATGCGGGCGTCGTAGAGCAGGACGGAGTTAAGATCTTGACCTGATAGCTGGGGTTCCCTACCCTTGATTATTTGATGAGCCAGATTCTACGAGGAGCCATGAAGAAACAGTCGAGCTTTATGGTAGTGTTGGTATTGCTTCACATGAGGTATTCGGTAAAGGGTAAGAATAGATGTTTAGATGGAGGCCGAAGGCAAAGATGACCCTTGAAACATTGAAGCTGTCCATCGGACTCGGACTAGGCGCAGTATCATTGTGTGTGTTTTTATCTGAAGAGAGAGAAAGAGAGAAGACAGGTTTCAAAAAGTACATGTCCGTGTCCGTGTACATGTACGAAGTATGTATAAGTGATACCTACCATCTAATAGCTGCTGAACGCGGGATCGCTGGCGCAGAGTTGAGGTTGCATTGGAGTGAAACTTCAATAAACAAGCACCAAAACCGAAATGTATACAGTACCTTTCGAGCACACTCCCGCGCCCGCCAGATTTCCACCACCCCCCTGCTGAGCTGGGACCAAAGAGCTCAAATACGCTGCAAATAGCCCTGGAGGGGGTGGTGGTGTGTTAAGCACGCTGATGGAGATTGTATCTGGTACTTTCATGCCGCCATCTGTCTGTGCGTTGAATCCTGGCAAAGCAAAAAACAGACACGAGCGTGTAACAGTACAAGTACATGTACGTCTAAGTATCCATATACTTGTACAGTACTGGTCACTCCTGATGGAATGATCGTCGTAGGAAGTGCTACTATGGTGCTAGGGGTAGGTGTAAAGGTAGGTATATACTCTATACCTTTCATTCTCTTTCTATGTACTTCCAAGTTGGCTGCTCTGTCTGTCTGCTTATGCTCTGTAGACTTGCGAGTTGAGGCTGAGTGTATGGAATGGACCATGGTGTACTCCGTACATAGCGACCAAGTTTCGGATTACAAGCACAATGGATGGTGAGCCGCTGACAACCGCTGTGGAGACAGCCATTTCCAGCGAGTGGAGTCCCCCGGCTTGGTTGGTCTATGGAGCTCTTTGCACCTTGTAGGGTGCTATAGTGCCCTGATAACTGCTATTCCCGGGTCCTCCTTGCTACTGGTACAGCATTGAGATGGAGATCTTAACTCATGTAAACAGCCCATCAACATAAGCTCCATCACAAAGCATCTACCTAGGTATGTAATACCAATTTGTAGCCAAGCTAATCTATCTCAAAGGTTATGGCTGTTAGTCTAGTTCGTCTAAGCTATTACCATGCAGCTGTATCTCTATCCGTGTCTACTAACCCAGGTAGAAGAAACGGGCGCCACAGCCGCTGCACTCCATCTCTTTTAGCGCACAAAAAGTACTCCGATAATGCGGCATCTTGATGGACTTTTTGCAAATCCGTTCGGAGAAAATCAAAATCCACGGACCTTGAATGGCCTCTGTAGACTCTCGCATGCTCTGTAAATCCACTCCGTCCTGTTAGATAGACCGCCCGTTTGCAGCTGCTCCATGTCCGGTCTCGCGCCTTTGCGACCTTTCTATCGGCGAACTCTGCTATTACATGGACCCAGAAAGCCCCGCGTTGGCGTCTGTTTCCCCCACCATCAGCATCATCGCCAAACTCAACTCCGGCCTCCGACTGCTTTTGCCTCTTTACTAGTACACTCTTCCTCTTTTTCTTCTTATCGCTGCTTTTCCCACTTGTCGCTGCATAGAGGTACAGCAAAGATGGTCGCCCAAGACTTCGAAGCCGTGCTCAAGGGCAAATACCCCGGCAAGTCGCACGCCAGTCGCGTTGTCGACCTCATCCGCAAGAAGGACCCCAAGGCCAATGGCGTTCTCTATCTCGAGGGGCGCATGACCAAGCTTCTCGAAGACAACGACTCTCCTGAGCCATTCCGGTATGATAAAGCTCTATGGATTACCTCTACGCGACTATGCGCAGACTTCCCCGGCTTCAACATGTATCCCGCTAACTGAGCTTGCCTCTCTCTCTTACAGCCAGCGTCGCTTCTTCTACTACCTCACCGGCTGCAACCTCGCCGATTGCTACTTCACCTATGATATCCAATCCTCCAAGTCCACACTCTTCATCCCCCCGATCGACCCTCACGATGTCATCTGGTCCGGCCTGCCAACGACCATCGATGACGCCCTCAAGCTGTACAACGTCGACGAGGTGAAGCTCACCACCGAAGTCAACGCTACACTTGCCCACCTTGCGGGCACCAACTCCAACTCAACAGTCTACGCCATCAACGGCCAGGTGTCAGATCACATCACCTTTATCGGATTCGAGAATAAAGATTTCGCTCTCCTCAAGAACGCCATTGAGGTCTCCCGTGTCGTCAAGGACGAGTTTGAGGTGGCCATGATTCGCAAGGCCAACTACGTTTCCAGCTTGGCGCACAAGGCTGTCGTTGAGAGGGCAAAGAAGGCATCCAACGAGAGGGAGCTCGAGGCCGCATTTGTAGAGCAATGCATTGCCAACGGCGCCAAGAACATGGCATATCATCCCATTGTTGCCAGCGGCACAGCTGCGGCGACTCTCCACTACGTCACAAACGATTCCCCGTTGGGAGGAAAGCAGAATCTGTTGATAGACGCTGGTGCCGAGTGGGACAACTATGCCGCCGATATTGTAAGTGTTTTTTCTTTTCTTGCTTTTCTGCCTCCATCGAATCAGTTAGGCAACTGAGCTTTCAACATGGCCTCGATACTAACTTTACAACTACAGACAAGGACGTTCCCGCTCAATGGCAAGTTCACCAAGGAAGGTCGCGAGATTTACGACATCGTCTACAAGATGCAACAGGACTGTATAAAGATCCTCAAGGCCGGTGTGTACTGGGAAGATGTCCACATCTTGGCCCACAAGATCGCCATCGACGGCTTGCTGGCACTGGGCATCCTCAAGGGCGACAAGGATGACATCTTCAACGCCAGGACCAGCCAAGCCTTTTTCCCCCACGGTCTGGGCCACTACCTTGGCATGGACACCCACGACACTGGCGGCAACCACAACCGCCAGGACCCTGATATCATCTTCCAGAACTTGCGGCTGCGAGGTCAAGTTCCTGCCGGTGGTGTTGTGACAGTCGAGCCTGGCGTAAGTAATCCATGACGTGAATGTGGAATTTTCTCTCTCTAGACGAATTTGAATCTTACATGAGTCTAGGTCTACTTTTGCAAATTCATCATCGACCCGTACTTGGAGAATCCCGAGCAGAGCAAATACATCGACTCGTCTGTGCTCGCCAAATACTGGGACGTGGGCGGTGTTCGGTAAGCAAATGGCCCTCTTTCTATTACATTTTACTTCTCATCAGCATTGTACTAATTCGGTTGCAGTATCGAGGACAACATTCTTGTCACAGAGACAGGATATGAGAACCTCACCACGGCTATCAAGGAACCGGGCGAGTTGGAGGCCGTCATGGCAGCTAGCTAGATAAAAAGCAGAGCTAGCTGTCCATACAAATAGCACCAAACGTGAAATGAAAGGAAAAAAGTAAAAGAAATGATAAAATAATGATATCAATCTCGCTCGCTGTGCACACTAATGAATACGAGATTACCCCAAGTGCCAATCGCAGCCCGGGTTGCGTAAAGAGGTGCGAATTGCGCTTACGCGTACCAATACGAATCCCCATCCCCTCATCTGATCCCACGACACACTGTGCAAATTTTTGCCGGCGGGCCTCCAGTCCCAAGCCCAGCTGGACTGGACAAATTCCAGCTTGTCCGGGACAAAGCCCCCCTTTGACGACCCCCAATTCTCCGGAAGAGCCATTATATACTAACACGTCCGGCCTTTTGTCAGGACCAAAGCCCGGCGGCGAAATAAGACATGATGCTTCGCCCTCTGCATCACTCTTTATAGTAGCCAGCGATAATTGATTCCGTTTCTTTTTTCTTTCCCTATATAAGTTATAATGGAGGAAATGGGACACATGCGTAAGCCCGTCCCGGTAAGGCGGCGGCCCGTCCCAGCGCCTGAATATGACCACCAGGCCGACATTTATGACATGTATATGGATGAACCGCCATCGCGGCCAATTGCATCGCCGGCAATGGCATCAACCCAGCAGCTGAGACCTAGTAAATCAGCTGTCAATCTCAAACAAGAACGGGCAGCTCCTTATCCCCAGGTGACTCGATCCGCCACCGCAATTGGTCCTCAGGGGATCAACACGGAGGCTTTCGCTACTCACGTCAGCATCGTGGCGGATGAGGATCTGCCTCCTCCGCCTCCGTATCCAGGCCTTTCGGTCTCTCTGACGCCGGAACTACCTCTCCGACGAGCTCAAAGCTCTTCCGGGCTCCCCATCGGAGGCCCGGCCGGAACTCCATTGTCGCCTGGTTTCTCGCCGCGTCCGCAACCGGCGGTCACTCTGCCCATAGACACAAAGCAGCCAGATTCAGCTTGGAAGTCGGCCATTGGATCAGCACAATATTTCGCCTCTGGTCTTATATCTCATCCTTCTGAATCTACGCGCCACTACTCCATCATCCGGCATACTCGTGCTTTGATATGGTACGCTGGCCCTTCTACCTCCGTCTCCATCACAGTCCTCTCGGATGAACCTCTACCGCCCACACGGACTCTCTGGATGCAGCAAAAGGGCTACTCTGGAAACATGGGCATGGCTATCAAGGCACTGGCTGGAAGTGCATCCTCCTGGATCAATGTTACTCCTATACGTCGAGCGGCCGTGAGTGACACTCCTGAGGCAGACGAACGCAGCATCCAGCGAGACCTCAAGCGTTTCGCCAAAAAGGCCTCGGGACGGCAAAAGAAGCACATACCGCGAGAGACCCATGTCGTTCGCATTCCTGCCACCGCATCAGATGGATACTTCCGCCTAGTTATCTGTGCGGGAGCCGAAGCTGGCAAGAAAGTCTTATGTGGCAGCCCCGTCTTCCGCGTGGCGAGCACATCAGCCGATGTGAGCGTCGTAAGAGGTGCAAGTTTAAGCACCATGCCGCTAGAAATGGGCGTCAAAGTTGCCAGCACAATTGGCCAGGCTATGGCCAATAAGTATATCGGTGTGGCGGGCGCAGTGGTGAACAGCCAAGTGAGCAATATTGTTACCAATTCGACCGTCAAGAAGGTTGGGACAATGGCCTATCAGAGCTATCAAGTGACTGGCTTGGGCGATACGGTGCAGGATAGCTGGCAACGGCAGAGGGATCAGCAAGAAAGGTATGATTCCCTAATAGTGAATGTGCCGGTTATCACAATGATTGGCTCAGAGGGCGGTCCTGAAGCGCCATTTCCAGTTAAATTTGACGGAAAGGTAGTTCGGGGAACTGGGAGGTCAACTTCAGACATGGGCATCCCGACGGCAAATTTGAGTGGTGTATCGGATCAGGTCAAGGTTCGCATGGGAGGCGTGTTTGCTGCCTGGGCATGCGTACAACCCCTTAATAATAACGCCAATAATGGGACAGTGCTGGACGATACAATACCCACAGATTGGCTAGAAGCCATCGTCACGATAGCGCCCTCTCGACACGGCCCTCCATCCGTCGCCATGAAGAACAGCGTCGCAGTACATATTATTCATGACTTTGAAGACGCACAGTTCGTCGACACCAAAGTCAAAGTCCTCCTCATGGGCTACCTCCACCCTGCCGCCAGCCCCAACACAGCGCCAGAACATCTCGCAGAAGAGCATTCTCAAGACGTCGTCAACACGGTAGCCAGTCTAGGTCGCATAGCCTGGGGACCCCACGATACGGTAGCGATGATGAAGAGCATTAAGAGCAGCCGAAGTCTTGGAGAGAGACTAGACGATACAACAGGGAAGGTGGTTAGGCAGGTAGACAAGATACCTCTGCATTGGGCGGGAATGAGGTCGGAGGTGGGCATGATGCAGGATAAGGCATATGGAAATGGTGGATTGTGGATTGTGAGGTGATTTGAATTTTCGAATGCCCTGTG
This sequence comes from Trichoderma polysporum, assembly GCA_030278935.1. NCBI lineage: Eukaryota > Fungi > Ascomycota > Sordariomycetes > Hypocreales > Hypocreaceae > Trichoderma > Trichoderma polysporum. The sequence continues at coordinate 146,494 of JARFTM010000075.1, read as the reverse complement.
TGAGGCTTCTAATTGGGATTTATTGCATTGTGGTGTATTTCTGGGACATATCTATAACTTGGCGTATCTAGCGAAAATGGGAAAGCAGGAGTTGGGTCAGTATTTGATAGGTTTCCATAATTAATGTCTAATCAACGAATTCTAAATTGAATACTAAGCTAAATATACAGAAAGATGAACTGGTGAACAATCACGGACTAAATAATAGGAAGTGCAAGCTTTGCAAAGGGATCGAGGGGAACTATGCCGCTGACTCCTGTAAATAAGAGCTCTTTCTATTAGCCCTACATCTTTTCAGTGCCCTACTTAAGGACATATACTATTCTTACTGCTACATATATATATGTATATATATATATATAGTCCACCACAACTTGCGTTCCTGGCTCTTTCAAACGAGTCCATCTCCATCTCCATGTAGCTTTCAATGCCCGATACCTGCTAGATACGGCAACTTAGACACGGCAATAGCCGGCCACCACCGGCAAAGCTCCGGCTCCGGCCCATCATCAACAACGCTACGGGCATCCGCATCCCGCTGAATAATTAATTCTCAATTGCTTCAATTCTTCGACTCTCCCAATCTCAAAACAACACAGACAAACGAAGTCTTCGAAGTCAATTAAAAAAACCAGCAATGACGATCTGCTCCTCTTGCCGCTCCGCGCTGCGGTTGCGCCTCCTCTCTTCGCTCCCGCGGCCCTCCCACACAGCCGTTGCGCCCATCGCGAACTCTTTCAAAGCCACTTCCGCCAAAATCTCCCCCCAGCGCATTCGCTACCTCTCCTCAACCACTTCTCGCCAATTCTCCTCGACAGCCCTCCAGAAGTCTTCTCCATCTCCTTCAGCTGAACAACAGCAACACGAGCAAGAAGACCAAGACGCAGACATGTCCCCGGCCGAATCGTCAATCGCCGCCCTCCTCGCCTCCAAGCTCAACCCCACGTCCCTCCTCGTCCAAGACATATCCGGCGGCTGCGGCAGCATGTACGCCATCGACATTACCTCAGCTGCGTTCCGCGGCCTCAATATTCTTCAGCAGCAGCGTCTTGTCAACGGCGCGCTGGGAGAGCTTGTCAAGGAGTGGCACGGCGTTCAGATACGGACGAGGGTGCCGCCGGAGGATGCATGAAAAAAAATAAAAAAATTTGAAGGGTTAAAAGGCATGACGACCATATCAATTGGAGAAATAGAGAGGGCTAGGCCAACAGATGAGCGAATGCATCTAAAATGTATCGCCATAATAGAAACGTCTCCATTCTGTGCTACTTGCAAGTAATATAATACAGCGTTATACGTCTAATGCTATATGACAAGCTGTTCAATCCAGTAAACATCTCTCGCTTCTTACGGCTCCAGCTTAATCGATTCATAAAAAGGACGAAAAGACCTCAAGTTCTTAACCCATGACTCAAATCTCCTTTGCGAGAAACGATTCAACAGATTGTGATACCTGCTGATAGCAGCCAAACTGAAAGGTATCCAAGAATAAGAGCATCCTTCTCAATGAGAATTTCAACATTTAGCTGTATTATGCCGTTTTAGACATTGACCTCTTCATTGACGCATTCATCTTCTACTTAGCACACATAATTAAACAAGTTTAGTTGTTAAATAAATTCTTGTTGTTAAAGAACTGTAAATTCGAATTCGGTTGTTAAAGACCCGTAAATCTGTATCCATCATAAGACGTCAACCATAATCCATCCGTACACCCGCTTCTAAATCAAAACGCCTTTCCTCTTCCAACTTTAGTTTATATTATCCATTTACTCTTGCAGATACTTGAGGATCACCTCCCGCTCCTCCACAGGCAAGACACGCAGAACCTCCCGAATACCCTTCCATCCAGCCTTCTCATTGTTACGAACGGTCTCAGCCAGCTCAGCAGCCAGTCTGTCGGCCTTGAGGGCCTCGACCTTCTGGCCAATGGACTGTGTCTCCTTCTCATACCACTCCGCAACCTCCTGGTCCTTGCGGTCCCAACCGGCGATGCCAGACCAGCTCTCTAGTAGCTGCAGGCCCCTTGCGCGAGCCTCTTTAGCCTTGGCGGTGTTCACCTGAGGAGTTGGTAGGAAGCTAGTGTTCATCCGCTTGAGAATGTACTCCTCAGTGAGACGTCTGCGCAGACGCCAGTAGAAGAATCGGCGAGCGTTGACCCAGTCAAGAGAGTCACGAATAACGCCCTTGGCCTTCATGCGGCCAGCGCGGTCGTGCAGATCAGCGAACTGCAAAGCAATCTGGGCATAGACGGGCAGAAGCTGCTTCTCGCGAATTACAAGCTGTTGCTTGATCTTCTCTGCATCCTCGCCAGAGAGCGTCTTGTCCCCCAGCTTTCTCTTCAGTTCAGCGTACGTAGGATCCAGACGAGCCATGGTCTCCAGCTGCTTGTCCTTGCGATACTTGATGCCAATCATACCATCGGGCTCAAGGACACCACCACGAGCCTCGGTATCAGCGTACATCTCCATAGCATCGGGGTTGATGGTAGGATCAACAACAACCCATGAGCCACCACGGAGCTCGCCAAAGGGAGGAATGTACACAAAGATTGGCTGCTCGTATTTGACTAAAGCATCAACAATGTAAGAACCATACTTGAGCACTTCGTTGTACATGTCTCGCTGACCACCAGAGAAACCACGCCAGTTGGCCAAGATCATGAGGGGAAGCTGTTCACCGTTGTTAAAGTCGTTGATAGCCTGGGCAGTCTTGAAAGCAGAGTTAGGGTACCAGACACCACCAGCCTCGTTACTGATCTGCTCAGTGGAATCAGGGTTGGCAGGATCGGCAGGTGAAATGTTCTCAACACTGCGAGCCTCAACAGCGATAACTCCCATGGGAATACCGCCAATACGAGCGCGACCAACAACGACAGTTTGGGCCCAGCCGCCAAGGGCCTCGACAAAAGAGTCCTTGTCGAATAGACCGCTCTGGAAAGAGCCATCATCGTCCTGCTTGCCGCCAATCATCCACCGGACATCGTACGGCTGCTTCTGAGGAGGGTTGTAGGTGATATCGCGGTCCCAGACGTCAAGGCTTGGGCTGACTGGCACGGGGCCACCACGCTTCTCGGGCACAAAGGCCATCCACTCAACAATCTTGGAGACACCCTCAAAGTCATCGTTGGCTGTCATGTGAGAAACACCGTTGCGGTACATGATCTGAGTGCCACCAAGTTGGAGGTTGGACGTGTAGACTTCACGACCCAGCAGGTTGTTCAATGCAGGAGCACCAGTAAGGATGATAGGCTGACCTTCAATCTGGACAGCACGCTGACCGAGACGGACAAGGTAGGCTCCAATACCTGTGAGAAAGAAAGAAAATGTTAGTCAGGAAAAGCAAATCTATGAAGGGAAAATCGCGAAATTAAAAATAAAACTTACCAACTGATCGACAGGTGACCAAGGTGATGGTGAAGATGTCGTTATAAGCTTGGCTTGTAGCGCCGGCAATAAGACCAGATCCCTTCAAGCACTCGACACCAAGACCATCCTCTTGCCCAATAATGGTGACAATCTTGTGTCGCTTCTCACCATTCTCAACCACTTCTTCGGTAACGACTGTATCCTTGAAGCGATCCCTGGCCTTCTGGTCAAGGTACAAGTAGCGGAATCCGCCCTCAGTCTTGGTAGCATCGTTCCAGGCAACCTTGAAGTGGGGCATCAGCTCGTCTGCGAGACCAAGGCGAGCACCAGAGTTGGCAGACAGGTAGATGCGAGGAATGCCGAGTTTACGAGCCAGCTCAGTGCACTTGTAGAAGAAGTCATCTTCCTTGGGACCGAAGGATCCAATCTTATAGGTGATGTCGTTGGCAACAATAATGAAACGGCGACCGGCAGGGTACTCCGGGGTTCTAGCCTTGATAATCCATCCCACCATACCGCAGGTGTTAGTACCAGGCTCGCGGTTAACTTCGTCGAGGTTGTCCTTGTCGTCAAGCACAAGCTCGGTGAATGTAATACAATCACCGACCTTGGGCTGCTGAGGTGCCAGAGCGGGCTGCTTCTTGACAGCCTTTGCCCAGCTGTTCTGGATGGCCTGGCGGAACAACTCGGGGAAATCGTACACGTACTGAGTACCCATCAAGTGAGCCTTGTATCGCTTGGGCTGCAGCCAGTTCTTGGTAGCATAAGGTGTAGAAACGGAAAGCAGGTGCAGAGGACCCTTCTCCTTGGTTCCACCAATGCTGTGGAAGACCCAGTCCTCCTTTTCAGACTTGCGTTCGGCATACAGGTCGACATCCACGACATAACCAGAGGTGTTGGTGATGGTAACACGCAGAGGGTAGGGGATACCGGACTGGGGATCCGTGCAAACAATACGAATCTCCACTTGGGCGACACGCAGTCTCCAGGCACGAGCACCAAAGCGATCCAAGAAGCCCTGGAGGGACTCCTCAACAGTAGCGGGGTCGAGCTGGAAGACGGGAGTGAAGTTCATGAAGATGTGGTTGAGATCGGAGTTGTTGTTGCCGATAATCTCGAGGGCGTCGAAAATATCGTTGATGACTCGGTCAGCTTCAGAGATAAGGTACTCGGCGGTGGGAATCTCGTCACGGAGACGTCCGGGTCGGATCACGGCACGAGTGAAGTAGCGCTTGTCTGATTCAACAGTTTTGCCAACAGCTTCGTACATGTGAATGTTCTTGTTCTCCGTGAACATGGGCTTGATTTGGAAGTTGGCCAGACGAGCAAGCTCAAGCTGGAAAGACAAGGCAGGTTCGCTGTGACGAATGCTGTCATCTTCCTCGTAGTCGGGGCCTCGGAATGTGTAGTAGCCGGGGTACGAGCCGTCGCTGCGGCCACAGATGAAGGTCAAACGACGGACCCCACGGATCAAAAGCTCGCTCTTGAGTCCCTGGATGATGGGCAGGATGCGAGAGAGGATCTCTTCATCGTCTACGCTCTCAGTGTCCCGGATAGCCACGTTAATAACAGCAGAAAGCTCTTCACCGTTATTACGGCTCTGGATTTCTTTCTTGAGGGCGGCGAAAGGCTTTCGCTTGCCACTGAGGTCAGCAAGAAGGCCAGACTGGTTGTGCTGCCTCCTCTGCTTGTTGTGCAGAGTCAACGTCTCTAGGGCTTTGTGAAGCAGTTCCTCGGCGTCGTCAATGTATTTGACAGGAACAATGACACCCTTGCGGGATGGGCCATTATTCCACTTGCTGGTGAGGTAAGACATGTCGCTGATGGAGTTGATACGGTTGAGGTCGTGCTCTAGGCCGCTAGGGGTACCAGGAGCAGAAGGAGCGGCGGATCGAACCGGGATACCAAACTCAGCCTGTCCAATCTTTCGCAGCTGGAAGTCCCAGGAGACGTAGAGAGGGTTATCGAACTCGTCATTGTGGTACTCAATCTGCTGGATCATGTAGGCACGGTAGGCACGACGAACGTAGACTTCGAGAGACGCCAACGAGACCCAAGGATCGTCATGAGCGAAGAACGAGGTCAGCACATCGAAGACGGTGTACTTTGAGTCGACAACTTCCTTGATCACTTCAAGACTGGGCTCACGGTGGTCCCAGCCGCTCTCACCGTAGCGAGAGTCGACAACAGACGATCGCAGGATGTGCTCCATTTGAGACGTGCGCTCCTCAAGGGAGGGTAGAGAGCATTGTATCATAATCTCTCGTGCCTTGAGTGAGACCTTGGAAGTAGCTCGAGATGACAGCTCAGTCAGCTTGCGAAGCGAATCACGCAGGTACTTGCTGATGTTTCCGACGTTAGGCTTATTGGGGCGGTACTCTTCAAGAATGGCAATAACCAAAGAGTTCTTTGAGCTCATTCGGCTGTGTGAGAGAACAATCTGCACAACCGAGGCCATGTTCTCCTTGTTCTGGTCTCGCAGTTTCAAGATGACGCTTTCCTCTTGGGCTCGGCTCTGGAACAGCCTCTCAACCTCCCAGTAGGCCTCAAGAATTTTGTTGATGACATTGAGCTCTCGAGCCTTTTGGCCATCGGAGTAATCATCAATCACCTGGGTAAGGGGAGCCAGCGTGGCCCTGAGCATGCCGGCATCACCCTCCTCCACATTGTCTTCGATGAACTTGCTGAAAGCCTTACTGAGTGCCTTGGCAGGGAACTCGCCAGTGCGACCTCGGCCTCGCTCCACGATCTGGGTGAGCAGGTGATCCAATTTTTGGGGCATGCGAGCATGCAGAGCAGCAAACTGGACATTCCACTCGCTGTATGGCAGCTCAGGGTCGCGAAGCACCTCGATGAGCTTCCTCAGGGTATCGGCCATGATGACAGAGTTGTCAAAGCCGTTGAGGATGTTGGTCAGCACGTTGTGGTAGAGGGTGAAACGCTGAGCGGGCTTGGTGCCGACGACGACCGGTTCACCGTATGCAGGAAGCTGCCCAACGAATGCTTGAGCCTGCTTGACTCGAGAAGGGTCATCCAGGGCGAGTATACCAAGAATGTCTCCGGCCTCCAGAGTAGCTCCGGGCTGCTTGATGAGCTGCACAATACCGTCCTCTTGTGCGACGAGGGGCATGTACATCTTCATGACCTCGACTTCGGCAAAAGTCTGGCCAGCCCTGATGTGGGAGCCGTTTTCGACGGAATACTTGACGAGCTTACCAGGGCTGGGGGTTCGGAGCTGGGTGGGGTCGTTCTCCTGCTCAAGCAGGCAGGTCTTGTTGTCAACTGAGAGACGAGTGGCACCGACCTCTTCCTTCCAGTAGACGTTATGGCTGTGGCCGTCGAGGAGGATAAGAAGACCACCGTCGCTCAGAGCACGGACACCGACTGAGCACTTGGAGCCGTTGATGAAAAGGTGGTAGGTATCGAGACTGGCACGGGTGGCAGTGAACTTGTATCGGAAGCCTTCGTAGATGAAGTCGATGGTGAAGACGGTCTTCAAAATCTCCTTGGAAGGTACCTGACCCCTTTCCAAACCAGATCGGTACTCGGTCAGCAAGGCCTCGCTAGTGATATGAGCTCTAGTAATGGCACCGCACACAACCGCCAGCATGGTGTCGGGGCGCTCAGCAGTAAGGCGCTTGGAGATGAGCTCATCCAGCCAGCCGGTGGAGATGGTGTTAGCTTCGAAAGCCTCAGTCTCGAGCAGCTTAATGAGATACTCGACAGTGGTTCTGAAGTCACCGCGAATGCTCAGCTCCTTGAGGGCAATAACCATGTGCTTCCTTGACGCCTGACGGTTCTCACCATAGGCGAAAATGTGACCGAACTGACTGTCGGAGAAGCTGTGAATTCCTCCCTGGGTACCGACGGAGAAGTAACCCCAAACGTTGGAGCTACTTCGGAAGTTGAGCTCGTGCATGACACCGTTGGAAGGCTTGAAGCCCTCGCCAGGATCCTCGGAGGTGATACGGCAAGCCGTGCAGTGACCTTTGGGCTGAGGTCGACGCTGGGACTCGACTGTGCCCTCCAGCTTGAAATCGAAGTCGATCTCACTCGAGGTCCTGGGATCCACTCCGTACAACAATCTAATGTCGCGGATTCTGCCCAGGGGGATACCCATGGCAATCTGCAGCTGTGCAGCTGGCAGGTCGACACCGCTGACCATTTCAGTGGTGGGATGCTCGACTTGGAGACGGGGGTTAAGCTCCAGGAAGTAGAACTTGTCGTCGGCGTGCGAATACAAGTATTCGACAGTACCGGCGGAGACGTAGCCAACAAGCTGGCCGAGTCGGACTGCGGCAGCCTCCATGGCCTTGAAGGTATCTAGCTTGGCAATGGTAACGGGGGCCTCTTCGATAATCTTCTGATGGCGACGCTGAACGGAACAATCACGGCCAAACAGGGAAATGTTGTTGCCGTACTGATCAGCGAGTAGCTGGACCTCCAGATGCCTGGCGTTGCCAGCCAGCTTCATGATGAAGATGGGTGAGCCAGGAATCTCGTTGGCGGCGGCCTTGTACAGAGCCTCGAACTCTTCCTCGTTTTCAACCTTTCGGATACCCTTGCCACCACCACCCTCGGACGCCTTCACCATGACGGGAAAGCCAATTTCCTTGGCCTTGACCAGGCCTTCCTGCCATGAATTAACACAACCCTTGGCGTAAATATCATCAGCGACGGTGACAATGCCATTGCTGTCGATTTCGACGGTGTCGACACCGGTTCCAGACCAAGGAATACAAGGCACCTTGGCGTGCTGTGCAACGATTGTGGAGGAAATCTTGTCACCCAGTGACCGCATAGCGGATCCGGGAGGCCCAATGAAGACAATCTTCTTGGGCGATGCGGCGAGAGACTCTGGAAGCTTTGGGTTCTCGGAGGCGTGACCCCTAGAAAGATTGTTTGTTAGCCAATTGGACCCTGTAAAGTCGAGTCTATTTTCTCATTAGAAGAAACTCACCAACCAGCCCAGACGGCATGGACATCCATGCGCTCGGCAATATCCACAATCAGCTCGACGTTGGCATAGTTGTGGTTATTTGTGCCGCCGGGGACTTCGACATAGTGGTCAGCCATTCGAATGTAGTCGGCGTTGGCTTGTAAATCTTCGGGCGTGGCCATGACGGTGAAGTGGATGGCCCTCTCGTCGCCAAACGTCTCGTAGGCCCATTTTCGAACTGATCGAATCTCCTTGACGGCGGCAATACCGTTGTTGGCGATCAGAACCTGTTTGCGTTAAAAGAGTCAGCCACAAGCGCAATTATACAGAAGGTAAAAAAGACACCTCATCAAGGCCGGAATACCTACGTTTGTGATGACTGTGTGACCGTCATGCTCGGCCACAAAATCCTTGACCTTGCTGGCGGGGGCATTTGCCAGCCGATTACCTCCAATGAAGTGGTCTGCGACCTTGTGCTTCTCGGCGTAGGACATGCTGCCATTGGCAACAGGCACTGTCCTGCCATTGGCGCCGTTCTGCGCGACATTCGCTGACTCTGCCATGGCTGCTGTGTGGATTCTCTCTGTGTGTGGAGGAGAGAAAGAGGGAGAAGGGTTGAGATTATAGAATGCCCACGGGAGGGTAGAGAAGGTAGAAAATCAGCGGCCGGTTATCCGACGTGGGTTCTGCCGGTACGATATCAAGTCGAGCAGAATCGAGAAGAATGTAAGACGAATTAAGACAGTCCGCCAGGGGGTATATGCGGACAGGCGATTAAAAGTGTTGTGATCCTTCAAACGTTCTTCTTTTGGTCTCCCAGCTTGTAGGCCCGCCAGAGAATGAGGCTGAAACAGGGAAAAAAGAAGATTAAAAGACGGCCGCAAGAGAAGAATGAAGCCCGCTTTCGAGAGAAGGAATAAAAAGAGGAGGATTTCCAGTTCTTCCAAGGTGGAATTGGGGAAGGGCCACAGATAAAGAGAACAAAAAAATTATGCCCCGAAGCCAGTATTGAAGGATCGACGAGGGGCAAGGGAGGGGGTGTGAGACTGGAAGCTTTCGGGGCGAATTTAGTTGGAATTACGGAGCAGCTCTTAGCGGTCTTTACTGGCCTAGGCGGTGGCTCCAGGTGGCTGCACAGGGGACGCGGCTTAGATCTGTTGGGGTCGGTGGACACCAGCTACAGGTACAAAACATAGTCTTTTACCATCCATCCATTGAGTTCAAATCCGTGGGTACCATTAGCTTGGGCATCTTGGGCACCTTTTTTTTTCCCTCTGTTTGTGGGGAGGATGGGGGAAGCGTCTTTTTTTTCCTTCCCTTAGCATCAAAATTTTAATGATACTGGTGGAGTGAATTACTGGGCACATGTAGTATGTGGAAGATGTCCTACCGTAGTGATTCGAAAGAATGAAAGCTGGCGCCGATTGTGTGTGTTTGGGCTTGTTGTAGGAGGTGGGGGATGGGATTTAGTAGGCACAAAAGGTTGGGGGGCGATATCAACGATGCAACCTATCATTGGCGATCTACGGAGTATCTGCCGGGAATCGATCGATCATTTTAAGCCAGAGAGCGAGCGTACAGTATCAGACCGTGTATTACATTACAAGTATAGCTGCAGACTTCCGCAGATACTCACTATTTACAACCATTGAACGGGCTCTCTTATTGTTAGTCTACAGAGTATGGAAGTCCAATGACTTGGTGACATTCGGACATTGATACGACAGCACGGATATTATATGAGTACAAAGTATTAGCCAGCGTTTGGAAAAAGCCGAACGAGAGGACAAGCTGATGGACGGAGCAAGACCTCATAGAATCAAAGAGAAGAATCCGAGATTACGTGTGTGATTATAGCGTGACCAGCCCTGCTGCTTGCTTGCAGTTCTTGCCATCGACTTGCCTCATCCAGCAAGGCGGAGGATGACGGAGGATCTACTTGGAAGACGGGATCTAGCATCTGGGGGAGTGCGAACAAATCACAACATAGCAGCCTGGCGTAGATATCCCTGCGTGTTTGCTGACTTTGATCACTACCCCTACTTAGGTACCAACCTTGAAAACCCCCCGAATATACATGACCACTCCCGATGCCTCGTGATAAATGACAATAAGCCCTAGGCTTTTGACGACATCAGGCTCCAAACATCACCGTGCAGCTTACATGACGGCAGAGTTCGTATAGTAAGTACTAATACGGAGATCGGGCCGAGCTCATTTCGCAGGGTTTCCAGCTGAGGATAAAGATGACTCTCGGCCGCCGGGGTTTTCAAAATCAAAATCACAGACTTCAGCTTTCCTTCGGGCCCCGCGGACCGCCTGGCAAAAGGCATGGCTATGAGCAGGGGGAATTGACAGTCTCCCCCTGAAGACGATAAACCCGAGACATAACAAGCGATACGGGACACAGAAACAACAAAGTTATGGCTATAATCCGTACATACTACCACTTGCTGAGGTCCACCCTCATCGCAACAAATTAAACATCGGCAGCCCCACCTCCAAGAATGAGATTTCGGGTCTTAGCCTCTTCGCTTCCCGAATCGGTCGTGTCGGCAAATAACCAGAGAGGGATAAAGCATTACCAGAGAGGCAACAGTCCGTAGAGTAGCAGATACATACCAAGGTACTCCGTACTAATTTGTCTGCAGTTTACGCGTAGCCACAGCCTTCTTTGGCAAACGTCTGCATCTCTAGCTGCTTATCAAACCACTCATAGCAACAGCAACAACAACAACAACAAAAGGCAGGATAACGAAACGGTATGTAGCATCTCTCAAGCATCAAACACCTCAAAAGCCAACAAAAAAAATCTTGATTTATACTAACTTAATAATTTGCCAGTACTAAGGTATCTAGTAGTAATAGTAACCTTGGCTAATAGCAGATCCAGCTGTGTCCCTTCTACCCGGCTTCCCCCATCATTCTTTTTTTCTCTGGGTCCCCCCAATTGTTGAGTCCCACCCAACACACACTCGCTCACTCACTCACTCACTCACTTTTAGTGCTAGTGTACTTTGTATTTTATACTTCTGGGATCTAAAAGCCAACCGTCTCAGTTACCGGTACTCCATACTTACTGTACTGTATCTCGCACATCTTACGGAGTACTCTGTATGCCTTTTTCCCAGCCGTAGTATCTACAGATAAGATAAGTCTACCACTTACCCAAGATACCGAGGTCTCTTCCAAGGCAGCTCAAGTGTCTGCAGTTCCATATATCCAAGACATCTAGCATCTATTCTTATATTTATGTAGAATATACGTGTATGTGCATGTTCCGGACATAAGATGGCCATCATCCAGACAGAAAAGGGCAAAAAAAATCAACACCCCCAACCATTACAATCTTTTTCAATTTTTTTCGGGTCCCGCCCAAACAAGCGGATCCCGCGCACTCCCCCATTCCGGCCAATTAGATTCCACATAATGCGCCGGAATGGGATTCTCCCCTCCGGACTTGCGGTTTCCGTAGCTCCCGCTTTTTATTTGTTTTTTTTGTTTTTTTTTTGTTTTTTTTTTTCGTTCTTCCTCTTCTTTCGTCTTTTCTGGTCCGTGTCCCTCTTTTCATTGTCCCGTTAGTCTTGGGGCCTTTGCCTAAACCGGATGGGGGAGTGAGAATTTAGATCTCTCTGCTCTCTACTGTAATCGGTTAAAAGCGGAAAGGTAAATATTAGGTACTGAGTAATAAGTTCTCCATTACATCATTATAGTGAAGCTTAAAAGGGGCAATGCAAAAATGCAAAAGCTGTGGTATACGGATAATAGACCAAATGTCATAACAGCCCTTCAATATCTTCAGAGAAACCACTCCTCAAGCTCCCTATTCTGTATATCCTGTGTTATAAGCCCTCTCTCAGCTGTATTTAAAGCACAATCCTTCAGATCCAAACGCCATCCGAATTTAGATAGCAAATCGTACACGCCCCATCCCGGGCCGAACCTCTTTCGGCAATCCGATCCCATCTGCCTCTCTGCCTTTCGTCATATGCACTACCTATGCACCAAGTTTCGATTTAGTGACATTCACCTTTTTCACAGTCCGCTTACTCACATTCGACAGTCATAAAAACGGAGGTAAAACAATGTATCAATTTTTTTGGTTATACTATCTTGATATCTAGGTATCCTCTCACTCCAACTTCAAATCCTCCCTCTTACTCTTACCCCCCCTTCAAAATCCGTTCTCCTCTCAGAAACAAATGAAAAGCAATCTATATAGAAATTTATGTTTAGTCTTTGGCCGAGCTCAGCCCGTGCCATCTCTTCATAACTTCCATGTGTGCGTGCGTGTAGTGCGTAGTGTAGTGTGTGTAGTGTAGTGCCAAGAACAAGCCCCTCCTCCCCTTCAGTCAGGGAAGAAAGTCGAGGTATAATAAGTAAAATAAATAAATAAAAAGTGGGAGGTAAAGGCAATAACAACCAACCGTGCGTTTTCGCAAAAAAACGAGCCCATAATCATCATCAACACCTCGTTCGCCTCTGTGATGCCATCTGCCACAGCGACCAAAATGCACCGGTTCCCAAAATACAGACAAACAATTGAACGCAAGCGAGAACGGGGAAATAAAATAAAAATGTAAAGGAAAAAAAAAGTAATAATGAAAGTGATATCTCGGAAAGCGGTTCGACTGTGCAATCTTGATACAAGAGCTCATCGTATTCAATAAGTCTCTCCCAAGTCGCCGAGTTTCCTGAATCCAGTCGTGCTGGCGCGGCCCGATCGAATAGGGACGCCTCCGCCAATGGTGCTGCCATTGCTCAGGCTAATTCTTCTACTTCCGCTCTGCCGCCTCAAACCTGGAGCTGGTATCCCACTCCCTGGCATGGGAATACTACTCCCTGGCATGGGAAGTCCGCTCCCTGGTGGCAGCGGGAGGCCACTAATACTTGTCCCCAGATCGTATCTGGTGGAGAAAGTGCCTCGCCTACTAGGCGTGCGGTACTCGCCTTCACCTAGCTCCTCTCCCAGCAAGTCTATACCACTCCTGTTGCCACTAACACTGCCAGAGTGTCCACGAACAGAGTTGCTAAAGGAGGATGCCGGCCGACCGATAGGCGTCCGAGTCCCCGAAAAGGAGCCTCGCGACATTGGCCGCGGTGGGGCCGCCATCGCCATGCCATTGCGAGACACCGGCCTGGCATATGATGCTACGCTGGATGAGAGGCTGGATCGCGAGGCCGGCCGGCTGACTTCTGAATCTGTTCCCCGGCCATTGGGCTGGGTACCAAACGAGAGCCGACTCACGCCAGATGTACTAATCCTAGGCGTGTGGCTGGCCTTGGACGACGAAGCATAACTACTAGTAGGTGTCAAGTCGTCCCCTGTAAACGAAGAAGATGCCGTCGACTGCGTGGTGGCGCGCTTGCGTGAGCGAACCGTAATAGAGGTCGGCACGGTAGGGGTTACAGTAGGCGCAGGAGGCCGAGAGGATGGACGAGGCGGAGTGCTGCCGCCGCCGTTGGGGGCGGGCAGCTTGGATCGCACCGAATGTACTCTGGCCTCGAGTCGCTGCATCTGGGCCGTAAGCAGGCGAATGTGCGATAGCGAGTTGGATGCGGGTATCTTGTAGTTGCTGTTGCGAGACACGCTTGACCTATTAGCAGGTGTCCGGAGAGGCGCGCCGCCGCCACTGTTACTGTTGTTGTTGCTATTGCTATTGCTGATTGACGGACGGCCGCCGGTGACAACCCGCGTGCCCGTTGAAGAAGCCGAAACGCTTCCACGGGTCCTCGAGCTAGCATCCACCGATGGCATCCGGGTCCGGCGAAGTGTCGCAGGGACCGGAGTCTGGATCCGTGTGGGTGCCCTCGACATGTGCCCGGAGACATCCGACATTGGTGGTGACGGTGGATCCAACAGCTCGGGAGTCGGCGCGCCCAGAGATTTGCCAATCTCAGGAGGTGTGTTAATAAGAGGCGAGCTTGCCGCCGAGTCGACAGATGCATCCGCATTCTTGTCGAATGTGGGAGATCCGAGGATTGATACGTCGGTTGAGATGGTCGAGTGGCGGGATTCGTACTTCTTGACCTTGTCCTGCATGAGCTCAGCTTCAATCTTGAGCTCTGAAAGCTCCTCTCGCAGCCGCTGCGATTCGATGCGGAGAGCTTCTCGCTCCTGTTCACCCATCTTAATCTCCTCCTCCATCAGGACGCCTCGTTCAATAGCCTGGTTGAACTTGGATTCCATGTCCTCGAGCGACGAGGTGGTGTTTCGCGCCTGACGTTCGAAATCATCGTTGGCAACCTCGGAGTCTCTTAGTCTTAGAGCCAAAGTGCGATTCGTGTCTCGAAGCGACGTAATCTCCTTTTCTAGTGAGGCTTGCGCAGTGACTGTTTCTGCTTTGGAGTCTTTATATTTTCTCTGTGCAACAAATTAAATAAAAAGATTAGCCGCCGCAGCCGAATCATAAAATCATTCACACGCAAATTTGAGAGGGGGGATAGATTGAGTGAAACCCCCTAAAATCAACTGACGATTTTCAAGAAAAGAGCGCATCTCAGCTTACCTTCCATTCTTCCACTTCAAATCTGAGCGAATCTGCCTTCTCTTTCAGGATTCTCTCCTGCTTCTCCGCTCGTTCAATATCCTTCTCCAGTTCCTGCTCCAATTCCCGACTGGACTCTCGGAACTCGGCTAGCTCAGACTCCAGGAGCTCGTATTGCGCCTTGTACCAAGACAATGCATCCTCGGCGCCGGCAGCCTCGCTAGGAGGCGAAGAAGGCGGTTCGGCCATGGCGGATGAAAGCTATGAGTTAGGTGTTGCTATCCCTTCTCTTCGTTCTTTTTCCTCTCTCGTTGCGACGGGCCGTGTGGTCATGGAATGCTGTGCGACGTAACTTGTAAAAACAAAAAAAAAACAAAAATTGATAATGAATGAATCGTTATTATGCGGTTCGATTTCGCGGAAATATCAGGATGCCGCGAGTCGTCGAAGCGCAATCGTGTGTTATATATGTTGAGACAAAAAAAGAAAATGGATCGTCAAGGAGTGTAATCGTCGGAGAGCCGGCGAGCCAAACTAAGCCCGAGCTAGAAGCAAAACAGCAAGAGAGAGACGGAGAGAGAGAGAGACAGAGTCGTCTGAGAATCGTATTGATTCAAGTCGCAAGATCGAAGGATCGAGGATCGGATCGCAGATCGCGGCAAAGCGAGGCCCGTTAACGACGCCCGTGTGTCGCTGACTGCCTTTCACCGGGGGTCGTTAGTTACGGCTGTTTCAGCACGGTGAGGCTCCCCCCATGAACACCAAAATCATGCGCTCACCGATATATTGGAGGGGGGTTTTCCCACGACTCAAAAAAATGAAGCCGTTTCGCTGCGCTCCCCTCGATAGGCGCGAGCAAAAGAACCAGAACCAGAACCAGGAATCGCGGCGAGCGAGTCAAATTTCGCGAAGTTGCGGCGTCGCAGTTTCTGGCGGCGAACAGAGGGGGTCCGGGCAAAGCAGAGTCGTCCTCCGAGCCTTACCTTTTTTCTCGGTTTTGCACCTTTTTCTAACAAAGGAACCTTACCTTGAGCCCTTCACAGAGTAGAAGCCCGCAAAAGCCTGGAGTTGGCGAGTTGCAAGTTGCATGTTTTGGCCCGTGACAATGTTGATGCGACACTCTCCTTTGGGCTGCATCAGATTTGGCGGCCGGCAGGGGACGCTATGCTGCTTGCGGCCTAGGCGGAGTTGGCAGCCATAGGCAACACGGGCTGGAGGGGAGATTAGCGGCGACGACAGCGCTGGGCCAGGTCGGTTCAGGCGCTGTATCGCCGGTTCGGGCGCTGTGTCGCTGGCCTGGCGTGCTGGAGCTACAGCGGGATGGTCCCCCTGTGGGTCACGTGGTGCGCCGCCGCCGACCACTAAGAACCGCTGCAAGTCACAGGCGGCGGCGTCATGTACTCCGTATCTCGGGGTGCATTCTGGAGAACAGCGCGCGGTGCCTTGAATTCAGGACCCAACCGCCTGAGCGTCGATGGAATAGTGGGCTTTTGCCAACGCATCCATGCATGCATGCCGCCGGGCCACGAGACGTGACGGTTCGATATTTGTTGATATTCGCGGCGTCTGATTGGAGCAGCGCTTCCAGAGAGCGTGGAAGCAATGCAGGCAATTATTGGCATGTATGGAATGATCCTCGTGTGCACGTCAGATCTTCGCTGGGGAGGCTCCATAGCGATGTGCGTAGGGTCATGGTTTGTGGCTGATTCGTCGGAATGTAAACAAATCGACGCCTAATAATGCGATGGGCTTCAGCTGACAACAACCCGTGACTACAAATGCTGGGTGGCACACTCTTTTATGAAAAGGTTCAATCCAAGGGTTCTCTTGTATTTATAAATCGGAATTTAAAAGACATTTCTGAGTCAAAGTCTCCCTCATTATTATTGAGAAGAAAAAGAAAAACAAGCCGCTCATAGTCTTAGTCCAGGGTAGTTTATGCCTCAAACCCATTTTAGGCCGCCTCCTATGATACGATTTTCTACCCATGTCTGGCCATTTCACTGGCAAACCACTCAGACGACGCCTTGAAAAGTGAAATGCACTGAGTCTATCCATTATCGCTCTACGTCGTATACAGCTTTAGAATAAAATAAATAAAATCGTCGCTTCTTTGCAGCAACCGCTTGGTCGACTATTGCCTAAGGTAGGAATATCCTCTCACCTTATGTCTACCTAAGCTGCATACCTACCTACCAAAGTTTACCATATTTTAAATGTCTTGTCATAAAATTCATCTTCATTAACGGCCCAACTCGCTCAGCCTTGAATGACCTAACTGTTCTTTTTTACCCGTTGACCCGCCGAGCTCTATTAGTCTTTGTCTTCTTAGTGCTCGACGCCCTGGACCCAAAGTTATGCAGTCGCTCTCCAATCAGATACGCCTCATCCCGGACGCCCGCCGTCCACCGGTTCATCACTTTGACAAATCCGACCGCGTGTTTGGCGAGCATGGCGGCAAACGCCGCAGCAGGATAAGACTGTCTGTAGATCACGGTCAGCCTGGCCGCTGCGGCTGCATCTTCCGCTGCAGATCCTCCAGCAAGGCCGCCGTGCTTGATGATGAATCCTGCCATCATTGGCGGCCCGAAGATGGCTACGCAAGATATCAACAGGCCCGGGATAACAAAACCTCGCGTGAGGAGGCGCACGTCGGGCCGCAGCCACCACCTACGGCGTATGATGTTTCGGACTGCCGCTGAGGCGCGGCTATCTGGGAACAGCGATGTAATCATTCGGCTCCCCAGCTTAAGATAGAGCAGCCCCAAAACCCAGGATTGGATAACACGAACCGTGTGACGGTTAACTCCATCATCCTTCAAGGTCGAAACCGCCGTTGGGGGATGCATGTACGTGTGCAGAGGGATGGTCACGTAAAGTTCCATCAGCATCGAGGTAAGCAGCGGGAACACTACAAGCAGGATAAAGTATGCGTAAAAGAGCTTAGCCATGTGGGAGACGATGAGTGCTCCTCGTCCCACAGCCCTGCCCTCAAGCATATCGCGTTGCGCTTCGCGAGTCCACTTTCGAATCTTCTTTAGTATGGTGTGCTGGCGGATGATGGAATATGCAACAGAGCCGAGCAAGAATACTCCAATGCTAAATGCATAAATATCATTCGTTCTGATGTAGTCTGGTATCAGCTCCTTGAATATTTTTCTGCCAAGCACCAAGGGTATGATGGTGAACCCGACGCCGGTAACCGAGGCGAACAGCCAGATCAAAAGAATGAATGTGAAAACCCTTGCGCGGAAATTGGGAGGTATATAGACCTGCAGATACTGGTTTGAGGCGTAAAGGTCATCGTCCGTACGGCCATCCCTCCGGCGGTTGCGCTCGCTCACAGTCAGGAAAACCTTTTGCCCTTTGGGGATCTTGATGCGGTCCGATGCAGGGGCTCGGATGAATCTGCCATCCCTGACAAGCTGATGAGACTCGACAAGTTGAGCTTTCTTATTGCGATAAGCTCTCCTCTCGTCAGAAGTGATGTGCGTACTTGGCTTCAAGTCACCGCCCTCAAAGGTATCCCGCCAGTTCTTTGGAACGATCCCGCTCCCATCCTCCGCAAGCTCGAGGAGGTATCCCATGTGAGGAATCCTCCCGACTGGGGCTCCGGGTGGGAGATGTAGAATGCCTTCCTCGTCGACCCTCCTCTCGCCAAAGAGGAAATATGAAAGCCTAAGAGCTCGTGCACATCTGCGGAACCACCATGTATACATGGTATGCAGAGCATCGCTAGGCCTGAAGAACTTGACGGCAAGCGGCATGAGGAAGTTGTAGAAGAGCAAATCGACTGGGAATTCTAAAACTGGTTCGTTTGAGGAATAGTGAATAGGAAGCGCGCTCGGCATGGCAAATGCCAAACCCCACACGATGCCACCGAGACACACGATTACCAGAGCCCCGTATACGAAAGCAGAGAATAGAATTTTTCTAAGTTGCGTTGTAAGATTTCTCTCGAGCACGTCGCGCACCGGGTGGAACTCAGGGTCATCAGGATCTCTAATGAAGTCTGTAAGAGGATTAAGAATGGTTAGTTAGTCAGTGGTAGAATATAGAAGGAGAGGAAAAAAAGACAAAACGGGGGGGGGGCAAGCAAAACTCACACAAAACGCCTGGCCGCATTATCTTCCGGCACATAGAAACGAAAAGGGCAAAGTGGAACATATAGCCAGTGCCCACAAACCAATGTACAAAAACCGACGTCATCGGATACTTGCAAGTGAAGACGATCCGGCTCGTAAGTGTGGTATCTTCAAAGAGTGGCAGCAGGGCTGCATCGAGGAGAAGGCCGCAGTAAAGAGGAAAGACGAGCATCTCGATGCTAATGATGAGGATCACCTTCATAATTCCGCTGGCCTGCTGGAGAGAGTCGATGACGCCGGTCTCCCACGCATGCATTATTGCGTTTCTCGAAAATGGGCTACCCTTCTTCAGATACAGGGCGCCAATCAGGAACATGGTGGCATAGCCTGCTAGGATTGCCCAGAACCTGTCCAGACTCGACCAATACGTCAGCTCCGGATCCAGCGAGGGCCATTCTTCAGCCATGCTCAGGTCAATGACCCACGAACTAGGCTTCGTGAGGATGGACGACAGCTTGATAGCCGTCTCCGAGGTAGAGCTGAGCACTGTCGTTGTCGTAGCCAGGATCTTGTCAAAACCAACTGCATTCGCCATAGTTAAACTACCGCTGATGTTGGAGAAAACAGACAAAACATTGCCCTTGACAATGTTGAGGGCATCGTGGCTGACTGCAGAAAAATTATGAATTTCCGTGGCGGACATGGGGAAGAAATCCTTGAAGAGGAATGTGCATATTCTGCCAGCGGCACCCGTCCATAATCCCCAGGACATTTTCCTGGCTGAAACGATATGGGTCTTGACGGAGCTGCTCATGACGGTCGCGAACATGTCGACAATATTCAACGCGCACCAGGAACCCAATCCACCAACCAGGAAGGTAGCATCTTGCAGAAGTTTCGAGAGCTCAAATAGCAGTCGCACAATTCGCATGGGGCTTGCAAGGAGCCAGACAGAGACACGACCAATGTTGTAAGGGATAAAGATGCAAGCGAAGATGGTGACAGACACGAGGACGGCACAGAATATAGCATTTTGGAAGAGACCTGCAATAGGTCCACGCATTCCAATCAATTCCATGACTCCTTCAAAGTCTTCCAAGTCCTCGATTGCTTCAGGGTCCATCGCTGCTGCGTTGTCGTCGGCGGCGATACCTTCGCCATCGTCGCCGTTAAGCTCCGCTGGAACGTCGACCCATAGATCTTCTCCGTCATTATTTCCGGCGGCGGCCCCTCGCTCGACAGCTCGCTCAACCGCTTCCTGGGCGGCCATGTCGTCCAAAGCTGCTCGGTGGGCGGCGACTATAAGAGCGCGAGGAATGACTGGGGGATCCAGGTCGTCCATGTTGCCCCACATGAAATCAGCAACCTTCTCAGCGAGACCGGCCGCTGGAGCATCACCGCCGTTGACGGCTGCTTCCTCGGCAGCACCGTTGGCGTGAGGCGGCTGCACTTCAATTTCAGCATCCAAGGGATGTTCTCTTTCATTCAAGTCTGGATAGCGTTGGAAAATTTCTCTCGGAGGATGGCGTTGGTATATCTCCCTATCCGGGAGGCGTCTGTAGTTCTCTCTTCTCAAATGGCTGTCGTCCTCATCATCCAGATCTCTCGACTGGCTCGAGGGCTCTCCGTCGGTAAGATCTTGTCCAGATTGTTCTTGGATAGCAGGGAGAGCTTGAGATAACGCATCGGGTTTGTCATCCACAGGAAGTGCGTCAAAGGACCATGAGTTATTCGCCAGTGGGTTAACCGACAGCTGCTCCTGGAAGCCATCCGACATTGAACGTGGTCTTGAGGCAGGAGCACTGATTAGATCGTCATCATGTGCATCTGAAGGGCCCGAGATGTCGAGATCCGCCAGCGTCGGAGACCATGGCTCTTTGCCTTTCCAGTTAGATGGAGATTGGAGCGTGTCATGGTCCGAGTCAATATCGTGTTCAGGGTGCTCTTGCTCTTGCTCTTGCTCTTGCTCTTGCTCTTCCTCTTCCGTGATAGGTTCACTTGTGATGGTATGACCAGTATTTTCGATAGTAGAAGTAGATCGCCTAGTAAATTCAACCCAGTATTTGAGCTTTTCTTGTAGCCCTTCTTCTTCAATGATTCGTAAGGTGTCTTGTAGGTCCCCATTTGCGCGGCGATAAATTCGCAGATAGTCGTCGAGGGTGGCCGGCTCCTCTGCGGCGTCGCCTTCATCGGCACCTTCGCGTGCTTGAGAATTCAGTTGATCATTCTGTAAAGACGTGTTCGTACTGGAAGTCGGGAAAGAATCGTGATCTAGCATTGAGTGGTTTGAAGAGTCTGGAGTTAGTGGTTGCTCGCCAGCAGCCGCGAGCTGCCCCGGTGGCATTCGTTGCCAGTCTTGGTCGCCAACTTGATCGCTGTCTTCCAGAGTTTCATCGTCCGAGTCTGTTGGAGCAAGGTTCGTTGGCGGCAAGTTTTCTGGCTGAATCACTTCGTCTGGTTCAGGAACCGGCATATCATTTTCAGGCGCAGCAAAGGCAGCCCGCATGTTGATTTCTGGCTGCTGCTGGACAACATAGTCTCTGACTAAGATGATGAGAATGAAAGAGATGATTACCAGCACCGTAATGATCTGTCCTTCCAGTACGGATACGATAGCGCGATTCAGGCTTGAATTTCGAGTGAGGTTACCAAGGATTGCAACGTCGCCGAGGAGAGATGATCCTGTAGCAGATTGGCTGGTGTTGCTTGGCGCTGCAGATGCGTTCGGTGCTTGTCCCAGCTCGCCATCAGAGGCCAACAAGGGAGAGGTGAATGAATTGAGTAAGAATCGTACAAAATAATCTGAAACATCTTTGCCTTCTAGCTGACCTACCACGGCTTCGACTTCGGCTGCAGACGTGGTGGTGGCAGCGAACAGGGGGCTAGCAGGACAAGTTCCAATGGCCAGAATTGAGGAGGGAATCGTCGACATGGTGTTGTTGGTCTCGTTCATCCGTGACATGATGGAACTGGCGCCCAAACCCTCGTCACTAATCCAAAACATGAACGACCAAACGGCCCTCATAAAGTAGGGAAGCCAAAAAACCCAAACACTTATGGCCACGGCTGCCCGCAGCCACACCAGCAAGTTACGGAATAGGTATTTGGCCATGTGCTGGACAAAGATATGTATGGGCAGCGACTGCGGCATGTCTGGTGCGTACAGCTTGGTGAATCGGAATGGCGTTTTGCACAGTTCACAGTACTTTTTCTGCGAGTGCGAAAGCCACTCCATCAAGCAGTCCTGGTGGACGTACTTGATGCTGCCGCTGCATTTGCATGGGTAGAAGAGCGGTTCTGCCGGCGTGCCTTCTCCACGACATATTCGGCATATCGAAGGCGCGGTATCGATTGCGGCGGCGTTGGGACGATCGTCGTGCAAGGTCGATTCTTGATGTTGTTGGGCCGCGGGCCCGGCGTCCGAGGCGGCGTCCTCCATGATTGACACAGTAGGACTGCTGTGCTCTCTGGAGGCTGCGAAGGAGAGGAAAAGAGATGCCCACGGCGGGGGAGTTATCGAAAGAGGGAGGTTGGAGAAACCATGAGCCTGAGGTGTTCAAAACAATGATGTTCAGAGAGGCGAATTAAAGAAAGACGGGTAGCCTTGTGGCGTTGAGGAGAGGCTGCGGATGTGCCGTGCAAAGCAAAGTCTCCACCCCTCTATCCGTCTCTATCAGTCTCTATCAGGCGGACTTGGCCTTTTGGCGGCGGAGCAGGTCGAGCAACTTTGTAGGCTGGGACGTGCTGGAGTATTGCAAGCTGGTAATGCTTTGGCCGAATCTGAGGGCAGAAGCGGGGAGTTTCAGATGCAGCAGAATGAACGTATAGAAGAGGACGGATCGGAGGGAGCGTGTAGAAGTTCCATGATTCAGCGGAACACGGAGAAATGCCACGGCGAGCGTCGGCCGTCTGTGCGCAGTTGGTGGGTGAGCTGAGCTGGTTAGCGGGCGAGGTACCTGAGGATTGCAGGTACTGGAGTGGGAGGAAGATTCGCAAACACGTAGGCGCACGGATACTAGTTGACAACTTGGCGGCGGGAGAAAGGTGTATGGCCGTGCTAGTACCTCTCAAGTATAATGTATACAGCGGCGGCCCAATCTCACCAGCAGAAACAGGTACTCGCTACCTATATTAGAGGCCCGGGTAGTAAACTCACACGCTGCTTAGTAGGGAGCATTTTTAGACGAAATACGAGTACGCCGCACATGAGGTAAGACGCATTGTATTGCATTAGCATAGGAGATGACTTCTTCTCTGTGTGTTAAAAGACATGCAAGAGAAAGGGGAAACACAAATCACAAAGGCTGTATGGCGTTGTCTTTTGCTCAAGTTATTTGGTGTAATTCTACGTGCTCCTTGCACCCCTTTTCAATCAATGGCTTAGCTGAAGGAAGACTACGGTTAACTGAGGTGGTAATAATACCTTGGTAAATAGGTATTATACAGTGAATTGAACGACGGCAAAAGAAGAATCGCTCTTCTCCCACGTTTGGCTACTTTATTTGTGACGCCTTGTATTATACTTTGGTTATTATTTTACTTTGAAATCGCATTACTGGTCTTGGCCTCTAATACACATGGCTTCAGGTTAGGTGCCCTGTTTGAATATACACTGCAGGTTTGACACCTCTCAGAAGGAATGTTTATTAATAGTGTTTAAGCCACATATTCAGCTTCTGTCTGGTCGGCATTTGGCGATGAATGAAAAGGTGGAAATTGGAGAGGAATGAAGAGCATGGTATTGATAGTGCTTGTCCACTCACATTGAGAAGCAGGCTCTTGTGTAGATATTGCACTGCCTCTACTTCGTCCTAGGCATAGTAATGAAGTTTTAATGCCTGTACGAAGTACGCAGTAGCTCTGATGTGATGACGATATCGGCTCCAATGTGGCAATCTTGCGCCATTGTGTGGTGTGTCGATGCCGCTCGTATCTCGTGAAGGCTGCGAATCATTGGTGCCCAGTCTTTCGGAGCATCTGCCGTAATACCTCTTTGCCAGTCTGAGACGATGCCTTGGCTGATACTGGCCATGGCTCGTGTTGCTCCGGGCAAGCTGTCAACTCGATCGATTTATAATTCATAGATACCTACTCATACTTCGTATCTACTACTCTTTGATACAGAGTATATACATGCATCGCGATCTGGGCCACGTATCATCTTTTGGCCAGGCCTTGGTTGGCCACACCATTCGTCTGATGATGGCGGATCTACAGCCTAGTGGCCACCGGGGGTCCAATAATCGTGTTGTTTCATGTCTCTAAGCCATGCGAGGCTGCTGGATCGCTGATGTCGACGGCAACCAAAAACAAGCTTCTGGCCAGCGCCGCCAAAGAGGAAAAAGCGCTATGACGTGTTCTGGTGAAGTAATGCCCACGCGTATGTAGCGGTGCACATGTTAAAAAAAAAAAGACAAAGATAGACGATCGTTTGTTGTTTGCCTGTTTGCTCGCATCTTTTGGTGCAATGCAATGCACGCCGGATTATATAAAGCAGCGTTCGCAGCAATTCATGTTACTGACGGCACAGCGACTCCATGTCCTCCAGCTCCTGATACACGGGCTAATCTAATCCCTTGAAGCAAGGCTCCGAAAAGTGTTTCGTGTCAAGGCATGCACTGAAACGTCCTTTTTGCCGTTATCCGCTTTCATCTTGCCCTCCGTCTAATAATCTCCTGCGACAAAAATTCCCCTTCAGCTCTAGGAGTGGGTCTGCGGGAGTCGAGACTGCCCCGCGGTACAATGAGGTACTTTTACCGAGATATTTGGGGCCACGATACCTTGCCGCTACTTTACGGGGCTCCCCCATCTGAAGAAATGCTACCTGCTAGGCTACATCACCAATCCACTAGAAATATGGTAGGTACCTCCTTCAGTGCCTCTAGCCCGCTATCCTCAATGTTCTGAGCTGGCCTCTTTTTTTTTTCTTCTTCTCTTCTTCTCTTCCTTTCTTTTTTTAATTCTCAACTTTCGTTCATTGCTCAGCTCTCCTCGCCATCTCCTCCGTCACTTTTGCTCTTCTTTTCTCCGATACCCACCTCCGACTGACAATTACTCCTAGTACGACTTTGACAGAGCGTACTTTTCTCTCATGGCCGAGTCCAGCGGCCTGAAGCCGGGCAACGGCTCCTCACATGTGAATGGCAAGATGAATGGCCAGGCGACAAGCAAGAAACGTGCTCCACCACGACAGCGCGGCTTCTTTGCCTGGATATTTGGTTCGATTGCTAGGTGAGTAATTGTGTCCTGTGATTTTCCTTTTCGCTGGCCAATTGCTGGCCTTTTCAACCAAGCGATGCGCCTCTTTTCCATTAGGTGCATGCCAATGCGCGGGGAGATCTATGTGCTGATGACTGCATAGACTTGCGACCTGGGCCGTCATCCTCACGCTTCTGTTCCGCTGCCCTTCCACGCTGGAGGAATGCGACGAGGATGCTCCCTTCATCTGCAAGCCGTATTTCCAGGCCAAAGAGGCTATCACCCCGTATACACTGCCTTACTACGAGCAATACGTTGAATCATATGTGGACTTTGCGAAGCCTTATTACGAAACTGTCGACTCCCGTGTCCTCACCCCGGCGCGCATCTATGCCGTCCAGTATGGTGCGCCGTGGGTTGAAAAGGGCCAAGAACAAGCTTGGGCTCAATGGGAGAAGCACGGTCGACCGCAGGTAGCCCAGCTTCGAGCTCTGTCTCAGAAGCAATATGAGGAAGCTATTGCTCCGCATCTGGAGCGTGCAGGCGAGGTTTTGGGACCATACTACGAAGTCGGCCGGACTAATTCCGTCCAACTATATCACGAGTTTTTGCTGCCGACATATGAGCTGGTACAACCCTATGCCCTCCAGGGCTACAGCGCTGCTTCCAGCTTCACGACGGAGACGGCACTGCCGGCTGCTCATTGGACTTGGGCAAAGACGAATGCCTTTCTCAACAAGGCAGTATGGCCGCAAATTCGAATGGTCTATGTCGAGAATGTGGAGCCTCAACTCGTTCGCATCGGTGAGCGCCTGGAAAGATACAAGAACAGGGCTAGAACCAAGGTGATTCCTGAAGTGACATCTGCTACGTGAGTGCCATCTTCATTCTTGTTGCTATTCTCTCCCCTCTAACAGCAGATAGCAAACGGAGATCAACTACTGAGCCACCGCGATCCTCTTTCAGCAAGCCAGCCCCACAAGCGACGCAATCCCAAAGCACAACAGCCTCCGAATATGCTGCTACCTCCTCGAGCTCTAGCATTGAGCAGCAGCCGTCGACAGAGTCATACTGGACCCCCGTTCAACCTCCTCCTCCTGCAGAAAATGAGTCAGAGCAAAGAAAGAACGCCCGCGAGATGGTAACACAAGACCTTGAGATGTGGCAGAATAAATTTGCTGCCCAGGCTGACGAAGGCGCCATCGATATGGAGGATCGAATTGATGAGCTTGCGTATCGTATGGTCACCGAAGAGATTCCCTCTAGCGGCAAGCCGCTCATTAAGCAGCTCGAGACCACGGTGCAGTCAGAGACGGAACATCTGAAAGCAAAGATTTCTAGTATTGTTGCGGAGAATGCCGATGGCTTGCTCGTGGACGCTGAAGATCAAATCATTGGCGCTATCCGATCTGCCGGCATAGCTATAAAGCAGGCCGCGCAAGCAATCAGGACTTGGCGTGAAGATTACGACAGCGATTTGCAATACATGGTTCTCAAAGCCGCTGATGTCCATTTCCAGATACTTGACGAGACTAGGAACCTCGCATTGCAGCAACTTGGAATGAAGTGGGCTTGGACCGATGGGGTCACCTACAAAGACTGGGCAAAATATCATGAGTTGAAGCAGACGCTCACAAACTGGACTGAGGAGCTGAAACAGCTCATCGTCACTCACCCTACTCTAATCGAAGCACAGGATGCTTCGGCGGAGGTCGAAGATGATGGAATGAGCATTGCTTCTGCAGCTGCTAGAGAACTTGCTCGCCTTAAGCAAGTGGCTCAGTGGAAGCTTATCGCAAATGATGCTACCGACAATTTTGATTCTGACGCAATGGAAAAAGCAGCAGAAGCTGCGCAGAACCCTGTAGTACCTGAAGACTCATTAGAGTCGGAGAAGCACGAGGAAGGAGATGAGGATTCTGTTGATAAAACTGATGGTGGCGATTCTTCTTCTTTGCCAGTTCCTGATGCCGTCCTGGAAGCTATCCCGGAAGAGGTTACCAAGGAGACAGCTGATGAGACTGCACCTTTGGAATCCGAGCCCGCTGAAGAAGCCCAGGACGCTCCTTTGGATAAAAAATCGTCGGATGTAGATTCAAGCGAGGCGCTCCCTGTTATTGAGGACGCTAGCTCGGATCTTTTTGAACATGTTGTGGAGCAGACTAACTTCCACGCTGAAGACCAGGAGCCACTTACCAACCAGATCGAAGAAGATCCAAAATCTGTCGATGAAGATATTGTAGAGTCCGAAGCTGAATCCGAAACGCCCGAGGTACTTGCCAATCAACTTGAAGAGGAAGAAGAACCTAGCCCTATTGTTTTAGAGGTCCCTCTTACAACTCCTGGCGCCGCTATCTCCAATGACGCTGAATCTGTCGTCGAAAATGTACAGGAATCCGAGCCTGAAATCCTGGAAGAGGATGAGCCTTCGTGGCAGCGAGACGAAGTGTCTTTGGATGATACCGCTTCCGTTAAGGCGACTTTCCTAGGCGCGGCCGCTCAGGTAGTTTCTGGCCGACAACCCATCTTGGACGAGGACGATGAAACTGATGAAGACGATTTCCTATCTAGCGCGACTAAAGCCGCCGAGGCAGCCTATTCCAGCGCAATTTCTTTAGCATCTGGCCAGTATTCGAGTGCAGTGTCAATTGTTTCCGCGCAGTTCCATGGTACTCCAACACCGGCTGTTCAGAACCAGCTTCTTTCCTCGGTATCGGCTGCTTATGATCAGGCAATGGCCGCGGCTAGTTCTAAGCTACAGGAGGTTGCCGATGCTGCGTCTGCCGGAGTTTATGGTACGCCAACGACGACCCAGACCGCCCCGACACTGGTAGACTGGAGCAAAGTAGAATCCATTGCTGCGGAGCGCTTGAATGAGGGTAAACTCTGGGCCGAGCTTCAATATCAAAGTGCCATGCTTGCCATGGGATTAGCGACGGCAACTCCTACCCCTACCGCTGTCGTCGATAAATATTACGAACAGGCTAAGTACAACTATTACGCTGGAATTGGCATTGCGCATGATCGCTACAACAACTTCATATCTGCTGCCTCCTCAGCATGGTCCTCGGTAACAGCCACACCAACCCCAACAACCAGGGCTTTTACCGACTCTGCAATTTCAGTGGCCTCTGCTGCGAGCAAGGCTGCTGAATCTGCCTACTCCAAGGCCAGTGAGAATGTTGCTTCTGCGGTCGATGCTGTGGATGATTCCATAAACTCTTTGCACGATGCTGCGGCCGGGCAGATTTACAACGCTGGAGTAGCTATTGGTGAGACGTGGGGGACTGTCATTAGCCAACTGAGTATTGAGGTGTATGGCCAGCCAACACCAGCGGCTATTGGATGGTATGATAGCCTGGTATCGGACGCGCAGGCAGTTGTGGCGAGTGCTACTTCGGCTATTGGCAAAGCTACCCAAACGGCATCAGCCGGTGCTGCAAATGAATATGAATCTGTGAGCGAGCTTGTTTCAGAGTTGATTGTTGGCCGGGAGGCGCCTTTTACGGAGAGTGTACTATCAAGACTTCATGCCGCATATGCCACGGCCACGGAGAACATGGCAAGCTTGGCGAGCGAAGCTAGCGTGGCTGCTGGATCGGTAGGCGAAAAGGTCGGAAGCATTGCGAACAAGGCAACTGACGCTGCGAAGCATGGCAAAGATGAATTGTAAGATGTGGTTGGGGAGATGGGTGGCGTAGTGCTTAGACGATACCCATTATTGTTTCCTTTTTTCCCTTTTTTTTGGTCAAAATGTTGAGAAGAGTGTTTCGCCACCGAGTCTGATTTGGCTAGGCGATGATTTTGGATGTTTTTTTTATGTGTATTTCCACAACATCAGCGGCCGACGAGGCACCTCTTTTTCCTTTGTTTTGGGTGGCAGCAAACAAAAATGTGTGTCGTTTTTTATATATATTTCCTATGTTTGATTTCGAGGGAGAGATTATGGACTGTATCGCATGTCCATGTGTTGTACGCTATGTTTAGATATCTACTCGCTCTCCTTTTTTATAATCTATGAATGGATCCCCGCAATACACCTGATTGTAGGCAAATGTTTTTGTTTTGCCTTCTACCAATGATTTGGTGATAGTTCTCCGCCATGACTCGTAGATTCAATGAACCTTCTGTATTGATAATAAGCTCTAGTCAAACGGAGCGGGCCATCCCCACTCGCCCGAACGGCGCGAACTTGTCATAGATATTGCCTTTTACAGGAGAGGAAGGGAAAATCAAAGACACACGTTACATGAATATTTTTCTTTTGCATTCAGCAGTGGAGCAAATCAAGGTCTCTCAAGTAGACGGCTGGATCCAACAACGGAATACGGGGCGGAGGTGATGTCATTTGTGATTCCCTTCAACCGAAGCTGCATGGCTCTCAGTCGTTTGGCCAAAGGGAGACAAGACTGGGAGGTGGATTGTTTAGTGCATTAATCAATTTCATAAATGTCCGGGCTTACTGTCGTTGGTAGCAGAGAAGAGAGTCATTTACAAGCTTGCAAGGTACGAAGTACAATGGGGATAGCTAGAGCACTAGCTGTGGTTTTCTGAGCTACCTTAGTATAAAGCATCTGGCCTATATGGATGGATTGACGTCTCCTACAGTATCACCTGTCACCAACTTGCTGTATGGCATGATGCGTTGGTATGCAGCCTCTTCTACATAGATGACATGGCCTGTCATGTCCTTGACCCCACGCCCACTCCCCCAACTTATTTTCAAGATCAGCGAGAGGCTAAAGCTAGGGTGCATTAGCTTGCAGCCTGGGCTAACGGTTTTTCTTTTTCAAATTTTCACATTTTCCTCCGCCTCGGAATTGTTTCTGTGTATTCAAAATGACAGAATGAATGATTTTGAACTTTAACATAGTATCCCATTAAGATTTTTTAGTCAAAGTGAGGTAGTGAGGGCAGAATGTGATATAATACCTAGTAGTAGTAATCTTTCCATCACCGGATTTGGCATTGAGGGGGAGAAGACCTCACATGTCTTGGAATGCTTGCGGACATAAAGCACTGCAGCCAGGCAGGCGAGGCAGTTTGACATCAAGTGCCCAACATGTCTCAAACGGCTATCTGTCTGACTGTTTTCCTTGGCCTCGACCAGGCCGCTTTCAGAAGCTGGGACGATGAGCATGTCCTTCATTATTCCTCGTTCGGCCCACTTACAGATGAGAGAAGAGACCCGCAAGCTAACTCGGCTCCCCTCCCTCGGCCCAAGTAAAATACTGGATAAATAAATGCTGGTAGCCTCAGCACCTTTGAGTTTCCTTCTCTCGTCCTCTTTTATTGACTTGTACGACCTACATTTTTGTCTCACTTATTTCAGTACTCAACTGGTACAATTACTAATAACTGCTGCTGCTCCCCTCCGAACAACCATCTCTGCTGAAGGACGCCAAAAGGAAAAAAAGTTGCGACGCATGGAATTCGTAGTCGAGTTCTTCTCCCTTCTTCTCAAGTCTATACGCTGAAAGAGCTGGATCATCACATAAAATTGCTTATACTCTCACTCTCTTGGTGCGCACAGCCACTGTGCCCCCCTTCTTTCCCAGACCTTAGGGTCTTGGATTCCAAATCATCTCGCCAATTGCGTACAATAGCCGATAAAATTCTACTGTCAATTGACTTGATTCTGCTTGCCAATCTACAGTACACCAGCTGTGGCCTGTGTATAAAAGCTAAGCCTCACTTGATCCAACTTATTGAAGCCGGTGACAAGTCATCCGCTATGGCTTCTCCCACCGTTCTTCCAGCGTACTCTGGCCATGAGAAGGGGGGAGCTGGCAATGATTCTGGAATCAAAGGAGCAGCTACCACCAATCGTGCGGAATCTCTCGACGGCATCCGGGTTTCTCTATCCTCCGGTGAAACGAAACGAAATACTATTCACCGGAGGCTCAAGGCTAGGCATATTCAGCTAATAGGCATAGGAGGCACCATTGGCACCGTTCTTTATGTGCGTATAGTACACCCCCTGAATCCCCCCGAATGAATCGCATCGAGTGTGCTCATATAACGTTCCCTTTTCCCTCTTTTATAGGTTCAAATCGGTAAAGGCCTCCTTAATGGCGGACCTGGTAGTCTGTTTATCGCCTTTAGCTTCTGGTGCACCATTGTCCTCGCCGTAACCCTATGCATGGCCGAAATGGTTACGTATCTACCCATCTCATCACCCTTTATTCGATTTGCCGGCCGTTATGTCGACGAGGCTTTCGGATTTGCGACTGGATGGAACTTTTTCGTCTTTGAAGCCGCGCTGGTCCCCTTCGAAGTGACGGCCTGCAATTTTATCATTCGTTATTGGACCGATGCTATTCCAACGGGGGCACTTATCGCCATTGTGATTGTTCTCTACGCCCTCATCAACGTGCTGGCGGTGAAGTGGTACGGCGAGACGGAGTTTTGGGCTGCTATTGGCAAGGTTCTCCTCATCGTGGGACTCATCTTCTTCACCTTCATAGTGATGCTCGGAGGGAACCCTCAGAAAGACCGCTTCGGATTTCGCTTCTGGAACGAGCCGGGGGCCTTTGCGGAGCTGTATTACGAAGGCGATTTGGGACGATGGTTGGGTTTCTTGCAGTGCCTTATTCAGGCCGCTTTTACTATTGCCGGTCCGGATTACGTCTCTATGGCGGCTGGTGAGGCCGAGAATCCTCGCGTTGTCATGCCACGGGCTTACAACGCTGTCTTTTACCGATTGACGGCCTTTTTCATCTTGGGGTCCCTCTGCGTGGGAATTCTCGTTCCGTATAACGACAAGGAGCTGATTGCGGCTTTTGCGGACTCCAAGCCAGGTGCCGCTGCTTCTCCATACGTCGTTGCCATGAACCGCTTGGGAATCAATGTTCTTCCACATATCGTCAATGCCGCTGTCTTAACAGCTGCTTTCTCTGCTGGAAACTCTTACGTCTACTGCGCTTCTCGTTCATTATATGGATTGGCTCTGGAAGGAAAGGCTCCGAGGTTTCTGACAACCTGCACCAAGGCAGGTATTCCTGTCTACTGCGTTGGCTTTACCTTGCTCTTCGCACTTCTTTCCTTCCTCCAGCTATCATCCAACACGGCCGTCGTTTTGAACTGGTTTGTTTCCCTCGTGACAGCATCTCAGCTCATCAACTTCTGCGCCGTGTGTGTGTCATACCTTTGCTTCCACCGAGCTCTCAAAGTACAGGGTATCAGTCGCGACTCATTGCCCTACAAGGCGTGGTTCATGCCATATGCAGCTTGGTATGCGCTGGTGTGGACATTTGTGATGGCATTTGTGGGTGGATACACGGTTTTCTTGCCATTGCCTGGCTACTGGAACGTCCCAGACTTTTTGTTCTCGTGAGTAATCGGTATCATATCACGCTCATGAAACATGGATAACTAATTTAACTCATCTGATAGCTATGCGATGATTTTTGTATACCCAGTTTTGTATTTCGGCTACAAATTTGTGCGTAAGACAAAGATTCGCAAGCCGGAGGAAATCGACCTTCTCAAGGACATGGATGAGATTGAAGAATACCAGAGAAACTACATTGCTACTCCGCCACGGTACGTCCTCTCGATATCCGGCATTTCCCACCTATGTGATATTGGCTAACCTTTTGTGCCTAGGAACGGGATTGAAAAGATTCTCGACAAGATCTTCGGCTGAGTCTAAAATGGCAATGAAGCTTTTTGGCTGAGGGAGCGAATATTGCTTGGTTGGTGATGGACCGGACAGTATCTGCTTTCTGTTGATATTTGTATGTATTGTAGATAGACGCTTGAATCTACATATCCCAACAGATATCCTGTTGCTACATATATCCTAGCCATCCTCGTCGTACTTTATGTAGCACAACAAATTGCTTTCTCTATTCCTTGATAAACGCATTGATAGAACATTCTATTTTCATAACATATCCTGTAACCAAAATTCTTCTCTCTAAAAGCTTGTTCCTTCATCTCTATTCTTGTAACCATCTCCATTCGTAAACTTCTTTTCTTGCTCGACAATCGCATTTGGAATCCCAATACCTATGCCGAAAAACACAAACAGCGCCCACTTCCATCGGAATGGGTTAAATGTCACGCAAAAGACGAACCACCAGATAAGTTCTAGATATGTAAAGAAGTCAAACGCACCCATTGGGCTAAACTTCTTCAGCGTGCGCGTCATGTCGATCCAGCGCTCCATCCACCATCGGCTCGGCCTTGTCAGGGGATCGAGCAGAAACATGAGAAGGATACGTGTGTAGATACCAATGTGCCAGTTCCCCACAGTACCGATTGCCTCCACGAATGTAGAGTTGATGGCGGAGATGGATGGGTGTGCGGGAGGGAAAGTCTGCAGATACCAGTTTGGCGGCCCGTAAGGATCCTCAAAACAGTCATCAGGAAGGATTGCTAACGAGGGCCGTTTGAAGCCGGTCGCCATAATGACCATGTCTGACTTGATGAGCTCCTCGTGACCTGGACCATCTTTAGGA
The DNA here is from genome assembly GCA_030278935.1 of Trichoderma polysporum. Classification (NCBI taxonomy): domain Eukaryota; kingdom Fungi; phylum Ascomycota; class Sordariomycetes; order Hypocreales; family Hypocreaceae; genus Trichoderma; species Trichoderma polysporum. The sequence continues at coordinate 112,951 of JARFTM010000075.1, read as the reverse complement.
ACGCCACGGGAACGACGATTGACCATGACGCCACGACTATTGAATCCTTCAATATCGCCGCGTACCCATTCTGCTTTGCCCTGACGAAGTTTGTCCATGACGTCTGAGTTGACCATGGGGGTGCCCATGAAGATGCCTTTGTCATGGGTTGGAGCTAGGTCTTCGAGATCTCGGTAAAAGAACTTTCGGAGAAAGAATTCAGGTATGAAGGAAAGGAAGGTCTCTTGGCCAAAGACATTTAAACTGAGTAGCGTGTCTACAATCATGTTTCGCGGAATGATCCATTTGTCAGATCGAGAGAGGATAGAGACTTTGGCAGCGCCGGCGGCAAATGCGAATTCGAGTGCCTCCACGGCCGATGCCCCTCCTCCGATGATAGCAATGTGCTTACCCTTGGCATCTTTTCTATAGCAGGATAGAAGGTTAATCGTTGAAAGTACAAATATTTCATGAATATTGGAATAGGACTTTTACTCACCCGGTCAGTTCGCTAGAGTGATAAATCTCACCCTTGAACTTTTCCATACCAGGGATGTGTGGCATCTTGGGATCACCACAGGTTCCAATCGCCGCAATCAAGCCATCGAATCGACCAAGTGATGGGTCATTATTGATAACCCAGCGCGTTTGTTCGTCTTGTTTGAGGCCTTTGACTTTGACGCCAAATTTTGTCTTCTCATCCAGGTCGTAGCGTTTCCACAACTGCTCGATTTGTCCCACGATTTCCTTGCGATTGGGGTAGCCGCCCTCCCATTTGACGGAGGGATGGAAGCGGTACATGATGGAGTGGATTTGGAGGCCAGATGTGTCATTGACTCGCTACAATGTGAGTATCGCGAATGATTAGTCCATTTTCTTTTATAAGAGATGAATTGTAGGTATATGGAATGACTTACGCTCCAAATACCGCCAAGCCGATCCCTTGGGCCCGCCTCAAAAATCGTCACGTCGAAGCCATGGCCAACACAGTGAGCTGCCGCCGAAACGCCAGTAAGTCCAGCACCGATAATAGCAATCTTTGGACGCTGCAATTCGCCGTTCTTTGGAGGAGCATTGGGAGCGACAGCTGTATTAATGACCCATTGCAGCAGCTGGTAGAGGAAAAGTAGTGGGTGGAAGAGCGGATTCACAACGCCCGAGCTTTGAGGCATGATTGCGGTTCATTCAATGCAATCTTTGAGAAGGAAAACATGAAGAGATGAAGATCGATTGATAGAATAATAGACTTTTATAACATTTTTTCCCCATCCTTCGCTCATAATCCACTTCACGAAGCATTCGTGGTTGTGACGTCACGGTCTCAAACCTGCTCCCCACATAGATGAAATCATCATCGATTCCGTATCTGGAAATGATTTTAACACGAGATGCTCCCCTTTTTTTGCATGTGATTGTAAGCTAGCAAGACGAATCCCTGAAACAAACATCGGCAATGAGACTCATAACGCCCAGACTTTGCACTTTTCATACCCTTCAAACTCAATTTAATCAATTCCCTTTAATTGTCGCGCATACATTTCACTAAACATCACCATGGAGAATCCAGGTACTTGGTTCAATCTCATTTGCGTTCTCTCCTCTCTCTCATCGCGATAACTAACAATTATTCATTTCCAGCCCAAGAAATCGCCTCTGTCATTGACACTCTTACCAAAGGCTCGCCGCAGCAGCAGGAAGACACGCTCAATACTTACTTTCTCTCCAACGCATCCTTCGCCCACCCATTTTGTCGCGTTCCATCATTCTCAAAGGGCTCCATACCGCTGGCCAGGGATATTGATTCGCGTTGGCTGATCCTCAGTATATACCGATGGTATCGCACGCTTAGCCCGCGAATTGATCTCACGGTTGATTCATCTGGTATGTTGCCCAAATCCGCAGTCGCAAAGAATTAGCGGTGTATCAAAGCCAGCGCCTTTTGACCCCTAGCTAACCTACACCCGTAGTATTCGATCAACGCAACAGAACATTATACGTCTCCATCCGCCAGACTTTTTCGATATGGTTCATCCCCTTCCATAGCTCTTCTGTAAAGCTTCTATCTGTCTTGCAGCTCGTGCACGGATCTTCATCAGAACCTGGACAACTACCAGCAAAAAGTCTCCCGGATGGTCGATCACAATCTGCACTAGCCGGCCCAGGACAAGAAAGGCTGAGATACTACATCGTCAGCCAAGAAGATTTGTATCAAACAAACGACTTCGTCGCGTTCGTATTGCCGTATTTCGGGCCTCTGCTGGTATTTTTGTGGCAGCTGTATAGCACCGGCCTTTCTGTAATTGGATCTCTTTTGTTTCTACCGGTGTATTACTTTATGAACGGTAGCCATGTGAAGGCTAGAAGGGAGGCGTGAGCATACATCTGACGGGAATTTGCTATTGCATAGAATATAAGACACATATCTACCTCTTTAATACCAAAAGCAAGAGCTAATATAGCTACTTGATCAAATTGCCAGACTTGCCAGGTCGTCATACTCCTCTACCCACCCCTCCGAACTCCTGTTATTACTCCTTTGTCCGGGCCCATTGACTATTTCCTCCGTCCCACGTCTACCTTCTACACCTGACTTAGTTTTCATTTCTCTCTGCTCTAACACCCGCGGACGTCGCTTCGTGCTCACTACTGCAAAGCTGATAGGGCGCCCAGGTAGCGTCAGTGGTGATACTATTTGACCAGTAGTGACGATGACCCTTAGACTTCGTGGATGCATTTTAACCAGCATGGAAAGCGCATCGGCAATGTTGACGTGTCGATCGTCTTGGTCTGAGACACACTGATCGAGGCAGTCGATAACGATGACCACAGACCCCAGTAGAGCCACAATCGAGTGCAAGAGCTTCAAAATAGCATCAAAAGTCGTTGCCTTGCGGAATCTCCTGGCATTGATAATCTCAGGTGCAGATACTGTCAGGTTCGGACACGAATTCAGAAGTTGCGAAATGAGCTGCTTCAAGACCTGCTGTGGCGTCCATCTCACGCCATTGGGACGGTCGCACATAGCAAACATCGTCAGCTGGCCCTGCGAACGACACACGTCAATGAGATTGATGGAGAACTCAGTCAGCCAGAATTGCCGGCCGTTGTTCTCGGATGATACCCAAAGGATCGAATTGTGAGCACTGTCGCAGAGCTTGCGCCACTCAATGAGGCGAGGGAGAATCCCGTTCTGGCTCCAGTGGTCGCGCATATCAGTGAAGAAACGCATGGTTTGCCATTTGTGAAGTTCATCCTCAACATCTTCAATATCATTATGCCAAACGTCGATGAGTTCTGAGGCGTAGTGACGAGATTGCGCTTAGCCAGGAGAAAAATTGTATTTAGCTTAATGTGATTTTGTCTTCATGCCCTAAGCAGCTCCAGGAACTTACCGAGGTTTGCTGTTCGTAGTTGTTGTTTGAGTAAACGGATTTCTATGAGTAAGTTGTTAGTTGAATGCTGTGGTAGTTTGATATGAGAATTCTCTACCAGAATCCAAGATTTCGATGCTGTCTTTGATATACTTCTGCTCTGCAACATGCCCCGCATCGCATAATGCCTTAAGCCTGGTTGATGTCTTCTTGATGTTCTCAAGGTATATAGGAAAATTATACTTTGTACGTGGTAGGATAGCATCCGTAAGCTGTTCTGTCTCAAGTTAAGAATACTTAAGTACTGGAATAAACTGTTATAATTTCATGGCAAGCTTACTGAACAAGTTGTGAGAATAATACTTTGAAAGCCGCCAGAGCAAATCCAGCGTGTGCATGTAGAACTCGGCGAGCGCTTGTTTCATTTCGTTTGTTGGGAACATGTCTCTAAAAGCTTCTAGAAGGGGAATATCTTCTGATAGAGAGGTTATAAGCCCTAGGACTGAATCGCTCTTTTCCTTCCTATCTGAAACGCCCTTTTAAAATGTCAGAAACCACAGCTGACTATTATGCAAATGTATCACAGACCTGGAAAACAATCCAGAGGCACGCATAGGGAACGGAATATTCAGGGCTCTGTGGAATAAATATGTCAACAATTGGCTTGATCCGCCTTGCCATTTCGATCACGGCGTGGGCTGAAGTGGCCACTTTCCGTAACAACTCTGGCCTAGATGTTTGTTTATCCTTGACTTTCTTCTCTTCCTTCGCGATAAGGCCTTCCACCCATACTACATCGTATAGTCTTGGCTGCTTTAGCAATATTGGCGCATCCTCGATTACCTTTGTAGCAACTAGTCCAAGCCGGTCGTCCCACCAAGGCTGCGAGTTTAGCTGTTCATTAATATCCTTACATTTTTGCAGGGCCCTGACATAGATTGAACTGAGCGCAGAAATTAGCAGAGTGGCAAAACTACAGCCTAAGTAGTGATCTGTCAAGCGGGTACATGTACTTACGCATCGTCTTCGGATCCAGGCTGATACCATTTGCTCCAGGATGGGTAGTTTTCCATTTTGTCCACCAAACCACTACCACTATGTTGCCTTGATGCGACCATTTGAGAGCTATGTATGTATCAGAGTTCAAAAAATTGAAATGACCGTAGAACTAGGAATTTATAAGGCTAAAGAGAAAATAAGGCGAGCTGAGATCACAGCTGCCACGCTTATGCATGCAAGGCAGTAGTGCTCGTCTTTAATAGCTCAGCCTACATGTACGCAGGACTGACAGGATGGGTGTTAGACCCCGCCTCCTGATTTTCTGGCGCTTAATCACTACGAGATCTTCTATCCAGCTTCAGAGTACAAAATATCACCGTGAAGTCATCTGCAGTTGGTTGCCAAGCAACAGAAGGTGTCTCGGTTACAGCTATCATAATCGTCGAAGCCGAGGAATAGGAGAGGCCAGAGTTCTGCCAGCGTGAGCTCGAATTACTTCAGTTTCGCAAGCGCGGGGAGACTTGACCATTGGACAATATTTCCTTCAGCGGGGGAACACAGCGCACCATTCCGGCGACGAATACCAACCATGGCCGAATCACAGATTCTAGAGCAAGGTCTTCAGGATGAAAGCTATCATTCTTCCTCTGACGAAGAAAGTCGTTCTTCCTCTCCCGACCATGACCACAAAAATATAGCCTTAATATACTTGGTCGAAAAGTTTAGAGTGATTGATATACGGTCAAAATATCTCGTCGAGGTGATCAAAAAGGTTAACAAACACCCGCCGCTACAACCGGTCACCGATAGCTTCACCGAACAGGAGCCCTATCCTACTCTCTTCTATCATATTGGTGACATCAGGAGGGAAATCGCCGCGATGAATAATGAAGAGGCATCGGACCATCTCAGGGTGTTAGATGAGATAACTGAAGATATGCAACCTATTTGGAATGAGGCACGCAAAGAAACCTTCACAAACAATTTAGTAAGCTACAACCTGGTGTGGAAACTTTTCCACCCTGGTGATCTTGTCATCCGAGAGGATGCTATTGGTAACTTATGGCTTATTGTTTTGGCTGATTTTATTTACACCAACCCACCGCATTCAGGCTCCCACAAAGGCATCACTTTCCGTGCCTGGCTCATGGCTTGGAATGAAGTTGATGGACATTTGACTAGGAAGAAAGTAACATTCTCTTGTGCCGAATTCTCTGGCCAGCGGCATATCAAATCGCTCCCCGTTTACCCAATTTGCTACCACGAGAATGTACAAGGCGAAGATATCAGAGAGACGCTTGCTAAAAGGGGTCGGCTGTGGTGGAAGCTCATTGCTAAACCGGCAATCTGTCAATATCACTCTGGGCTCGCCTTTTCGCATAAGCGCGATACCTATGGTGGTAGGCGAGGGGTGGGGAGCGCCATGGAAGGAAGTTATGAAAAAGTCCGAGTACGTTGCAACGGTATCCTCAGTAAGACTACATCGCCAGACTTTGAGAGTTAACCAAAGCTAGATCAATGGCAGAATAGTGATCCACGGGAAGTCAAAGGGTCTAGCACTAATCGACGCTCTTCTTAAGCCTGACATCAGGCATGAGTACAATATTAACCAGTATAATGAAGTGGATGAAAGCAGAGAGCAGTACCAATGGGATAAACTCCCTGCAGCCACAACATTGACTGATGAGCAGGCGATGCTTTGCCCGCCTGTCATAGGGTGTTATGACTTGAGACGCAAGGAGTTATATACTATCAGCGTTGATAATTTGCAACCAGTGAAGTGGAACGAAGATGCGATGGACCATCTAGTGCTGGACTCAAAGAAAAAAGATATGCTCAAGGGCCTGGTGCGTTATCACTCCAGTCGAGATGGCCGCAATGGGAGAGGAGACCTTATTGAGGGCAAGGGGCAAAGCCTTGTTATTCTCCTTCACGGTCCTCCAGGTGTTCGTTTTCTTTTCTTTTCTCCCTTAGTCACTGTCCCTCTATATATGAACTATGAAACACTGATACTTCAAATTAGGTTGGTAAGACACTGACCGCTGAGTCAACCGCCGAGGCTGTACGGAAACCTCTCATTTCACTGAGCATTGGCGATATGGTATGGGACGAGTCGCGGCTCCAAGAACGGCTGGAATCCGAGTTTCGGCGAGCCACAGACTGGGACGCAGTTTTACTCTTAGATGAAGCTGATGTGGTCCTCGAGGCTCGATCTTTTGAAGACGTACGAAGAAATGGCATTGTCTCCAGTTAAGTCATAGCCTCATACTTTATCTGTCGTGAGATCACCACCGCTAATCGCCGTTCCACGTAGTCTTTCTTCGGCAACTTGAATACTACCAAGGAATTCTATTCCTGACGACAAATAGAGTAAGCACAATGGACGTAGCGTTCCAGTCTCGCATTCAAGTCGGCATTGGTTTCCAGAGCATGACGCCCAAAATTCGAGCTCAAGTCTGGGGTCAGCTACTTACCCTGAATGGAAGAGACAAGATGATCGGGCCGGAAGCCCTCGAAAATATTCAGAAGAAACTGAGCCAATGCGAATTAAATGGGCGGCAAATCAGAAATGTTCTGAATGTTGCGGATGGCCTTGCTTTCCAGGAATATGGCGAGGAAGGGAGGCTGAAGTACAGACACATTGAGGAAGCGGTGAAAGCAGCGGTGGAGTTCCAGAAGTTATTAGAAGAATCGAAGTCGAGGATGAAGTTGGAACAGACAGTTTGGGCACCGTATAATGGCGGTGATGACGATTCAGCCTATAGATAATTAGCTGACGCCTATGCAATACTCCATCCAGTTTACTCGTTTTACCCACACATTCCCATCATTTCTTTCTGAAATACCTCATTATTATTATTTGAGAATATTAGATTTGACATGATTTAACGTCGTAGCTGCAGATATTTGAACTACCAATTCTTACCAAGGCAGGGGAGGTGGAGAGGGATCGCAAGATAATGAGTATTAAATCATTTCATTGAACTAGCTTTAACAAAGCACAATAACAGCCATAAGCGTGTCTTGACATCATAACAGGGTATATTCACAGCCACTGCTTTGTGCATACAATATCAAACCCATATTCCTCCACCCCATAGCATCTTTTTAATGCATCTAAAATTCCAATATGTGAACCCGCCAAACGCCAGATGAATGCTCCTAATTTCCCCATGTATAGCCATCAAGGCTCATAATACTTGAATCATGTCTCGCCTTCGGGGCCGTGTATGGTGAATTTGTCGGAACTCGAAAAAGCATTCGAATCCGCCCCAGATGATAAATATGAACCTCCATATCCTATTTTTGTCCGATCAGCGACCCTGACAATTGATTTGATCTTTCAAATAACCAATAGAGAATGTCGGCAATACTTACACGACGGCAGTAAGCATCCACACCGCAATGGCCAGCATTCGGTTTTGCGAAAAGCCTTCTCTGCTTATAACATCGGGATCTCCTACTCCGCCGGTGATTTGCACCGACGAGTCGCTATCGAGGGCAGCAAAGCCATCGGCCTGGTATGTGTAGCGCGAGAAGATGATCATGACGATGCCGCCAAGCGATATGGCGAGAGAGAAGAGATCGTGGAGGAGGGCTCGAGCAGGCGATAGCGGGCGGAAGCCGAGAGCGCGGTCGAGCTTGGCGACGACGATCCATGAGTCGTTGAGGATGGCGATGGCGGACTAAAGACATGATTTACGAGTCAGGGTTAGCTATAGATGCTCTAGCATGCGACAATGACGATGACGGTGACGATACTGCCAAAATGTTGCCAGTATGGATGTCACAAAGACTCACCCCCACCAGACCAGCTGCAACGGCACCGCCCTTGTCTGACCATTGATTGATGATGAAAGCCAGAATCACCAGCGTTGTCACGCCCGTCATCCAGCCCACCGCACGGGCGACTATCTGGACGATGCCATAGGAGCTTGGGCAGTAACTTCTTGTCATTTGGATGCCGGTGGAGACAAACGGTAAGGCGAGATTTAGCGTCGTATCGAATGGATGGTTCTAAATAAAAACAACAACAAAAGAGTAAGAGCAGAGCGCAGTGCAGTGCAGAGCCTAGAGAGAGTACATGAAAGGTATGAAAGAATAACAAAGGACAAGGCTGGCGTGCCCTCGCAGCACTAGAGAGGAACAGAGGAGAAGAGAAGAGAAATAGAGAGCTGAGAGGAACAGAAGAGCCAGGGCCGCCTATCGTGGGCAGGCACTTGGCGTTACATGCAATTTACGAGCTGTCAATGGCAGCCGCTTTGCTTCCCACGTGAGCCCCCAGTTCGCCTCACAGGTCAAGGTAGGATTGCAGCAGCATGTAATATGTAATGATCCAGGGAGGGGTCAGGTCAGGTCAGTGCGCTGCTTTGCGTGAGTTGAGTGAGGCTTCAAGGCTGCTTTTTTGCTTGGTTTCAGCTTGGCCTGGGGCATGGGTTAGGTGTTGGGTGGAGGAGAGAGGAGGGGAGAAGAGAAGAGAAGAAAAGAAAGAGGAGAAATAGAGAAACTGCCTAAGGATAATAGTCACAAGCCAAAGGAAGAAAAGGAACGACAACAGCGACGCGTAGGTACTAAGATCGAGCAAATGGTGGCTGGCGGCATTGTTTGAGGATACGAGCCAATTGTCTGGCGGTAAAAAAGAAGAGGTCAGCCAGCGGCCATGATTCGATGAAGCGCTTCCAAGTCAGCAGATTTGTTGGCTGCATCTCTCTTTTTTCAGCTTTGGGGGCCAAGCAGTGCTGCCGCTTGTTTCCCATTTGCCATCTGATCTACTTCATACAGCTCATCCAATGCTGCTCGGGGTGCGGCAGTTTTTCCTCTGGCTCTATGGCAAAGTAGACGCGGAATGCCGTGAATGAGTGGCTCAGGGCCGCTGCATTGCATCAGCCGCGAGCCCGAGTTTGGTTCCCCAAGATTGAATCCCAGAGGCTGGGAACTGAATGAGGTGAGTCCGGTCAAGGTACAAGCAATAGCCGCCAGGCCCTGCAGAGTATTCAAGTACCGCGAGCCCAAAATGGGACCATGCTTGCATCCCTGGTGGAGGCGCTCTGATGCAAGGGAGCTTTTGATGTAGTCACACGGAACAGGGCCTATCTGTGCTTGTGCTTGTTAGCCCCGGGGAACAAAGCCAGTCGATCCCGAGCACTATTAGCATGCGATTTGGTTCGTCTTTGCTTGTGAAGTATCTCAGGACAGATCTCAGCCTGGAAAGGTAGAGGGAGAGCATTGGCTGACTCCCAGCTTGCACTGTTGCAAAAGATCCCTCAGCCATCCACCTATTTGGAGATCGCCAAGCCTCCCGAGGTCCTCAATCCTTTCTCCTCTCCGCATTTAGGGCGCCGGGCCGCTAAGGACGGTCTCGTTTAGTGCTCCATACAAGCACTTCGAGTGGCCATGGGTTTAGCTGTGGGCAGCTTGTTAGCCCCGCCAAAACATGAGTCGTAATCTCGCACATCTCTCGCACGGAGTACACAGTTGCGGGCTGAGTTTTGGGCGTCTGGACATGTATCGGATCACCGTCCAGCTAAGTGCCGAAAGATAAAGGATTGCGCGGCAAGATTTGATGTGGAGAGAATTTAGTTGCGATGAATAACAGGAACAAAGGGTAGCCTCACGATCGGATTGGGTCTTTTGCATCCCCAGACTGAAATTTAGACGCTGGTTATATCAGGATGATGCCCATCTGGGGATGAGACATCTAAAATTATAAGAGACATTTCATACTAGCTCATCCCTTCCCCAACATTTTATCACTCTTCATGGCCATGTCACCGTCACAGCTGAGTACGTTATGCAGTGTACCTACAGTATTAGTATGGATGCGGAGATAAGGCTTCATATTAATTCCATTTTGTCACCATATTGCGAGACCGTTAGAGCTTGTCTCGGCAAGTTCCGTAATATATACAAATATATACTAATCTGACGATGAACTGCGCCGTCCAAGTTTCAACGCTGGACGCAATCCAACATACTCAAATACATATAATAAATGCGAGCGAGTCATTTACTCAAATACATCATGTGTGTCAGGCAGATATTTGTAACCTTCCAAATGGCGTGGTCTCAGAATAATCGTTGAGAGGCAGAAATCCTCCACTCTCCTACATGAAGCCTACATGAAAACTCATTTAGCCCGCAAACTTGGCCAGGTTCTGCGGAGCCCACATCGTAAACCCCATGTCATTGAGGCCCAATTGCATGCATGAGACTCATCAATTAAATCAAAAGTCATTCCCTCTACGGAGGCCATGTTTTGGTTTTCTTTTCTTTTACCCCAAGTTTTGTCTGTTTGTTCCAAGCCCGTATTCACTCTCGATGAATAACCCAAATCTGAAACGCGTCCAACGCCATCGCTTGCAAGCTAAAACTGGGCACAGCCTTCGTTTGAATCCACTGTACAGCTAAGAGCTAGCAAGCTTGGAAGCCCGAAATTTAAGCCAATCAGCCCAGTCCTTTTCTTTCAATCTCTCCCTGGGCTTTTTTCTTTGCAGCTGTTGCAAAGGCGGAAACGGGCCGTTCGCTTCACCAACCTCGGATTCACCCACCAAAGCACCTCGTGCGGACAAACGAGGTCCAGCTCTCGACTCTATCTGGGACTTGGATAAAAACAAACCCCAGAAAATTTTCATCATCAAGAAACACCAGCTACGATTCTTTATTTCCGCGAAACCCACTCTCAACCCTCGACTCGATTCGCGGGCAGGCCCTGGTTCGCTTTTCCCCTCTCCACCGCCTAGCTAGAAGATGGATGATGCAGGTATTAATGTCCGGAACGTTTTAGTGACCCCAAGGTGCTCCCGGAAATGGAATCCGAGACCAAGACTGCTGTTCGCTCCCGCGAGCAGCTCGTTTCTGAAAACGAGCATCAGATTGTGATGCGGTTTAGGAGGCGAGATCTGGACAACTGCCGCACCATCAAGCAGTTGCTGGTGGACAGCCAAGCCGGTATGTCGCCCTTGTTCCTCATCGATTCATCAATTGGATTACGAATTGGATTACGAGTGCCTATACTGACAATCCCCAGTCATCGTCTTCAATCTCGTGGCCCTTCTTCTTCTTAGCCACTTGATCATTCCCAAGTCTCGGGTCTACACAGGGCCCTTCTTCAAGCTCTCCTACTACAACGCCTCCACGGGAAAGTACGCAATTGGCTTCAATGACGTTTACTATGTGACCTTCTTCCTTGTTCTCTTCACCGGACTGCGCGATGGCCTCATGAGCTACGTTCTCAGCCCTCTGGGACGACATTGGGGCATCTCCAAAGAGAAGGATGTGGCGCGGTTTGCCGAACAGACGTGGATGATCCTCTACTACTGCCTCTTTTGGCCTCTTGGTGTGGTATGCTTTTCGCTCTCCTCTTTGACACCTTTCTTTTTGTTTACTTTTGTGGAATCATTATCTCTTGCTAACCAATCCGTAGTACCTCTGGTACACTTCTGCCTACTTTCTCAACATGGCCGAGCTCTGGACAGATTGGCCCAGCCGAGAGATTACCGGGACTATGAAATTCTACTTCCTCGCCCAGTTGGCCTTTTGGTTCCAGCAAGTCTATGTCATCAACATTGAGAAGCACCGAAAGGACTTCTGGCAAATGCTGACGCACCACATCGTCACCATAGCGCTGGTTACTGCGTCGTACGCCTACCATTTCACGCGCGTTGGAAATCTGATTCTTATTACTATGGATATTATCGACATTGTCTTTCCAGTTGAGTTTCATCCTTTTTCACATCTTCTTCCTATAAAGGAGAGCTGCTAACGGGCCTAAAGCTTGCCAAATGCGCCAAGTACCTGGGTCACACTACCCTCTGCGACTATCTCTTTGGACTCTTCGTCCTCGTCTGGCTCGTAACCCGTCATGTGTTTTTCCTCATGGTCTGCTACAGCGTTTACGCTGACATTCCCAACATCGTACCGCATTCCTGCTTCCAAGGTTCCGTGGACCACTTGGAGGGACCTCTGCCCCTGCCTAGCGGATGGTCTTGGCTGGCTGAGCCATTCCGTGACCCAGAAGGTCTGGTTTGCTTCAACAAATTCACCTATTGTGGATTTCTCACGTATCTCCTTGCTTTGCAGGGTATCATGATAATGTGGTCTTATGCCATCCTCAAGGTCGTCGTGCGAGTACTCAGCGGCAACAATGCTGAAGATATTCGAAGCGATGACGAAGAAGTCGATGAGCTTGAAGAAGAGGAAAACGTTGACTGGGAGTATTCCGATAACTGGAACAAGCCTGGCTATGAGTTCAACCCGGAGTCTGGGCTATTGGAGGAAGACGCCGAGGTGGATGATGGCGTCGTGAGAGCTTGGGAACGCCGGAACAGAGCCTCGCTAAAGAAGGGTGGCAGCTCGAGCGGCTTGCATCTTCCCGGCCATAGTGATCGTAAGGAGTTCCTCAACCGGATTGGATGCGAGAAGCAAATCGACTGAATGGGAGAGTGGGGGTTATTACGGATCAATGATTACGTACGTTTGATTTAAAAGTTTTGATGTGAGTTTTGACGAACATGAAGCAAAATGGCTTTGTTCTTGCGACCGATAGACACTAGATATGAATTGGTGTTTACGAACCCATTGCGGGCCTGGCTCTTCCATAGTAATAAAGCTATGACACTATGACTTCCAAGGAGCATCTTGATTTGTTTGCGTCGTGCTTGATTGAGCTATCGCGGTCAGTGTAAACCGAAAGATATCTTCTTCTGGCAGCACGCGATATTCGGAGAAGCGGACAGCGTCTCCTATCCGCAACCCCGAAAACAATCTCAGTGGAATTTTTTTCTTCTTCTACTAAATGCGATATAGTTTAGCTGGTGGACATGTTTAATCTCCGAGCATAAATACTACTACATGTAAAACTTTGCAATGGCTGTCTAGATGGATTTATTCTTATTCATCTTTTCGCGATCGTGAACCCGCGGGCTCCGTGTCTCAGGGGTCTAGGTGAAGGATCTAGTTCAGAATACGGAGAATTAGCATGGGTGAGGCGTCGGGGCCTGGAAAAGAGGTTTTAGCGTCTTCAGCCTTGAAACATCCAATGGGTCCAGAGCCCATAGTCCCAGCAGGATGTACGGAGTACGGAGTATATGCATTGGTTGATGCGTACATGCATTTTAGTGGCTACTGGTAAGGCTGGCGATGGCTTCGGTGGAGTTGAGTCCGAGCCACACGTGCCAAGATACTTTTCCACGCAGCAGGTTTTTCTTGACTACACAACAAGAATACGAAAGAGAAAACACATCAATGACTCGTCTAGAGAAATTTCCTCTTCTCCAAGTGCATCGATGATGATATTTTCGAGACGAAGCAAGCCTCCCTTTCTTCCTTGCAGCTCTCAGCTGGCTTAGAATCCAGGGCTTTGGCTGCCAATGGACGTCATCAGGCATTTTTGGTGTCGGGCCGGCCTGAAATGCCGACGGCACCGACTTTTACTGGGTAAGCCTAGACGAAATCCGGGACTCGCTGGCAGTGGTGTTGCGTCCAATTAAAGGTACTCGACAAGTACATTTGGAGACACCCACATCTTGGCATCATTCCACCCAAAGCTGCCTAAACCTTGCTGTCGAGAACGCCATTTCAGCCCATCCAGCTCATCTGACAGGTGTTTGAGCTTAAGCTCCAAGTACCTTTGAGGTCACTCTTAGACCACACCACCCCGCGGCCACTCCCTTTATTAAAGCCTGTGCTGCCACCACCATCTCAAAAGTCACTTATTCCGCAACACCACCACTTTTCTTCTTTCTTACTCTTTTTTTCTCTTTTTTGAAACTTCTCTTCAAGCACCATCGCTGTTTCTATACCAACTCCCCTTTTGTCTTCTTCTCGCAGCAATGGCTCGGCACGACGCCGCTCCGTTGCTCAGCTCCTCACCACCTCCATTTCAGGCGAATGGCACTGTTCGTCTACGCTCCCAGAACCACAATCAGCAGCTTGCCGACACTACCGAGAATTCCGCTGCCTTGCCCAATGGCTCTGCTTCACGCCTCTCGACCGACAAGAAGAAGCGACGAAAGGCCCGGTCTCTGTTCAGGCGCGTTGCACGCTTCTCGTTCAAGCACAAATGGGTCATTCCCTTGATGCTGCTTGTCCTGATTGGAGCCGCCTATGCTGTCAACCCAACCGAGTCCAATCCCATCAGCCGCTTCATTTTCCTCTCTTACGAGCAGCCAAACCCCAACGCCCATCTCGATTCGACCCTGCCTGTACACTATGGCAAGGGCCTCTGGGACATCGCCTTTGTGTCCTTTTACACAATTGTCCTGTCCTTTACTCGTGAGCTCATGTTGCAGGAGCTGCTCATCCCGCTGGGCCGCATCAACGGTATCAAGAACAAAGGCAAGCAGCAGCGCTTTGCCGAGCAGATGTACACGGCCATATACTTTAGCTGCATGGGTTCAGCGGGCCTTTATGTCATGAGCCGAAGCCCTGTGTGGTACTTCAACACGGCCGGCATGTACGAGGCCTTCCCGCACCGCTCTCACGAGGCCTGCTTCAAGTTCTACTACCTCTTCCAAGCGGCGTATTGGGCACAGCAGGGCATTGTCATGTTCCTTGGTTTTGAGAAGCCCCGAAAGGATTACAAGGAGCTGGTGGCTCACCATATTGTGACGCTGGCGCTCATCGTCCTGAGCTACCGCTTCCACTTTACTCACATGGGCATTGCTGTATACATCACCCATGATATTAGTGACGTCGTTCTCGCAGTACGTGTGAACCTGGTTCCCTTTTCTTGATTATGATACCACGCTAACAATCTCTATAGCTATCCAAATCTCTTCACTATATCGACAGCCCGATGGTAATCCCCGTCTACGTCTCCAACATCTTTGTGTGGATCTACCTCCGACACTATATCAATCTGCGCATCCTCTACTCCATCCTTACCGAATTCCGCACCGTGGGCCCCTACGAGCTCAACTGGGAGATGCAGCAGTACAAGTGCTGGATCTCCAACATCATCATCATCACTTTTTCACTGCTCGCTTCGCTGCAGTGCCTCAATCTCTTCTGGCTCTACTGCCTATTCCGCAGCATGTACAAATTTCTCGTCTACAGGATTAAGAAGGACGACCGGTCCGAGTCGAGCGGAGAAGAGGAGAACCAGGTGCCTGAAGCTGAACCCTTGTTGGAGGCCAACGGGACTGCCAATAGCAATGGCAATGGCCATGCCAAACCTGCCGCGAACGGTTCTTTGTAGGGGGAGCATTCGGTCCTGGAAGGTCTTGAATGCGTACTCTGCAAGTATCGGTAACAAATGGATCTACTCTGTGAGCTTCATTATGAGCCTATCAGGCATGGCGAAAAGATCCTTTTTTTTTTTCTTCTTTCAATTTCTATAGTTTCACCCTTTTATACCGAATTTAATCCATGGCGATGACGACGACTACGGCAACGACAACAGACTTGAGACTCTCTCAAGTGTATATCTTGGAGCAACATTGTATATACTCCACAATTGCGTTTGCACGAGACTGCAATGCTCACTTTCTTCTTCTGGAAAATTACGCTGCTGGCTTGATTGAATCACGTCTGTAATACTGCTGGGATGCAGTGGGATGTACCTATATCGACTATTTACAATATGCATACTACTTATTAATGTCTAATATCAATCATCATTCAAATCATGAGAGCTTCACTGCTGATGTGACTACTAATTTTTACATATGCCACCTTTCTATTCACACCACTGCTAATGTTAGTCCTGTTTAAACAGGCTTTATAATAGATGGCCCATTTCGATCAGAGAAATTCAAGATAATACCACCCAACCGACCAACGCCCTGATGTATATACTATATACACACGCATAGGTATGCATGCAAACCAACCAATCATTATTCATAACAGCTCATTTTCCCATCCCACGTCCCACGTTCTTTTAAAACGAATACTCCTCCACATGGAGATAAATGCCTTGTGCCCCAGACCCCTTGTGCACCGCTCGCTCATCGCTCAGCCTGCTCACGCAGTTGCGCGTCGTGGCGACGATTTCCGGTCCTCCACAGACAACCACAGCCGTCTCGCCGTAGGCGCTCTCGACGGGCTGGCGGATTAGCTGCTCGATGTTGGGGCGGGTCGTGTACTCGCGAATGACGGGCAGGCTGGAGGTGGATTCTTTCTTCTCGTCGGTGGCGGAGGAGCTGCTGCCGGCTTTGTGGCTGCAACAGCAGGATGACTTTTCAACTGCTTTGCTGGGCTCCTCTTTCTCTGCGTTGTCGATGTTGCTGCTCTGGGAGCTGGCGGTAATGTGTGAAATGTTTGTCCCATCGCGTGAGAGGGGGAGGCCATCGCTGCTGAGAGCGGAGCTTGTGATGGCGACGTGGATGCTGATGGTGACTCCTTTTTGTGACAGAGCATCGCCTGCCTTTTGCGCTCGCTGGACGTAGTACTCGACCTCCTTGTATGTCCTGGCGACCATGAGTACTTCAATCCTCTTGACGCACCCAACGGAATCAGCTTGAGCTGCGGCCTCTAGTAAAGGCAGTGTGAAGCTTGCTCCAGTAGAGGCTCCGATGAGGACCATGGTTTCATAAATGTCCCATCGAGGAGGCGTGCCGTAAGGGCCAGAGAGGAATCCCGTAAGTGTCCCTTCGGGGTTCTTGGAAGCATAGTTGTGGATGCGCTTCGAAAAGCCCTTGTGCTTGCGCAGGATGAGTTGGACACTGTTGCAGCAGCACGTTCCTTCGATTTTGCGTGCACAGGCGATGGTGTAAGGGTGTGCTTCCAGGGGGCCAAGTCTTGGAATCCACAGATAGATGTGTTGGCCGGAAGCCCAGTCGAAATGTACGTCTTTGATGGTAACAACGGTAGTGGAATCGCCCACTGCTCGGGCCAATATTTGGTGGCCAACTCGTCTTCTGCCTTGGCATGCTGATCCACCAGTCTTGAATCTCAGATTCTGCCATAGGAGAAGAGCCCACCGAGCGGCGCGATCGAAGACAAGGAACGAGATGGCCATCCAGAACAGGAAACGACCGTTGGTGGGAATGTGGAGATAGACGAGGACCAGCATCACAATGGACGCGGCAACGTGTTGCAAGACCCATACCTCGTACGCCAATCTTCGGATGGGCACGAATCCTATCACCACGTTCCACAAGAGAATAGCCCAGGCGCCAAGGCCATACTTGACCATGGGCATCGTCTCAATCTCAAGCTCGACAAAGTCTGCGAGCACCCACTCAGTCCAGAAGTGGAAGCCGTGAACGGTAGCGGTGACAAACATGGTGCGAGCGACCCATCGGTGCAGCCAGTTGAGCCGCTCGTGGCTCGTGCCGATGAGAAATCCGATGACGTTGACCTTTGTAGAGAGGAGGAACAGCATGGGCAGTTGCGTGAGGGTGACCCAGGCGTTGCGGTAGCCGATGCGCTCCCAGAAGTTGACGTCGTGGACCACGGCTTGCCAAGACATGAAGTAGGCGATGACGGACCAGTAGCAGAGGAGGACCAGGACGCGGCCGAGGGGAGGCGGAGTCAGCCAGGTGAAGTGCCGGATGGGCACGAAGAACTGCGGATGGCTGAGCTCGCGAACGATGGCTGTTGCGGTAGCCCAGGCTTGGCTGAAGGGGCCATCTGGACGAGTTGGATGTGGTGTTGATGGATCGCGGGCGGCTGTGAGTCTGGAGATTTTGATTTTTCAAAGTTAGTAATGTTCAACAATGACAATAACAACAGCATAAATGCCTTGGAAGTGTGTAGATGCTATAAATATGTATATACGTATATACATACCGTTTGACAGCGCCAACGTGGTTGATGCCGCGAAAGACCATTAATGATCCGACGACGGTGGCTGTGATGTACCAGTAGGCACGAGCAAAGCGGTGGTTGACATCGGATCCAAGGCCCGTCATGCCATCGCTGTTCATATCCATGCCGTCCATGGTGAGTAGATGTGAGGGTGTATATCTAATCTGTCTTGAGAATAGAAATACAGTCAAACGAAGGGGTAGATGAAAGTGTTAAAGCGAGAGAGCTGGTCGGCGCATTCACTAATGCATGGTTTTTTTCTCTCTCTTTTTCCTCAAAATTCAATCTCGAAGCACCAGTGGCCTTGTCGTCGCTCTACTCTTGTATTATGTTGTAGATTCGCCGATGTGTCGTTGCCGATGTTCCGAGATGGTGAAAATAGTAGAGACAAGCTTTCGTAGATGATGGTATGAGCAGGTTTTGTCCAGGACGGAGCAATAGTTGACCGAATTAACTCGCTCACGGAGAAAGAACGTGTGGGGAGGGGATTCTGAAGCTCCTCTTGGGGGGGCTTTTCTTTGGTGGAGTTTGTATGGTATGGTATGTGACTAGCATGGAAGGTAAGCTGCTGGCGCTGGAACTGAACGGTTCCGAGGTGCTAAAACGGGTATTTTAGCATCTATCAGCGGCTGTTTCTTAAAATACATCGATACGCTGTGAATACCTTGGAAGGCTGGAGAGGGAGAGCCTCTGGTAGTGGGAGCAAATAACTTATGATTGGGGTGGAGAAGCGCAGATTCGGCTGTACTAGAAGTTTGGATGGTCTTGTGGCCGGTTTCAGTTTCAGAAGTCGAGGTGCCACGAGGCGAATTCAATCGATCGCAATCACAATCACAATCAAAGATGGAGAAACAAAACAATTCATTCCGCTTGTACTCCGTATCTTCCCCTTAAATGTCATATGATAGGTACTCTACATGGTCCAGCATTGCCCTCCCCCCATCTAGTATCTCCAAAAACTTCAAACCTCGAGCTTCGAGCCTCAAACATCAAACATCTCAGCTCAACGCCCCAGAATCCACATCAATTACTCGAGCGCACTCGGAGAGAGCACGACAAACTTGCTCAAATGCTCTCAGATGGGTAGCTTGGCCGCATCTGATTAGTTGGTTGCGCTCCTAGTCCCTGTTTTAGCCTCCCCGCCATTCGAGATGCGGAAATCAATGAGTGGATTTAATTGGAGAAAAAATGCGACCGCAAGCTATGCGAGCTGTTGTAGGGGTAATTGAATAGTATTAGTCGTAAGTTGTTTTGATGCTTAATCCTTATTTGAACACTGTACTTCGTACGAAGTAGACCATCACATAATCGTGTCTCATTACTACCACCCACATACGAAGCACATACGAGTATATTCTTTGCCTCCAACCAAGTGTGTAAACAAAGCAATGCGAATTATTGTAATCAACACAATGCTTTACACTCCGTAGTGGTATTTGATTTGTATTCCAATTTTCAAACATTGCTGGCTCCCTGCCAAGACCTCATGCTAGTAGGTAGTACAAGTACGAACACTCCGTACAACCCGATTATTGAGTCCCCGTTCCCCCATTTTAGACCGAAATATCTTGCTCAAATTATCTAAGCTACCGTTTCAATCTGCTGCCCCCTGGCCAGTAGCACCATTTCTTTCCCGAACGGGCTTTGCTCAGTGGTGCCATGTCTATTGCCATGTCCATTTTGGTTTTTGGCGAGCTGGTGGAGCGTGCAGTTACTCTTCTGTAGCCAGATAGTGCAGGTAGTGAGTGGTTGGAATAAAAATAAATACAGCTGGCAGCCTCGCCAAGCTTTTCCTCTCCCTTTCAACATCAATCTCAACCTCGCACAGACTTTCTCTTCCTCTCTCCCTCGTCAATTCACTCAGAATTTGATTCTTTTTCCATCTTGCCTCTCATCTAGTTCTACCAAGACTCCCTCACAACAGCCATCAAGATGCGTTTCTCAGCAATCCTCCCTGCCGTTCTCTCCCTCGCCTCTGTCTCCTCGGCGCATTTCCTCATGAACTACCCCGAGTCCATTGGCTTCGACGATGACAATGAGGGAACTTCTCCTTGCGGTGGCTTCACGCCCGACATCTCTTCCGGCTCGAAGCAGCTTGTCGACTTCCATGTTGGCGGCGACTCTCTCGCCATGCGAGCCACCCACACTCAGGTGAACTGGCTGTTCCGTGTCACGCTCGACGGAACCGCAGAGTCGGGCTGGAAGCAAATCTTCCCCATCGTCATGCAGAGTGGTCTGGGTGACTTTTGCGAGCCTCACATCACCCTGCCTGCGAGTTATGCCGGCAAGAAGGGTGTGATTGGTGTCGTCACTGATGCGCCAGATGGTCTGCTCTACCAGGTATGTCGAATTTTTTTGAAGTCTTGGGATATTCCATCGGATAATTTCTAACCATGAAAACAGTGCATTGCTGCCAACTTCGTCTCTGGATCCATTGACCCCCCCAGCGCATGCAAAAACGCTTCCATCACCGCAGCCTTCGTCAGCGACTCCAAGCTCTCGGCCCTCGTCTCCGGAAGCACCTCTGGCAGCTCTTCCAACAGCACCAGCACCAGCACCAGTGGCGGATCATCGTCTACTCCTTCTAGCACTCAGAGCAGTGCCGCTGCTGCTACGACATCGGGCAATGCTGCCCCTGCTCTGCGCGCTGCGTGGTCGGTTTCTGGCTTCAGCCTGGGCAGTGGTTTGACCGTTCTGTCCATGGTTCTTGCTGGTGGCGCTTTGATGATTTAAGAAAATGGGATTTTCCTGGGATTTTGTTTTTCGTTACTAGGGGCGCTATATAAAATTTTCTGACACGAGGACATGGCATGGCATGGAAGCAAATAAAACTGAATGATGATTTTTCTCAATGATGAGTAAATGCTCTCCAATCCATGTTTCGCTGTGAATCTTGTCTCATCGCCGTCGCGTCGCCAATCTGGACCCAATTGCCTCTTTCACTGTCGTTTGCATTTCCACAGCCTCATATACAGCTGGCTGACGATGATCCACCATCACAACTCCAGAATATACCCCGAATATCTATTGAAACAACAAATAATCCATCTCGCATCACCACGTGCGCCGTAATTCAACCCGTCGCTTACCCGGAAACTGATAAAATCGGTTCTTACGGCCTTCTCCACACCCCCTCGTCTCCACTCATACGCATTTGTCCACCGCCACCACGGAAATCTCCAACTGTGTTCCTGAACTCCAACTCCAATTGCATACCGACATATTTAGCTGCAGCATGCATCACTGCGACATCTCGGCTTGAATATGGCCAATTGGCGTCCTGCTTCTAGTTTCTCATGCTGTAGCAGAGGCTGAGTGGCCGCATGCTCTGGTACAAGGCAGAATCGCTCTAATTGGCCTACACATAACCTTCTTTAACCACCCGCGCGTCACTATACTCGCGATCTTGCACCTAAGACGACTACAGGTCGGAAGTCTAATGCATCATTTTTTGGTTTAGTTCTTCAGTATCAAGCCTCTTGTTTGAAAAATTTCCTCATCTATCTGTTTGAGCGTTTGCAATAGCCTCTTTGGCTTGCCTAGCTTTCAACCTTATTCAACTCTTCTTGGGCTACATCAGCGTTGCCATGGAAAACAGCCACAGGATGGCGTTGGCTTCGCCATATCAAAATATCGCCAACCTGGAGGAGGCGAATGTTTACACTGAACATGCCTCCTCTCATCTCCAAACTCCCGTCTTTCAAAATCCGGGCTTTGCGAACTGCGGCTCTTTGACAATCATGAAAGACCTCTCTGTAACCTACGCACTTATAGTGCTCTCTGTTGCAATTTTCACTCTTTATGTTGGCAGACATATTATCAGATCCCAATTGCCTTTATGGCTTAGACCCTTTGCCCAAGAACAAGCACCGGATGGCCTCAAACGCAGGTTTTGGTCGCTTTGGACTTACCCCCTGCTTCTCATCAGCGTTGCCGGACTTGTTCTTTCTTTTGTTCCTGTTATTATAAACCCTTCTTGCTATCTCTATCTCTGGGAGGTGGTTCCATGGGTTATTGCCCTTTTCATCACGGTCTTGGATCGCCCTACAACAACGCCTCGACTCTTGTTGGTTCAATATGTCTTTATCCTGGGCGCCAGCACCACCATTTATGCTATTCGGTTCTTGGATCGCTCCCTTTTTGGTATAGACCCCTTTCGACTTGCTAGAATGGCCCTCTGCGTTTTGTCCATTATCTTAATTGGCATAATGCCTCTACGTGAGCCGTCATGGGGCAACGAGGACATTGGCCAAGCACGCAGCCAGCCATCACACCATGTTCGCAGCCCCGAGGATGATCTCAGTCTTTTCCGCTTCTGGAGCATGAGCTGGGTGAATCCCTTGGCCAAACTCTGTCGCAAAAGAGAAATTACCGAAGAAGACGTTTGGCAGCTCCCCTCTGAGTTTCAGCATACACGGCTGTACATGGCCTTTCGAGAGCTCCACGGCAGGCTCCTCCCGTGCCTTATCGAAGCTAACGGCTTGGATCTCTCAATCGCTACTCTGCTTGCAGTCTCTGAGAGGGTCGCTGAGGTATCCAACATTCGTCTGACAAGCAAACTTTATAGCGCTCTGGACTCGGGTAATCCTGCTGATGCCACCTTTTGGTGTCTGGTGATGCTGGCTCTTGACGGATTCCGCCAACTATGCAAGACATCATCTTCTTGGTATTCTCGCAAATCTTACGAACGGTCTCGTGGAGAAGCTTTCATTGCTCTATTCGGCAAGCTCTTGACTCGCGCAGTTCCAGGTTCAGATGCCACTGAGAAAGGACCCGATGAAGAACATACTTCAGTCTCGAACGGGAAATCTCAAAATTTGTTCAAGAGAATGTTTTGGAAATCATCTAGTCCTTCTATACAGAAGCCCAAAACAGCCTCTGGTCCGGCTTCTAATGCCAAGGTCGTCAATCTGGTTCGAGGTGATACGTATGAAATCTCCCAGCGATTCTGGGACTTTTCCAAGCTCGTCGCTCAGCCCATCAAGGTCATTGTCACTATGTACTATCTTATCGACATCATGGGCTGGCCATCGGCTATTGGTATCGCTCTCTTGATTGTTTTTCTCTCGATAAACTCGGCGCTGGTTCGCAAGCTGATCAAACTCGAACGACAGCGGACAACCTTGTCCGACAAGCGCGCACAGGCCGTCTCTCACTTTGTCGAGGCGAGTCGTCCGCTGAAGCTCAACGGTTGGACAGCCTCATGGAGCGCTAGAATCATGAAGTTTCGGGCAATGGAAATGGCAAAGCGTTTGAGTATTGCTCATGTTACTGCCGGCATCTCAACCGTTAGCGTCACTGGCGGAACTTCTTACCCCCTGGCCAGCATTACTCTGTATACTCTCATTCTTCGACAAGGCCTGCCAAACGATGTCATCTGGCCTTCGCTTCAGCTCTTCTCTCAGCTGGAAATGAGTGTCAAAGAGGCATTTGACTTGATCTCTGCATACTGGAAAGCTACTATTCCCATTGAGCGTGTGAATAAGTACATGAGTGAGCCTGACAGAGACGACATCTCCAACAGCCCCAGCAGCGCCACAGATATCGAGTTCCGTAACGCATCATTCTCTTGGCCCTCAACCGACAAGCTTATTCTCCAGGATCTCAATTTGAAGTTTAACAACGGCCTTACGGTTATCCGAGGTAAAGTTGGCTCCGGAAAATCCAGCCTTCTTCTCGCCGCCCTCAACGAGATGGAGCTTCGCGAAGGTGACCTCATCAGACCCGACGTTTCAGTGGCATATGCGCAGCAACTTCCATGGCTACAAAACAAGACTATTCGAGAAAATATCGTCTTCCATCAGCACTTTGACTCAACGAGATATCGCCAGGTCCTTCACGCGTGCGCCCTTTTGCCTGACCTCGCTTCACTACCTGATGGTGACCAGACGAAACTTGAAGAAGGCGGCGTCGGACTCTCTGGTGGTCAAAAGGCTCGAGTAGCCCTTGCTAGGGCAGTATACAGCAATTGCAAGATCCTTCTCCTGGATGATCCGCTTGCGGCTTTAGATCACGATACTGCCAGCGCAATTGTCCGCCGCTTCATCCAAGGTCCTCTTGCCGAAGGTCGCACCATTGTTATGGTGACGCACAGAGATGACCTTGTTCTCCGAATTGCTGACCAAGTGATTGACTTGGACGATGGACAAGCAAATGTACTTTCGGAACAGCTGATCAAAGAGGAGCTCGAGCACCCGTATCACGAAACTGGAAATGCGACACATGATGATACCGAGGCAGCCCACGACATTCACGCTGAAGATATTGCCGCGCTCAAGGACGCACCAGAGGAGCCGGCAAAAACCGGAAGCGTGTCGCTTACTGTTTATACCGAATACATGAAGGCCGGTGGATGGTACCTCTGGGTTCTCCTCGGACTTTCATACGGCTTGTCTCGATTCTGCGATATATCAAGGGCCCGACTTTTAGAAGCTTGGGGCGCAGACTCTGTTGGAAATGGTAGCAAAAGCCCCTACTGGGGTCTTCCTAACCCAGATAACCATCCTCAGTCTTGGATCATCGTGCTATCTGCCCTCTCTGCAGGCCAAATCGTGGCATATGGATTCGCCCAGCTCCTCCTAGCTCGAATCAGCGTCAAAGCAGCCCAAGGCCTCTTCAAAGCCGCCATCGACAAAGTCAGCCGAGCTACGTTCCGCTACCATGATACCACGCCGACAGGTCAGCTTAAGAATCGACTCATTGCTGACATGGGAATGGTAGACGGTGGCATTGTAGCGCCCTTGGAGTCGTTCGTCTTCAACTTGATTGCTTTGATCATGAGCTTGATCGCTATTGCCACACACCAGCCGTTGCTGCTTGCTATTCTTGCCGCTGTGGCCGTCCTGTTCGTGTACTTCTTTAGGATTTACGTTCCTGTCTCACGATGCCTTCGTCGTATGGAGATGCGATATCTCACACCTATCATTGCAAATATCGGCGTGATGCAAGATGGCCTCGTCACAATTCGTGCCCTCAGAGTTGAACAGCACTTCCAGGACCGCCATCTCGACGCTGTTGACGACTTCCAAAAGCAGGACCACTTCTTCTGGAGCATGGCCTTTTGGCTTGATTTCCGTCTAAGCTTTAGCTCCATCCTCACCCGTACTGCGCTGATTCTGTTCATGGTCTGGCGAGGAATGCCTGCTAGTGCTATTGGTTTTGTCCTGACGCAGACTACCATTGCCATGTCAGCTGTACAGCAGCTTTGCGAACGGTTCGCCCAGTTACAACTTGACGCCGTTTCTTTGGAGCGTGTAAACATGCTGAACCAAATTCCGGAAGAACCCAAAGGCGACGATGAGCCTCCTGAGGACTGGCCTAGACCATGCGACGATGTAAAATTTGAACAAATATCATTCAAGTACGACAGTCATCTTCCTGCTGTTCTGGATAAGGTCTCCTTTGAGATTCCTGGAGGTTCGACATGTGCAGTTCTTGGTCGTACTGGTTCTGGAAAATCGACCATTGCCAATGCTCTTCTCATGACACAGGCACCGTTTGAAGGAACTCTCAAAGTAGGCAGCGTTGATCTATCTCAAGTCGATAGAACTGCCCTGAGAAATCGCATCACCTTCATACAGCAAGATCCCACCCTCTTCCCAGGAACTCTCCGCGATAACATCGACCCGGCCGCCGATTTCTCCAACGAAGAATGCCAAAATGCGATCCACCGTGTCTTGGGTCCCCAGTGGGATTTAGATTCGCCTATAGATGCCGCGGGTAAGAACCTCAGCCAAGGCCAACGGCAACTGGTAGGCATTGCCCGAGCTGTTTTACGACGAAGTGGTCTTGTCATCCTGGATGAAGCGACTGCGTCTATTGACCGCGCCACTGCTGCGACGGTGCAGCGAATTCTGAGATCCGAATTATCGAAAAGCACAGTTATTACTATTGCCCATCGCTTAGAAGCTGTGGAGGATGCGACGTGGTGCCTGCGGTTGGACCACGGGCAGGTTGTTGAGTGTGGCCCTGCGAAGGATTTGAAGAGGAATGGCAATGGATCTCAGGATGATGAGTAATAGTGGAGGAAGATTGACTTGTGTTATTATTGTGTTACGATTGATGTTTTCTTTTTTCTTTTGTGGAATATTTTGGCTTTGTTATGACTTTTGGGTATATGGGTGTATGAATGGTGGCACCAAGAAGATGCTTAATGGAATTAATTGCTTTGTTTGGATAGTTGTTATTTGTTCATGATTTTAAATAGATGAGAAGGGAGTCTATAGGATAGAACGCAGATTGGATACCGTTAAAGTTCTAAGAGAATACATTGTTACTTCTAAGAAGCCGCCAAAAAGAGTGATGATATCGTATGGTTGACCTGTAGCTGCAATATCTTACTGGAGTGCTTCGGCTCCAAGATTTAGTCAATGGCCCTCCTCCTTCTTCTCGACATCTATTGATGAGAACTGTACGACGAGATTTTGAGCCTCCTTATCATTATTGAGACGCTTGATCTGTTCAAGGATGCTACTTTTCTTTCCAAATTGTTCATATTGCTGTAATTAGAATTAGTAAGAGTAAGGACGTGATGGGCTTCAGACGTACCTGTAAATTCTTCCAACCAATCAAGCCTAGGAACACGCCTTGATCATTTTCTATTCCATTCGCATGCCAGAAAGCTGGTTCATCTCCAACAGATTCTTTAAGAAGTTCCTCAAGTTGTTTCCATGTCTCTTTCGTTCCGTCGTTGGCTTCGACTTTGATTACCTGCGTTATATCTGATGACAGACATTGGGTTGATAGTTCTTCAGCCTCGAATAGCTCAGGTACAGCCGGAGCCGTGATAAGGGGTTTCATTATCTTGACAAAATTCTGAAATCTCTCCGACTTTGGAAAGAAGTTGTGGAGATTCGATGCATCATCCCAGTCTATTTGTTGATGTCAGTAACAAGACCATGATACGTCGATATCCTGACTTACGAATGGCAATTAAACTTCTGACGGCTTTTGGGTCAACAGCATTACCGCTGTCTTCTAAAATTGGTCCACGAAAGAGTTTTGCAAGGCCTTCAACGCCTACAAAGGTTCCAAATATCTGCTTCTGGTTCTCCTTCACGCTTGCGAGGGACTCAGCATCCAGCTTAAATGACGGAAATATCAGTTCAGTAATAGGCATTCTGACTTTTGGCGTTGATACAATCAAGCTATAACATATAGTCAGGAAATAGTTCAATTCATCTTCAGACGCAGGTGGAGGGAAGTTCTAACTTATGGTAATATGATCGGAACGTGTTGGCAAGCCTCACAGTCATTGGATAATTGACGGATGATGGGATGTGCATAGCTCGACTATCTGAAAAAGCACACCGAATTACGTATATATATATCTCTATATTCATCCTTGTGTTATAGCAACATCAGTCACTTTACATGCAGCTGTTAGCTTCGGTGGCTGATGAATCCCGCAACCCCGAATGCGGGACTCCACCCATGCCCGCTTGCGATCCACTTTCTCCCGCAGCATTTGGCAAACGTCCGTTCCGTATGTAAGCTATCATGACGAGCAGGAGGCGGGAAATGTCGGGCTGTTGGCTGGAGATGGGCTTAGACTTGACTCATCTTGCGGTCTTGCGGGCAGGGCGCTTTGCTTATCTCCTCAATGTAATACCAGACAGTTGGTCGATCTGACATGTCATCCGCTCTAGTGGACGTTCTTAAGACATCACTCAAAGAAGTCGTTTATTAAGAATAAATAAGATGCGATTTTCTTTTCATGCATGTTCTTACATAGAACAAAAAGGACTAGGGAGTGGCTTCTGCAAAACTCAGGCTTGGCATGCTATCAAATGCCTCGACTGCATCAATACCCTTACAGGCGACGAGAACCATCTTCTCGAAGGACTCGAGTCGCCTTGGGGTCGAATTCATCCAAAGCTTTGTAAACTCATCATAGCTTGCCGTTTTATCTTCTAGAAAATGATCGAAATAAGTAGCTTGTGAATCCCAAAACACTTGCTTTGTCGACATGGGCAGGACACACAATGTGGGTAGCTCTGTGCAGATGCCATACTTGAAGACTGAGTGCACTCCATACACTAAGTACGTCATGAGAACCGTTCGGCGAATGCTCTCTTTTAGGATCCACAACTCCCAGCTTGGCTGTGCTTGCTGAAGCTCAACGTCTGCTCGCTGCAGTAGCTGAAATCCCTTCACGCTCAAAAGATGTTTTTGTTGCTCGGCAAGACTCTGCTGCTCCAAGTCGCCATAGAAGAGCCTGATGATGGTATATAGAACGAGAGTCTGCAATCTTGAAAGATCTTCTAGAAGTGAGCAACCCGAGGCTGGTTTGATTAATTCCGACGTTTCCGCTTTGATTGTTTGAAACAGCATTGACTTGTTCGATTCGTTTATACGGGTGCAAGCCGCGCAGATACCAAATGCTACACGTAGTGGCCGTAGCAATGGGCGATATACTAATCTTTTGTGTATGAATGATGTTTCTACACTCTGAGCAAAGGCTTGAGGGTAGCTTTTGAGCTCTCCAATCACCCAATTCCAGCTCTCCGTCCGACCAGACACAGGCTGTAAGTCTCCTAACTGGCCAACTAAATTGGGGATGCTGGGGTGTAGCAATCTTCTTAGCGTCGTGCTTTGAATAAAGTCCATTTCAAAAGAGGACTGAGATAATAAAAGCTCCAGATCGACGGAAGATGCGCCGACATCTGGCTGATCAGACGGACTCTCCGCCGCGAGCGCATTTTCTAGCGCCCTATGAGGCGGTGATGAATAATAGCACGTCTGACGGCCGCGCTGACACCTTCTGCACACAGGATAAGCAAGATCACACTTCCGTTTTCCTTTGAAGCACCTATCGCACGATTGTCGGCGAAGGGGCATATTGTATGTCGTCGTCGCTGGCTGACTTGGTTTATATGAACGGGAGAGGGAAGAAGTAAGAAAAACGCGCTAGAAAAGGACGAGAAAGCGCTGATCCTACTTTTACTAGCACGCGTAAGACTTCGATAAAAGTTAGAAACAGCCTTACATTGTCTGATTCACAACGTACATATTTTGCGGTGCATGCGCCACTGCTAGGGACCATTTGTGCTCTCGATGTCTCTTTAAACTATACATTTATAGACATACCGTGCTCCCTTAATGCTGGATTCATTATTTTTCTTCTACCACTTGAGCCTCTGGCAACTTAACACAAAGGTATCCTACAGTATAATTACTTATGCCCTTTTACAACCCTCTTTAACCACCCACTCTTTACGGAGTACTGAATCTTAAATCTTTTTAATTTTACATCAAGAAGAACATCGTAAGATTATAAAAACACAGATCAAATCCTTATACCAGCAGCCAGTGAAGTAGAATACACCGCTGTTTCTTTTGAGAATGGCAGCATCCTAAACCCTTGCCATCATTGGCTTGAACCTTGAAAATGCCCCTCCATCGGCATGTTTCTCCTCATCTTACATACAGCTCACTGCCCTCTGCTTCACTCAAGTCAACAACCTCATGCTCCCGTCGCATCTCCTCGCTCTAGCTGACCATTATGCTGATTAAGCTGCCGCCTGAAATTTTGGATCTAGTGATCGAGAAGGTTTCAGCTGCCCAACCCACTGGAAGGAGATGCGGAGTGGCTAATTTTGACAGTTGGCGAAAGCGGACTTGAAAGCGCTGTCAGAAGTTTCGAAACATATTCGCGCAGTTGTTGTCAGAACGCTATGGCGATCTATCACGATCAGACCAGGGAGCGAATACAGCCTGCATCGCATGTCATATGCCGCCTTGACTCGAATACCTCTTGAATTTGCCACGCAGCTTCAATTCTGCTCCGAAGTCCGGCACGCTACTACGCGGCGATGCCCCCATACACAGGGCTACGACGTCCATCCTTGGGACACAGATGATAGCGATGATGAATATCAAAATGACCAAGAAAGAGAACAACCGCGTTTCGTTCATCTCAACAATAATGCAAAAATGTTGCTTAGACGACTCAAGAACGGCCAATTGCATGGGTTTGGGTAGGAACTCAATGAGTATTCTCCATCTGTCATCCAAGACACTGCTAACACTAGAGTATAGCTGGGACTTGGGAACGTGCGTCTCATCTGAGATTCTTGGAACCGGTGGGATAATATCGCTCATGCATCCTCTGATTCGATCTTTGAGCTTAACAACCGACTCTACTTGCCGTCATTTTTCTGAATCTGGTTGCGACATAGACTTGTCGCCATTTCGCCAACTTCGTAGTCTCAGTTGGAAGGCCCCTCGAGTCGGTAACCTCGACACTCTTTCTGATGCCATCCGGCGCAATTCACCGCATTTACAAAAGCTAGAGTTGAACTTTGTAAATTGGGATCAACTCCAGGAAGCCCTGGGCTACGACAGTGACGGAGAGGACGAGAATGGCGCTCAAGCGCAGAATTACTTTGCTGAAGAAGTGCTGGGATTAAACAAACGCTCTCCGCGCCCTCTGATGCCGGCAATTCGTGTCTTGTCCCTCACGCAGGTCCCCCTTGTGGCCTCCATAGCATATGCAATCAGCTTCGATGCCCTTACATCCCTTACACTGCGACTATGCCCCGGGAGTGAGAAATTTCTCGAGAGAATTTTACAGCATAAATTCTCGATTAAACTGACGACATTCGAAATTCAGATTCCACACACCATGCCAGGCATCTATTGCTGCGTCATTCTTGCGCGGTTTCTAGAAGCTTTCGAAGGCCTCGAGGAGTTTTTTGTCTCTCAACCTGGCCATGTACGAACTCTTGATCTCTGGAAATGCCTTTCTGACTGCCATGCTGCCATCAAAAGGTTTGTGCATCACCAGAGAACCGTCGACACTGATGGAGAGTCAGCCTCCTTTGAAGAGGAGATTGACCATCTAGATCTCTCCATTTCAAGACTCCCAATGCGTGAAATAAAGTCCGACCCTTCAAAAAATCCTTTGGCCGGGCTCGATCTTGAATTTATTGGACTAGCTTGCCTCCCCGAACGCTTGGTAAGAATTGATACTGCCTATTTGATATTCGTATTGCCACTAACATCTTTCACTGGCAGAAATACCTGTTACTCCCGTTCAAGTCAAAGACGTCATTAAAAGTACTTCATATTCGCCAGTCAGGCTCGGATCTCGAGTATTGGGAATCTTGGGCCGTAAGAGAAAACCTCATCCCGGAAACGTCGGGCATGGGAATTCACGATTCATTTGATGTTAACGACCCCGACTCCGACTGGCCCGATGATGAGATGGAAAGCTTTTCTGTCGACGAAGGAGACTGGCCTGCGGAGCCCGACGAGCGAACAGAGTCGTTGACAGTGTCATCGGCCGGGTCTGATGTGGCAGAGTCTTTAGCTGGAAGAGACGAGGCACGAAATGGACCAAGATTGACGAACGAGTTCCGTCAATTTCTCAATTGGGCGTTCGGGCCAGAGGGGATAGATTCACTGCAATTCGTTATTTTTGGAGACTTCGCCTACGGTGGCCGGGTAACCCGAATTCCGAACAATCTTCGCTACTGCAGGTGCATAGATGGAACAAGTACCTACCGGTTCGTTGGGGAGCACGAAAGAGAGTGGATAGAAATCCGAGATGCTTATCGCAATGCGATAGAAGCCTGTCCAGTAGAACCGCTCTTGAGATAGTTGTTCAGTCAAGGTATGTGATGCTTGTTAGAAAGAGCAAGCTGGGTCGAGGTTAGTGTGGCGGCATACGAAATAGATCACGACTTAGCAGACATCGAATATTGGCTGGCGCGCATTACGGGGTTTCAGAAACATGTTTGTATGTACCTGGCTTCAGCTATTTGCGAAACTCAACCAATAACATCGCCTGTCTCTCCTCTACTCTTTTGGAATCGTGTCTTAACACAACAACCCAGGAGTCGACAGAACTTATGAAGTTTCCTGTCACAAGCCACGTTTGCTGTAGGTTGCGAAGGTTTGGTACTTTCCTAGAGAAATGATTGCAACGAGCAGGCAAAAGGAGAAATCCCTAGATGATGATGGTTTCTTAAGCAAGTATATAGGCAAAACGGACGCAAAGCGGGACTGAACTGGAATAAGATTGAGTGGACGGCCAAAGAGTAGAGTGACTCTATAACTACTTGTGTGCTGTATATATCTGAGGCGCTAATTATTCCTCATTATCGAATACCAAAAGCGGCGGCACCTCCTGCGAAATTTGGCGAGAGGAACAGGGCTTTCCAGCATTAGTCTGTAGTTGATGTATATTAATTATGATTAATATACACATCGTCCTATAACAGCCTAATCTGCTAGAAGCGTAACAAATGATGCAATGGAATATCCTCATTTGGAAACTCGTATAAGTGTGCGGATCTAACTCGCATCTTGTGAATCTTGAGCATTATTGGAACTTACAGCATATCCGATGTGAATGGCTAGTAAAGAGGACTTGAAGACATTTCTTCTTTCTCTTGATAATAAAACATTTTAGTCATTGTGTGCTACATACATAAACACTTGTCACTGAAATATCCATCTGCAAACTCGATGCTTCATAGTGTGGATCGGAGGGTAACATCGCCTTCTTTTGCTTTGCAAACCACAGCCATACTTCGGCAAGGTATCCGAAACGCCGTCTTCCCCACTTTCCTTGTCCAATTCCCGAGATAACTGGGCCTTGATCTCGATTCTGCGGCACTTGGCACTCCTAGTTGCTCCTTTCCAGCGTTCTTTTCCCTTTTCTCTCGCAACTTTCTCGAGAGAACCAACTCACAACGCCGAACGCGATTAGTACCTTTTATTTTATTTTATTTTATTTTCAACGGGCCTTCGCCAAGACGGAAAGAAACAAAAAAGGAGAAGAAAGAAAGAAAGAAAATGCCACGGAACCTCATCAAATCCTGTCTTCGCTGTCATGAGCGGAAGCTAAGATGTGACGCTGCTCAAGTCGGACTACCGTGTAGTAGATGCAAAAAGACTAGAGGAAATGTGGCTGAATCCTGCGTCCGCGTACTAAGACGCCCTAGGAGGTAAGCAAGACAAGAGAGAGCTTCATTGAAGCTAAAGAAAACATTATATTATTACGCTCCTGCTCTTATGACTAAGAATTGCGGATTTCCCTTTCCCTAGCTGCAGATAGCTGAGAGGCTTCTGGGAGGGCAAAGCTAACCTCTTTTTATTTTATATCACCGATAGACGCGTTCTTGGACGGAATGTCACCGAGGAGGATTCGCCGGAAACACCCCTGGAGCCTCCATATTGCCGAGATGACGACCAAATGGGCAGCTCTTGTTCATCTACGCCCCGTGTAAGTCTTAGATAGACTTGCTCGAGCTTATCAATTCTAATCCGTCCACTAATTCTAATGAATTTCCTTAGAATCTCGAATTCTGGACTCCACTCGGCGCCTTGCAGACGACGCCCCGCTCCGAAAAGAGCTTGCATGCACAAGAGGCCCGAATAGTCGCGGAAGAATGCGAACAGATAGCCACGGGATCCAGTCTCCCCTCTCTGGAGACTATGCTGGCGCCGTCTCAATCTGGGCGGGATTTGGTCCAGTATTATAGCGAAATGCACTACCTTACCATAATAAGCGAGCTAGTCGAGACAAAGAAGTCAAGCCGAGTTACGCGTATTATCGTCGAGGATGTCGAGCCTGTTGCTCAGCAGCAGCAGCCACCGACTAAGGCACACGTCCGAGCTGTCATGCATGGCCTGGATCTGATTGACGAAGAGTATCTAAATAAAAAGTCGGCATTTAGCTTGCCACCAAAGCGTCACTGGTACGATATACGCTTATTTCTCTTTATTTGTGCGTCTCATGTTAACAGCAATGTCTAACTATGTGATAAAGTGAAGCGATGCTACAAACATACTTCTCCATCGCTCATCCTCACGCCCCCATTCTAGACCCTGTCGAATTCATACAATCTTATTACTCTGGCACTTTTTCTATATTCCTGATGCAAGCACTATTATCCAATGCTTCTCTATACGCAACTTTGCCTCTGCTCGAGGCTTGCGGCTTCAAGAACAGGTGTGAGGCCATCGAGACATATTACACGAGAGCCAGTCTACTTTACCAATTTGGCTGCGAGAGAAGCCAGCTGCGGTCACTACAAGGCTCAGTGGCACTAGGCCTGACTGCCCTGACGGGGTCGTTTGACAGAGATTTTAGATACTGGCTTCATAATGCGGTTAGGCTGGCCGTTAAGATGGGCCTACATAAGAGGTGAGATCATGCTATCTTATTATATACTAATTTGTAATTTTGTATCTAAAATTGCGATTAGTTTTGCATACAAGGACGCACAGTCACCGACTTGCAAATTATATCAGAGAATCTGGTGGTCTATCTATGTAAACAAGCCACCCTCACCTTTCATCCTCTTGAACTTCATAGAAGTTGCTAATTCTTGCCACAGATCCGCGATATCACACTCCTTCTCGGAGGAGTAGAAAACATGCGGATGATCCATTCAGAAGACAACGAAGTAATCACAGTACCAACACCAGAATCCCTCGGCGACGACGTTCCAGAATGCTATGCACATTTAGTTCCTCCCATGACACAACAGCAACGGCAATACTTTGTCGAATTTTGCCGCCTTTCAAGAATAGGTAAAAACATACTGATGAAATATTCACTGAACATCTATCTGACCTACTAAACAGCAACACGATGCTTCTCCATCCTCAAATCCCACCCCGAAGCCGCCCTCGACTACATCGAAACCGAACTCCGTCAATGGCGCGCCTCACTCCCGGAGATCTTGCAAAGCAACCACCGCGAGCCTCACATCCGCAGCGACTCCGTATGGCACATGGTCCTCATGATGGCCAGCTATCGCTTCGAAAGCATGCTCTGCCGCATCCTGAAGAAGGAATCAGAAGGTCGAGATCCGGAGCTCTGGCGGAGAGCTGCCCAGGGGGTGAGGGTGGCGATATATGAGCTGGATGCGATTATTGGGAGGGCCATGGCTTATGATATAGTGCAGATGTTGCCAATGACTTTGTACGTTGACCCCTTTCTTCAAACTCCCCCTTTGAGCTCAGATTAACAAATCTATGAAAAAAATCAGCATCAGCGTCGTCCCAACCGTCCTCGCCATCCATCTCGAACTCGTCCTCAGCTCCTCTGAAACCGATATCGTCAAGTCTCACTCCCGCATCTACATCCACCAAGCCATCGTCTTCCTCCAACAGTGCCGCGACCTCCCCATCATCAAAATAGCGCTCGAATTAGTCGACTGGGCGCTCACCAAACAAAACCTTCTTTCCAACGACATATCTGCGGCAAACAATGCTAGATCAAGAACTACTACTATTGCGAATCTTTCACATCAGCAGGATTTGGAGGGGGATGATACGGAGGCTGCCAATAATGCAGGAGAGAATCAGGAGATGGTGGATTTATCCTCAATCAATGTTCTAGAGAGGCTGGATGAGTTCTTGGAGCTTGGGGCCATGGATGATACGTTGATTTCGGATCTATGGCAGATGTAAACATGCGCCTTTGTGGATTATATATATACGTGACCACTTTATGACTCTGACTATATTGAGAAACCTCATCTCACGGCTGCTGTGTAAATTGATAAGTAGTGTATACCCAGAATTGGGTTATCAGGTTAAGAAAAAAACAAAAAACACATACAAAGCACAAAGCTGTCTAAGTCAATTAACGTGATTGCTCCACTATCCTTTCTTATGTTCATCATGCTTATCAAAACGCGTCTTTGAACAAAAATACGGTGCTATGCAAACCAAACAGTCCCTCTCTCCAGCGCCATGCGGCACATCACTGCTTCGTGTCTATCCGAGTGGTTGTCGTTAATCATTCGAGTGTTCCATCACTCAGTATCCCAGTCTTGTGACCAATCCAAGATAATACAACACTCCAACACGCATTTGTACCCTTGGCTCCCATGCACAAAAAAGAAGAGAAAAAAAGAAACAAAGGGAGAAATGTAAGCCAGGCTAGCCTCCCTTCAAGGTTCCAGCCGTATTTGCATCAACCCATATTACAATCGGTTATTCTTTTTCATTTTTTTTTTTCGAACAACAAACGCTACACTCATTCATCTCTTGGTTTATACTTCTTCTGTGTCGACAGCCTCATATCCGCCTCGGCTTCTCATTCCAGTGATACTCATCAGAGTAGGCGTCTCATACATTGCTGTGTAGTCGACTTTATCGCCACCAAGGGCCGCCAGTCCTGTTTCTCGCTGGCCGAAGATGGGAGCTGAATCGCACCAAAAGTCCTTACAGTTGGCAACGCAGCCCCTGCTAAAGGGATTCTTCTTCTTGCGCCCTTTCTTGGTAGTAGCTGCACCGCGGCCGGTAATGGTCTCGATGAAGGGATCAACGCCGAGAAGCTGGCTCCACTGCTTGAAGAGACCGGCCCCGTGCTTGTGACCGTGGCCGTGGCCGTGGCCTGCGTGAGCATCTCCTGGTGTCGCAGGAGCTGTGACAGACGGATGGTTGGGGTCGAGCGGAGCACCTGTGGATGTGAAGGCAGTGGACAAAGAGGTACCGGCGCGTATGCCAGTCATGTTCTCGTACGTGGTCATGGCACGGGAGACCTGGATGAATTGTGTAAAGACTAGCATAGAGACCCACGTAAGCTGAAGGGATGCCCACATGGCGAGGAAAAGTGTGTAGGAGTCTGCGTTGACAAGTCTGCAGATGGTGGGTCCGAAAAGTGTGCAAGAGTCTGAAGCTTCAGGAGTAATTTGTTCAAAATCTGGAGGAAGGATGTTAGTAACAATCTTCTTCTTATACTAGCAGAAGCAATAGAGCATCTTACAATAATATAGCAGCCAGTTGTAGAGAGGAATTCCGGCAGTTAGGGAGATTAGGTAAAAGAAGAAGTGACGGTGGTTGTTTACACCAACGCAATTGAATATCCATGGGCAATGACTATATGTTATAGTTAGTTTGCCTACTCATTCATATTGGCAATGGGGAGATATTTTCTATCTTACTGGTCATGTTTTGCCACGCATCGCTGGCAACGGCGGCAGTGCTTGCTTCGCAGAGGCGTGCGGATCATGCAAATGGTACAGAAATTGGCCTCGTCGAATTTCCAAGACTTGAGAAGCTCGTCGATGACAGCCCTCTGCTCAGCAATGCCATTCATCTTGGGCACAAAGCCCGGGTCAAATCTCATGGCGGCGATATAGAAGAAGGCCGTCAGTCCAAAGGCCGTTCCGAAGGCGAGATTCAAGAGAAAATGTGAAGATCCACCCCACCATCCGATGGTAGAGGGCAGGATGAAAACAACCCAGTTGACACCGACAAAAAACAGAGATCCTGCAAAGATTCCAGCCATCCAGGGCTGTTATCCCCATGACGTTAGTCATTTCCCCTTATTTAGAGTTCAATAAGAACAAAAAAAGAGGCACGTACCGTTTTGTGAAAGGCTCGCATGTCAGACGGAGCATATTCAAGGACCTGCTTGGCAACCCATAGAAGGCCATATACCGCGCCTACCGACAAGGGCAGACCAAAGTAGATGGGAGCGTGGGACAGTATCAACAGTACCGCCCACACCATAAAAAAGGGCCAAAGAAACAGGAACTTGGTGAGAAAAGCCTTCTTGTCTTTTAGAAAGTAGCTCGCGCCCGGCCAAGGAGGAGTTGCGATATGCCCTTCTTCATCGTAGCCGCATTCTCGCAGAGCGCGGTGCCATGCCGGCGTAGTATTGAGCTCGGTCGCCGTCAGAGCCGGGGTCTTGCCCGTGTCCGTCTTGGCAAAACGGTCGGCGCCGTACTCAATCATCTTCATAACGCAGGCCGCGTTGCCCTTGACCAGCGCCCAATGCAGCGGGGTAAAGCCTTGCTCGTCGGTGGCATGTATGTTAGCACCCCATCGCAAAAAGACGTCGACCAGCTGAGGGAAACCCTTGTAAGCCGCCCACATGAGTGCTGTATGCCCATAGCTGTCTAGCACGTCGACTGGGATGCCTTGGTGGAGGAGCAGGACAATGAGGAGAACGTTGCCGTTGAAAGTCGAGATATGGAGGGTGTTGTAACCCTGGGAATCGGTAATGAGAGGGTCTGCGCCGCGCTGGAGTAGCAGGTTGACGGTATAGAAATGGCATCGCTGGGCAGCCCATTGTAGAGGCGTAGCAATGGACTCGCCACCCTTCTTGTTAAGCTCGGCGCCATGCTCTATGAGGAACGCGCACATGGCATATTGGTTGTTGATGGCAGCCCACTGCGGATGGCACGGCAATATGTCAGTTTCAACTTCGGACTCTGGTCTAATACCATGCTTGATCGCCGCAGAAGGTCACGGCCGCCGCAACAGCAACAGCAACAGCAACAGCCGAAGTTATAGTTGCTGCTACTGCCCGCAGCTGCAACAGGCTTCTCGTCTCCTTTGTCTGGACAACTCACATGTAAAGGCGTGATGCCTTCGTCGTCGGTGAATGTTGCGTCGTACTCGCCCGACTCGAACAGCTTCTCCATACCGGGCACATCGCCGATGCGGGCTAGCTGCATGATGTCGTTCTCCGGCGCGGACTCGTCCGCCGGAAGGCTGCCCATCTCCATCTCGCTGTTGAGCTTCGGCACCGCGGCTGCTGATTTGGAAGACGGCTGCATTCGCGAAGGTACTACGGCCGCAGTTGTCGTGGAAGAGGCAGCTGAAGTGTTCCTTGCGCGAGCTGGCGGATTATTACTACCCATGTAATGGCAATGGCCAGAAAAGAAAACAGGAAGCGAGAGCAGTGGAAAAGAGGGAAAAGAAAAAGCGACAAGGAAGTGAGAGCTGTTCTGTTTCTGCGCACCCGCGTGTTGGGCTGAAGGGCTGAACCCGTACCTTAATTACGGATACGCGAGGAAGCCTTCGGCTGCGGAGTGCGGAGGAGCAAAAAGCGAGAAATAAGCCCAGGGGCCCAAATGGGCGGGTTCTCGGATTTGGCGGCTCGTTAGGCGAAGATGACGAGCCGGATCTGGAGATCGACGAGGGTGAGACTTGGTGGAGAGAGAGGCAGGATCCAGACTGGAGAGAAGAAGACGATGGGTGCGATATCGATAACAGCTAAGACCCGTGCCTGTGGTCGTATTACGCAATGCTAGTGGAGGGACGAAGATGGCGCAGCAGGGAACCCTAATTTCGCTGAGATTTTAGTATAGAGGCGAAGACAAACATGACTGATTAGAAACAGAAAAAAGGAAGAAGAAGAATGGTGATACATGCAGGGGAAAGGGTTCAGTGCCGCAGGAAGGATCATTTGGAGCCTCACAGCGGTATCTGGCTGACACGGCAAAGCTCGTACAAGTGCTCGGTACTGGACCTAGGACTGATCCATGCTTGATACTGTAGGTGATAGTCCAGGGGATTAAATTAGGAGATTAGCGCTCAGTCACTAAGTGGTTTAGTGCAGGCCTGGAGGGAGCCCATGCGGCGCTTAGCGGTAATTGTAGATGTCTTCTGGAGATCTTGGCCTGGACTAGGCGATAAGAATTCGTTTAGTATGGCATGCAGATGGAGTCCCGAGATACAATTATTCGTGGAAACGATTCGGATATAGCACTGGTTATGGACTGATTATAAGGATTTTTTCTTTTTTCTTTTTGTTTGTTCGCATTTTCTAACTTGTTCTCTTTATATATATATATATACAGCCGAGAATTTCAGCTGAGCATCCATGCCAGCTGAGCACAAGGTAGCTATTCTAGCTGAGCTTCCATGAGATGCTAACTGCAATTTTGATCGACGCTTGGAGTTGATGTGGAAATTTGCTTAATGATAAAATGAGTAACTGAATAAGAAATGTGTAACTGGACAAAAAATGAAAGATAAAAGTATTTCGAGACATGCAGCAATACAATCGATTCTGCTCTCAGGCTGCTTCTCAACCTATTATCATATCAGACAGGGGCAAGATATGGTCTTCAAAGCCACACTTAATTCCCCGTTCAACTGTGGCGCACGAGCTCCGTTGTCGCCACAATTTTTGCCCACCAAAAAGCCTTTGGGGACAACTTACAGGGCCAAACTTGACAGACAGCTAGCATTTAGCATCTCGTCCGACTCGGAAGCCCCAACATCCGCGCATCTACCCATCGTTCGAGGAGGTCGGGGCAATTTCTTACGCTGAAGTCAATTCATCCGGCCACGTCGTCGCATCGCAAAAGGGGCTGATTCAACATTGTTGTTGGCCTTGAGTTGCGGGCAAGTCTGGGCCAGAATTTAAATACAGCTCTTAGCACCTCCATCAACCTCAGCAGCTTCGACAGCAAACGACGAAGAAATCTGCCCACCATGGCGACCTTCACCGAGATCGTCGAGATTATCATGACACCCTCCCTCCCCGTCGTCATCATCGGCATCATCATCCTTCTCGCCGGTCCCATAATCTTCCATTTCGTCCTCTCTTCATCCTCGGCATACACCGTCCCTCCGAGCGTCCTCCTCCTCGGACCCGACAACGCGGGCAAGACGGCTCTCCTCACTCTCTTCGAACGCGGCGCAAAGGCCTCCAAGACGCACACCTCGCAAATCTCGCATTCAGTCGAGCTCAATGCCTCAATCGACTCCGCCACCAAGAGCTCGTTTCGCAACTCCGACGACGCGACGGGGACGCACACCAAATTTCTCTTGGTTGATACTCCGGGTCATGGAAAGCTGCGCAACGTTGCCATGGGAAAACTTGCACGCACGGAGAAAGTAAAAGCCGTTGTCTTTATGGTTGACGCAGCTGCGCTTGGTGAACAAGAGACCATTGCGCCCACGGCCGCGTATCTCTACGATGTACTATTGTTTTTGCAAAAGAGGGCTACTTCCAAGGGCAAGGACAAGGCTTCTGTCCCGATTCTCATTGCAGCCAACAAGATGGATTTGTTCACCGCTCTGCCCGCCACCATGGTCAAGTCCCATTTGGAGACGGAGTTGTCCCGAATTCGCGCTTCCCGAAGCAAGGGTCTGCTTGATTCAGGCGTTGGCATCGATGACATTGGCTCAGAGGAGCAAGACGGCTGGCTAGGAGAATATGGATCCGAGAAGTTTTCTTTCCAGCAAATGAACGAATTCGACATTGATATCGAGGTGGTGGCTGGTAGTGTCCTGACCGAAGAGCTTGGTGCCGATAAGTGGTGGTGGTGGATCGCTCAGAGGGTAGTATAAAATGGCACGAGAATAAAGTGGGTGGTGTACGAGTATGCCAATATTTGGATATATAAATGTTTTAATGACGGGCAAAAGGCAGAAACTGGAGCAAGGAGAGTAATGATAATCACGTAAATGCACATGTTATGCTTCGCATTTTGTATAATTAGTATATACGACGTTGGTGAATTCCATTCACAAACACATGCAATACCCTAGATGTTGAGTCTATCAGGCCCCGCGCAAAGTAGTAGTTGATCTATCCCAATTCCTTGCACGCCGCAGACAACGCATGCCGCTGATTTCAAAACCCGTAACCAAAACAGAATAAAATAAAATAAAGAACGCCAGGAACAAGAGAAGTAGTAAATGTGTCCATTCAGATACTCATCTTATAAAAAGAGAAGACTTTTACTGCTTTTGGCTGACCATCCAGGTGAGCAGGTCAACCTTGGTGACAACAGCAATGGGCTTGGACAAAGACTGGGAGTCTCCTTTGCCGTCAGTGACAACAGCAGCGCTGTTCCACTCAAAGAACTTTTTGAGGGTAGAGAGGGGTGTCTCCATGGTGATCTCGACAAACTTGCGCTTGCCGCCAGTCTTGTTTCCGCTGGCCAACTTGCGTGGGTCGGTAACAATCTCATCGAGTCTGCCGAAGTCGAACATGACGTCCTTGACTGGGGTTTGAGCCGTTGCGCGGCCGCTGGAGATGTAGCTGAGAAGGTTGCCAAGAGTGACAAGACCGACCAGCTTGCTGGTAGAAGAGAGGACGGGCAGCTGGTCGAAGCCCTTGTCTCGCATTGTCTCAATGGCCTCAGAGCATGAAGCAAAATCCGCAACTGAAGTCACAGGCTTCAAGCGGAGAGAAGCAATGGTAGCGCCGTGGTAAGGGTCAGAGGCCGTGTTGCTACCGCCCTGGGGAGCGGACTCAACTCCGTTGCTGGAGAGAAGTCCGTTTGCAGCCAGCCAGTCATCATCAGCAAACTTAGAGAGGTAGCTGCGAATGCTGTCGGGAAGGACAACTACAACCGTGTCACCCTTCTTGAAGCCATATTCCCTGACAGCCAGTAGCATCGCGGCCATGGCGGAGCCGGAGCTACCACCGACAAGTAGACCCTCTTCAGCAATCAGTCGCCTGGCGAGGTAGAAAGACTGTTGATCGTCGGTCTTATACCATTTGTCAACAATCTCTCGGTCCAGGACATCGGGAATGAAGTCGTAGCCGATGCCCTCAACCTTGTATCCTTCATTAAGGTGCTCCTGGTTCAGGGACTCGGGCACAGCCAAGATACTGCCATGAGGATCGGCGGCGATAATCTTGATGTCCTTGTTGTGCTTCTTCAAGCCCTTGGCAATACCAGTGATGGTACCACCAGTTCCCGCGCCAGCGACAACAGCAGTCACCTTGCCGCCAGTCTGCTCCCAGATCTCTTCAGCAGTGCCAAACTCGTGGGCTTCCGGGTTGGCCGGGTTGCTGTACTGGTCAAGAATGTGTGCATTCGGGATCTCCTTCTCGAGGCGTCGTGCAACTCCAATATGCGACTCGGGGCTGTCCCAGGCGGCCTGGGTTGGAGTACGGATGATGGTGGCGCCGAGAGCACGGAGCACCGAGACCTTCTCGGCGGACATTTTCTCCGGCATGGTGATGATGGTCTTGTAGCCCTTGATGGCGCCGACCAAAGCGAGGCCAATACCACTGAAAGAAAACAATGTTAGTGAACAAGCCAGTCAGCATTTGGTTGCTATGTTG
Source organism: Trichoderma polysporum (assembly GCA_030278935.1). NCBI lineage: Eukaryota > Fungi > Ascomycota > Sordariomycetes > Hypocreales > Hypocreaceae > Trichoderma > Trichoderma polysporum. The sequence goes on along the minus strand of JARFTM010000075.1, from coordinate 70,057 downwards.
GGCCGTACGTGTTACCGCTGGTGGGCTCGATCAATGTGTCGCCAGGCTTAATTCTGCCGCTCTTCTCGGCCTCCTCGATCATTCTCAGGGCTATTCTGTCCTTGACACTGCCGCCAGCATTGAAAAGCTCCGTCTTTGCATAGACTTCGCACTCGATTCCCAGGCTCTGGGGCACTTTGTTGAGCCTCACGAGTGGCGTATTGCCAATAAGATCAGCCGCCGAGAGGACGGTAGGGGCATTGCGCCTAACCTGGGGGATTTGGGAATCGGCCATGGTTGCGAGGGGTCGCCTATTCTCGCGAATTAAGTAGAAAGGGTAGCGATGGAGGGAGGAATGGTAAAAGATGGGTAGACGGTGGAAGAAAGAAGAAAGAAGAAAGAAGAAGTGAGCGGTAAAAGACGAAGCTGGCCTGGAAGCTTTTTTAATTCTCTACTTCTCTCTGCCGTCGATACGCCGCTGATACGCCGCCGATACCCGGCAGATATGCGCTGTCACATGGAGGGACATTTTCTAGGGTCAGTCTAGAAAGCTTAATTAGGAGTGGCGGGGGGACTTCGCAAAAACTTGTTACTCCGGGCTTTGGTGGCCAAACCTCCGTCGGTGATTCGGAGAGTACATGGACATGGAGGTATGCAGAGAAGAGCTGCATTTCTGGATGGAATTTATGGGCATGGAGTAATTTTAGCTTTATTCACTCCGACTTCACGGGCCAACTGTAAACGCCGTATTATCATGACTGATTTGTTGTTACGTGATGATGTTGCTTCATAATACTACGCAGTAGGTGCATGTAGGTGTCAAGCCACTGAGAAGCGATATGGCTGACATAATACATGTATGCTGCAGTTTAGAGTATTTCCTGTACAGGCAGTGAGGAGACGCACTAGGCAATTTGACCAACTTTATCGTGATTTAAGGCCTCCCATGCTTTTAATGCATATAAGTATAACTATGCACTTCCATGTATTCAGTGCCTCTTTTAAAATACTCCTACATTCGCCAATATGCATTCTCCATTTCCAATTCGGCTACTTGTTTTTTTTCTCTGTCGTGATTTAACTACAAATAAAGAATAAATCTTTGAAAAGCACAGGGACTGCAAGCTCGCATCGGAGCTACTAATAGCGGCGGATGCGACTCCAAAGAGCTCGCAGCTCATTCCAAGGAATGGTTGGCCAATTCGGAATGCTGAGCTCCATATCGAGGCACTTTTGATGCACATTAACAGCCATTACGGAGTATATTGCCTTCTGGATATTTGATGCTACCCCAATCTTCTCGTTTCGCCCCCCAATCCATTTGCCCTCAACGAACATGTTTGCTCCGCATGTCCGGCAGAATTTGATTGGTGTCGACGGCATAAATCACAGCAGATTCATGCAGAGCAACCCTTCACATTGCTCTTTCAGTTGCACTCACCTCTCCAACAGCGTTCCATTGCCCAGTCCCGCCGTCAATCTTGGAAATGCTTCATAAGCTGTGATTTTTCTGTTGGACATGGCAAAAGCCCATGCGGGCGCCAATCGGCTCAGTCAATTGTTACGCCAACTGTCTCCGCTGAGGCGTGAGAGTCCTTGAGACCTGCCCTTTCTGTTGCCAAGACGATAAGGTGTTGAGATTGCCTTTGCGAGCTTCCGCTTGAGGAATCGGCAAAGGCAAGCTTAACTTGGTAAATGCCAGGGCTTTATTGCGAATAAGGTCTTGGCTAGCAGGGCCCCTCCATTAGCCGCCAACTGAGATCCGCGACAGCTGCTTCTATCCAGATATTTAAGCTGCTCCAGGGCCATGACGATAAATACAAAGCTCTCTGAAGCCTTGGGCCATTCAAATCTGTTCTTTTTACCTTAGTACACGGTATTGCTATACTCTACTATACGTGTCACCAGAGACCGGAAATTGGCTGCATCATCATGAAGCTCTGGAATAGTTTGGCCTGCGCCGGCTTCCTCGCCGCCGCTGCCGTGGCTTCAGACCAGCTTACACCAGATGCGGTCGAGAGAGACATCGAAGAGAAAAAGTAACGACGACTTATGCGATACATCTCCCATATCTGAATATTGGTGCTAACTCGAGTTATCGCAGCCTCCAAAACGTGCTCTGGAATTTGAACCACATTGCTGACACAAATGGCGGCAACAGAGCTTTTGGGCTTCCCGGCTACAACGCGTCCATCGACTTCATCTTGGAACGCGTGGTGACTCGTTTCGGCAAAGAGTTTGACACTTATGTCCAGCCTTTCACCCACACATTCGAAGCCACTCGAAGCATCTCCGTCACGGGGCCCGAGGGCGACGACGTATATGTAATTACCCTTCAGTACAATACCGCGACGCCTCTACCCGGTGGTGTCACTGCGCAGCTAATCGACACACCGGTGGATGATGTGCGGGGATCTGCCTGTTTTGCAGACCAATGGGAGGGAATCGATGCCACGGGCAAGATTGCTTTGGTGAAACGAGGCGTGTGTGCGATTGCCGACAAGCTCAAGCTTGCCAAGGCGCATGGTGCGTTGGCCGTCATCTTGTATAACAACCAACCGGGGAAGCCCATCGGATCGGCCACTCTGAGCGCTTCAAACATTGGATTGCTGGTTCCGGTTGGAGTCATTACTTTGGAAGATGGCTCTGCCTGGAAAGCACGTCTTGCAGGCGGCGAGGCTCTTGTTGCCACTCTTGTTGTGGATTCCGTGAGTGAGTTCAGAGAGAGCTGGAACATTATTTCGGAAACAAAGCAGGGCGACCCAAACAACGTTATCATGCTTGGTGCTCATTTGGACTCCGTCCAAGCTGGTGCTGGTGCGTATATCCCATTTTAATGACCTGACACGACGTTGGACTAATTTATCATGTACAATGTAGGTGTGAATGATGATGGCAGTGGGACGGCCGCCCTCCTTGAGCTGGCTACCTCTTTCCAGAAATACGAGGGCTTCACCAACAAAGTGCGATTTGCCTGGTGGGGTGCTGAAGAGTGAGTGTCATGAGCTTCCCTTTTTTTGGTTTCTTGTGCTAGCCACGTCGAAGTGCCGATTGACTGATTACCATGCATGACAGGAGCGGTCTGATCGGTTCTCTGTACTACGGCCAACACCTGTCTGAAGAGGAAGCAGACCGCATCCGCTTTTACTTCAATTATGACATGATTGGCTCCAAGCAGCCCATTTACGCTGTGTATGCTGATACCGAAGCACACAAGACTGGAGGCTCCATTCTGTTCGACTATCTCCAGACCAAGGGCAAGCCCGTCTATTATGGGTGAGTACTATCAGGCGAAGTACAAGGGGAAATGAAATGCTAACTATCTACGAAGCGGATTCGGCTCATCTTCCGACTATGTTGCCTTTCTGGAACTTGGCATCCCTTCGTCCGGTCTCTTTACAGGAGCGGGTGCACCAGAAGATGAGTGCTACCACCAAGCTTGCGACAATCTTGACAACATAAACTGGGAGGCCATTACACTGAACACCAAGGCCGCTGGTCGTGCAGCGGCGAAACTTGCTTTAAGCCTAGACGGTATTCCCCTTCGAGAAAAGAGTAGCCTCAACCCAAGTAGCAAAAGAGCTGTCCAGAGACAGCTAAACCGGGCAGCCCAGCTCACTAAGGTGATTGAGAAATCTCACAGCTGTGGAGGCACAGGGGATAACACAGTTTGAGGCTCGAGACTGTTGCAATGTATTGGGACTAAATCTCAAATGGGGCAGTCATTAAGTTAGTCATTAGTCATTAAGAAATATCACTAAGATTATGATTAATGAGAAATTGGAATCATGACTACCCTTTCCAATGCCAGACGCCGCGCTCCAACGGATCCCGATGTGGTTTAATGTCAGCTTCTTTCATTTATTCCAATAACGCCTGGCTTTCAAATTACTCGTATGCCTTTGTTTGTTTGTTTTACTTTGATGTATGCGCAAAAGAGCGCCTTTGCTCATTGATATGCGATAAACCCTCCAAGATTTTGCGCACCAGATACGCACCATAGCGAATCTCTGTGCTGCTTCTTCTTCCTCTTTCCTCTTCTCCTGCCCGAAAAAGACTTCTCGTCTTTGACGAGAAATGGAGACTTTCAACCCGTGCGCCGAATCTGAGGATTCCTAGGATTCGATATCGGGATTGCGCGATAGCTGGGAAATTTGGGGCCTCCCGGAATCTTTTCAGAGATAATCGCTGGAGCAGGCGTTTGAACCGAGACGCTGACCTTCCTCGTGGATGACTTTCTCTTTGGAGGTGCATAATAAACGTCGTCCTCTGTGTACTGGTATATGCCGCGAGTGCTGTGAGTGCTGCGAGAGCTTCTTCGTTTTCTTTTCTTCACTTTCTCTTCTTCATATGCGGCGGGAGTCCTCTTGCTTCCAATGTAGCAGAAACCGATTACGAGGAACAGGACGACGACGCCGACAACGGAGCCGAGGATGGCGCCGATTTGGCCACTAGAGAGGCCATGGTGGTGTGGTATGGGGAGAGGTACAACAGCGGCAGTGCTTGTGGTAACAGGTTCGACGGTGCCGAGAGTGATGGTTGTGACAAAGGTGGTGGATGGCCGGATGATGGTTTGTGTAAAGATGTAGGGTTCGTTTTCGCGGATGTTGAGAAGAGATGACGCTTCTGTTGGAGATGGGGGAAGACGCATTTTCTTTTTTGGTGCAATACTTGTAAAGAATGTGTGATATATGATGCTGGGTAGTATATGGAATGAATAAGCGTCCTACTAAGTGAGACAGTAGTGAGTAGAGCAAAGAACGACAAGAACCAAGGTGACGAGGAGGTCTATGCTTTTATGATCTTTTTGGTGGAAAGACTTTAGCCTCATTCCTTTACCAGATTAAATCAATTACAAGTGACGAATTTCATGATTACACCCACATGCCCCGTCTTTGGCAGCTCCCTGCAACCACACATACCTTTAGGAGTCAAAGGGGAAACAAAGAGTGAGAGAATCCCACGCTGCATACCGCTCTAACTGTCGCAGATGTAGCGATATGCAGCAGCGCGCGAAAATGCATATCATGCATGAGCTTTCGGTGATGAAGGATCTATCCAATTTACAATAACAGGTCCAAGATGTAGCAAGTCAGATGATGTGGCCATGAGGCCTAGCTAGCGCCGACCACCATCTCCGCTGGCGTGTATCTATTTTCATTTATGCGACGCGTAGGCAGCACTTCTGAAAGGAACGAGAGCTTGCTCACAGCTGTCGCGATGGGAGATTTATCTGGGTGGTGTGTAGTGTGGTGTGGGTATGCGAGACGCTAAAGTGCATATGCATGCGCTATGATGAATGCTCGGAGGGTTCGCTCAGGATGCGACGAGTTGTGTGACAGGGTAAGGATTGTTGTTGGCTGGAAGGCTGGCGTGGGAGGATACTAGCAGGGGTGAGATGGGCATGTGCCTGATGCGACGAGATGGAGCCATCTGCCTGGCCTACAGAGGGCTTGAGGGGGATCTAAGATGATCGTGTAGGTGAGGGAGTTGTCGTTGAGACATGTTTCATGCGCGTAGGTATAGATTGCAGAGAATGATTCGTTTCCTTTGCGTGTGTAAGATAGAAATACCTCTTTATCCCAGTAATAGTTACATGTGAATTCATTGTACACAATGAAAGGTCGGTAGAAGGATGATGTACTTGAGGTCTAACAAGGCTAGAATATTGGATTTGCTGTCATCTAGTCTATAAAGAACCGAAGGAATAGTATAGGGTACGAAGAACTCGTCCTCTCAAACCAGAACCTGTATGCCCACTTGTGCTTGCAAGTACGCCACGCCAAAAGATTATAGTATTAAGAATTGCACGAAACAAGGTTCTCAAGATCGTTTCGCTGGCGATCAAGGCGGATGCCGACATCAGCATCCTTGATTCTCTAGAGGACATCATGGAACTTGTTCTGCATACCCACTCTTATGCCGAGTTTTCAAGGCTTAGCCTTCGTGAGGCTCGCCTCATTTGACTCGCCTCACTAACGTCAAGCTGGACAAGAGTCATGGTGTCGATTTGCAGGTTACATACTGCATCTACACCGCCGCTGCTGCGCTGTCATGCTGGCAGAGAGAGGGGCAGACAGGGACCTGTGCGGATGGCTGCATTTTGGAGATGTGATGAACGGAAAGGCCATCTATTACGCTAACACTGTATTCCGATTCACTGTAAGATATCTGAGGATTGACTTATGATGTGTGTTTTCTGAGACAAGTTTTATTGCCAATTCTAGCTGACTGCAGAGCAACGTAACAATCTGGTAAATAGCTCATAGTTGTGACAAGTAGTATGAAATAGAACTAAACTAATAACAAGATATTCGTATATCCTAATTTCTTCTAAAAAGAGAAATAGGAGCCAATAAAGAAATCGAGAACAGAACAAATTTTAGGAGAAACTGATAATAAGCAATTCTGTATCAACCAACAAACATTATACGCAAGCTAATCATAGCCTCTTCCGAATAACAAATCTTCCTGGGATGTCGATGTCCGGAGACGAAACCAACCAGGCCGTGACTCGACCGGGGACATGAAAGAATAAAAAGGAGGCTTCAATACTTTTGATGACAAACATAAACAAGGAAGAAAAACTCTGTTAACTGGAAACTGAAGTTAGCTTAACCTGTCGTAGAGAGAGAGAAGGATGTGAGAAAAGCGGCTGTACTCACCAATCTGGATGATTTCTCCTTTCTTACGGGCCGTAAGGCTTCCAATCTCAAGTTCATTCTCAAACATCGTTAAATCTCCAGTCTCTCACCCCTCTCCATGTTATATGCATATATGGTACAATTCTTTTCTTTTTCGCTTTGGTGAACCGAGTCAGTTTGATTTGTCGCTGATGAAAGATCGCACAGGTGTAGAAGGATTGTAGTACGCACCAATCTGTGTGAAGAGAAAGTTTCCATCTTCGGGTCTGTACTCCATATTCATACACCACCACACCCACCACCATTTCTCTCCCACCTCCCCTCTCTCCACGCCTCAATCATCTTACACGATTTTAGTGCGCGTTCCTGCTGCCGGCAGCTCCCTTTTCACCGTCTTCATCGCTTTTGACTACCTCGCGTGTCTTACCCCACTTGAAGTCATCTGAGTTGAAGAGCGAGTACAGCATGATGATGATGTTCATGAATGGGGAAGAAAGGAAGTGCAAGAAAAAGCCAGCAAAGTACTGAGCACGCTCCTTCATGTTTCGAGGAAGCCAAAAGCCGACACAGAATGAGTAGAACTGTTATAAAATGTTAGCCATTGATGAAGACCCAAAAGAAAGACTTGAATGCTGTAATACTTACGTAGCGTGCAAACAGGACGGAGATGAGAGCAATGAAAACAGCGTCTCTGAACATTTCTCGACCTTTTCGGATCAAAAGGTGGATGAGTTCAGCGACGGCAGCAATGATAAATGGAGTAATGGCCCAAGTGATGACAGCAACAACGCTTTGCAGTCTCTCCAAGACGACGATGCCTGGTCTAAAGATCATCACAAACTCATTTGAGATACTGCCAAGAGCCCAACGCTTGCGCTGTGACAAAAAGACTTTCCAGTCTTGCGGAACAATTGTGAATGCTTTGGCGCGCAGAGCCTGTGCTGTTTTCTTCTTGGGGAACAAACTGAAGATGATGGACGCGTGGATACTATCTTCCGAGTAGTTACCCATAATGTGCTGAGTCATGATGTCGTTGGGCTTGGGACAATATCCGAATCGTTCACGAAGCACAGCATCGCCGAAAGTTGACTCGTCGACGCGGATGAGCTGACAGCAGCCAGGGAGACAGTTAACCTTACCAGTGATGCGAGATTGGAACATGCGTCGCAGGCCTTGGGTTTGAGAATACTCGACTGATTGATAGAGAGACCAAGGAGCGAAATTCTTGCCGTCAAAGTCGACACAAACATGGCCGCAGACACCAACTAGCGTGGGATTCTTGCGAATCTCGCGAAGCATCTCACGAATACAGAACTCATCAAAGACGGTGTCAGCGTCCATGCCAACGAGGTAGTCAACGGTGTCGACGCCGTACTGAACAAAGCTGCTGCCCATGTACTCATACAATTCGTTGTTGAACATGGTGAGAATGTTTTCCGAGCGCTGTTTGAAGTGGTATAGAAATGAGCGAGCGAAGCACAAGCTGTCGCGTTTGCCTTGATTGTAGCTTTTTCCGACAAAGATATATGGCATTCCCTTGTAATAACCAGTTTGAATCTTGACAGGCATGAAGAGACCATCTCGGGCGCGGTAACCATTTTCGAATATTCGGCATTGACCGGGTTCGAGGATATCCTCTAGGAGGTAATCCTGGGTAGTCTTGTCCATACCAGGGCCGCGAGCGTTACCGTCAACAACGATGAAGATGACCCTGGGATGGCCATCGATTTCCTTTTGTTCCACAAGAGAGTCAAGAGATCGAGTCAGTTCGCGGTGTGTTTCGTTGTAGCAAGGCAGCAGGAGAACCAGCTTCTCAAGCTCTTCGGGCATAACCTCTTTGGTGTTGAAATACCAAGGAATAATACGTCTGCCGATGGCATTTGCGATAATAGCGGCCATCATAAACGTTTGGAGCATAGTATTTGAACTGAGAAGAATAATGAACAGGTAGTAAAGCTGGAAGTATTTCCAAGCGACGTAGATTAAGACGCCGTTGACGAGGAGTAGACCGATGATGAGAGACCATTTCTGCAGACGAAGTAGAGTCTTGGAGACTTTCTTGAGCTCTTCCTCTGAGTCCCATCGCAGCTTTGCTTCTTCCTGGAGGATTGAAGACGAGAATGAGGCAGCAGAGTCAATGCCAAGAGAGGCTTGCGACTGAGGAGTCTGAGCTCCGGGAGGAAAGCTTCCATTGATGTTTCGAATAACAGACTGGAAGATCGTGTTAGTGTGTGTGATTAGCGATAAGCAATGATGTTTGTCAAGTCTACTTACAGATTCGCGAGAGGCCGATACGGCCAATCCGTTGGTGTTATTGTTGTTGAACATGGAAACCGGCGGCTTACTGAAGTTTTCCTCTCTCGTAGGCCGCTGTTGGGAGATATCTCCCGTTTCAGAGGCGGAACTAGACATACTCGGCTCAAGAGGAGCAGTCATAGTTGTAAGTGGGTTGTTGGAAAGCAGAAGTAAGTATGTAAGCGAAGGCTTTTCGAGTTTTCTTAAGTATTTGACTGATCTTGCAGAAAACCAATATTCCAAGTAAATATGGAATTCAGGTGTAGACTTGGAGAGAGAAGATGGATCGTGAAAGAGGGGAGGCGAGACTAGAGTAGAGTGCAGGCCGGGATAAATTGGAACTGGCGACGGCCAAGCAACGGGTCAATAAAAAAAGTCTATGAGCAATGGGACCTTTCAGTGGCTTCTCTTACTATTGGGGTACTACTATAGTGGTTGAGAGGGCACACTCTATCGTGAGAAAAAGTTAAATCGGGGGATATGGAGTAGATTATGCCGCACGCGAATCAAGATCGCCCCGAACTCAAAGGGGGAGAAATGCTCGTGATCGGCTTCTCTTTTTGTCGTTTCTGTGAAGTATAATGAATCGTGGTGTCATCTATAAGAGAGAGTTAAGAAGTATAACATCGTATAAGGAGCCTTAATTCTCGCCAACCGTCCATGACTTGTGTTTTACTTCAGCTAGGCTAGTTCTCTCTATGACCAATACTATCATCAAGCCCAGCCTCGCACGACACTGTCTCGTATAAGGGGTTCAACAGCACATGAATTATTTAGCGGTACAGAAATACCCTACTATAGCTGGGAAAAGAAAAAGGAGTGTCCAAGACTTCTGAATGGTCCGATCGAGGCCGCATCTCATCCACGGCCCGTACCGGTGTCTTTGAATACGAAGCAGCCGCGGAAGACGCACATCTAAGACCGCAGGAAAATATGAGGCTTGAGCTAATACAATTAGCTTTAGTGCCAAGACCCTCCGGATAAAGTTTTATGGCCTGGAGCGAAGTAGTACAAAAATCGTGCTTCGACGTATATTCGTGTTTTCCCGTGTAGAGGTGCGGATGGAGCCCTCTTACGTGTCAGCTGGCAGTCATACTATCTGCAGATCTATGATCACCGAAGCCGACAGACACGAGCTCGAGGCTACTGTTACACTCATCTTTATCTGAAGGCAAAAGAATTTTCACAGACGCCACATTGATTACACTCCTTTCCATAGCAACTAAAATCCACTCCCTTACCGCGTTACAAAAAGCTGTGTCTCTGCTTGCAGATATGTCAGTCATGTACAACGTGGGATCTGTAAAGAATCTGATTTCCCAATGCGAAATCGTGGGCTTGCATGTTTAGATATATTGTCTGGCATCGAACGAGCGTTCTTATGAAGTTCCATGGCCCTCGATGGTATGTACTAACCCGTGTCTGGTCTCCACCACAGAGGTGTGCCACCAAGGCACCTGTCTTCCTAAATGGTATACCCACCATGCTGAAGGCGTCAGTTAAAGAGGGGCGTTTATGTGCCACCGCCAAGTTGAGCAATTCCAAAACAAACAAAGTTTAGACTCCTACTACTCCCAAGATCGGGCCTTTGAGGCAGAAATATCCATCTCTCGTACCCTCACCTCCCCACCACGGCACAGCATATTTAGCTAGCTGTACTTGACTTCAGCCACCAAACAAGCTTATCCGCAGGCTTGCAGGTCTTACCGCATCAAGCTTCGTCTTGGCGGGAACGAACCGGAACAGCTTCCCTGCACAGCGAGTCCGGAACTCCAGCTACACAAGGATATTAACATGGTTGGCGTTACCTGAGAGTCGCCCCTCAACTGATCAGGCTGGGATTCCGCTGGCCTCCCTAGTCATTTATCGCTCCCTACAAACACAAGACTGAAGCTAGGAAGTCAAATATGTTATCCTTCTATGGAATAGTTACGGTATTAGAAAGAAAAAGCCCGGCGGACCTGCAGTAGTCTCTACGCTAAATTGCGTAGCGCGGCCAACAGTTTTGAGATTCTAGTGCGTAGCGCGAATACGAATAGCTTCTTTTCTAACTTCAGATGATCGGTATTCTCCCGAAAGAAAGGAAAGAATTACAGTTTACCTTCCGACCGGCCACTGTTGTAGTAGATGAGCTGTCTCAGCCCACGTACAGCTAACAGAATCACGACATCTGTACTTACATTAAACTATTGGAATCGGCATTAAGCGTGCGTCGGGAACACGAATCCTCCGAGTACCTTTTATCCGATGATATTCTCCCGTTTCAGCCAGCCATTGGGGAGGCATCAATTAATTAGAATCAAGGCGGGGAGAATGCTGTGGGACGCTGCTTCGGCCTCGCCTCTTACTTTAACCTAGCAGAGTTGCTTGTGCGCATAGATTTGCTTGTTGGGCAAATTCTCGGAGATCCGTGTCGCGCTGCTATTTTTGTGCCTAAGAATAGAATGTAAGTCTACTGCTGTGTTGGCAATGCCCGCGTTATTACTCCGCTTGAACCTTTGAGCTATGCGCGCCCCCAAGAATACGAAAGCTGTGGACGTTTTACCATGTAGATTTTGACATTGTAAATCAAATGAATGTAATGAAACAAGAATTTGGAAACTTAAATTTCTTTCTAGATAGTAAAGATCCATTACACCAATTGTCAAACATTCCCGGAAAAAAGAAAAAAAGAAGCAACACAGGACAATGAACTAGGCTTTATGTTGAATAAAGACTCACATTACAACTCATGTCACCAATTTGCCACCACCCTCTTGTGTTATTTCAAAACTTCGCGGTAATTAAAGTACCTAAAGCCGTATTCAAACGCCTACTGCTCCAAGGCTGTTGGTCTTCGGTATTTACATTCGCCGTAACCCTCTTGACATCCCATATCGCAATGAGCGATCGAATTGCCACTGGATAATTTCACATCAGCGAAAGTCATCATCGCAAACTATTCACTTTTCAAATACTTACCAGAAGCCGTAACCAGAACAGCAAGTCTTGTTCCCGTAGTTCGCACAGGTAGCCGAGAATTGTTTCCCGCACAAGCCATTCGTTGTATCTGTAATGAGAAGGTTTGGCTTACCTCCCACATGGACTGAACAATCTCCATATTTGGGGTTACAGCCAGTCCCGCAATGCTTGATACTATTTCCACTATGATTTTTACCATGGTCAGTAGCTCAATTTTCATAGATTTGCGTCCATACGATGAGTGGGGGCTGAGTAAGGAGGAGGATAAAGTAGGACAAGCACGTACGGCGTAATTTTTATCAAGAGGGGTTGGGGTCTCCTTACCAATAACCGTAGAATGAGCAACATTTGCCAAAGCTGGAGCCCTTGCAAGTCGTATCCCATTTGCCGCCACATCTCTGGTCTTTTGAGACATTGGGTTCACCAGCGTCTTCGGTGTCGTTCACCGGTCCAGTTATCAGATTCGTACTGCGTTTAGAGGGTGCCCAGCGGTACCAGTTCTCAGATGGATCGCCAAGGCATTCGCCAACAGTCACAAGCTTGTATCCTCGACCTCTGCTAAGCTCAACCATGTATTTGGTAAGATTAACAACCGTCTGGTAGTGGACATCGTGTGAGAGGACGATGTAATCATGGGAGGACTCATCAGGTGACTGCATAGATGAGAAGCGATTCTTAGAGTTTTGAATCAAAGCAACGTCATCATTTTCATAATCTTTGGTGTCGAGGTTAGTGCTGATAATGTGATAGCCAAGCTTCTCCATCGTTTCAATGCACCCAGTTTTCATGCTGCACTCCAAGAATGGCGGACGCATATAGGTGGGGATAACCCCAAGGAGATTGCGGAATGCCATTTCATTGTAGATCATTTCTGTTTTTTGAACTTCCATGCTAACTTCGTTAAGGTTGCGATGTGTCCATGTGTGGCTAGCGATCTGGTGCCCGGTATCATGCATGCGCCGCAGAACTGCTGGCCATAGCGTTGACTCATCGTCGATCCGACCCTTACCTCTGTTGTTTCCTGCGATGAAAAATGTTGCTTTGACACTGTATTCCTCAAGAATATCAAGAAGTCGACTTGTATACTCGTAGGGCCCATCATCAAATGTCAACGCAACATGGCCTGGGTTTTTGCACTGAGTAATAGTTGAAGCTGGGATCCGATCAGCCGTGTCTCATACTTTTCTCGAAAATCAAGAACAAGGGTAATTCTTTGGAGACTAACCGTAAGGGACATCGCCGACGAATGCTCGAGGGATGCCTTCAGTGCTTTCCCCTGGAGGGCTGATTCTGCGTTCATTTCGTTGGTTTTAGATACTCCGCTCTCTGATCCTATTCCATGGCAGAATTTTTCACTTACTGTGTGTCGCAGGAGTCGCTATAATCGAGCTGGCATTGTGATCCTGAGCAGTACTCCTTGGTAGTTCCACAGTAACCAGACTCAGAACAGCATTCCCCTTCACCACAGCTGCCAATGCCGGGGCCGCAGTGCTGCTCACGAAGCTCTAATATGTGTTTAACGGCACTGCTGCTCTTTGGAGGAGCGGCAGCAACAGCTTCGGAAAATATGAGGGCGACCGCCGCCGTAGCGACACCGAAGAGCTTCATAGTTCTAATGTTGTCACCAGTGTCACTTGAGGAGCAAGGGGAACTACTCAATCGATTCTTTTAGAACGTGAACATAAATCGGAATTATAAGGAGGTATATTTGCTTCATGGATGCTTATTCTCTGACTAGCTGTAAAGCTTGGCCACGTGGACCTATGTTAAAAAGACAGACAATCTGTACTAGCTGTTTTCCAAGGTTATAGCGATAGAACCTGGCAACCCCTAGAGCTAAGATCTAAAGTTATAGACAGCGAATAATGCCTCGTATTTGGAACTGCAAAACTTGCGAGTGGCTAACAAGTACAAAGTTATCTCGCAAAAAGTCCCTCGCCATTCTCCATGCAAAGTCAGCCACGGTAGGCACCACAACGCCCCGGGAGGGTTGCTCACTGGAGTAGAAGAAGTATGAGCTGGAAGGCTGCAGTATCACACCCTCTCCTCTTGGTTCTTTGCGCACTCTGATCGAATCAAACCTCCGCCAAGATCCACGCTAATTAGCTACAGCTGACTACTATGTCTGGGTGCAATAACATGAGTTCTGCAGTGTATCGGAGTACAGATAGAGAAGCAGAATAACTTGGTAGAGCGTATGGGGCAACCAACGTATATGATTCGATCATCCTTCGTATCATGCGATGGCTTATGCCGTAGCATAAGCTAAAACAACTGTGCCTGACTATAATTAAACGAAGCTTAGGGCTCAATAACTATTACTCTTCGTTCTCTCCGCTAATTAATACGTATTCGTAAAATGATGTAATTATGAAGTATGATCGGAATATTTCTTCACACTTGTAGCTTAATGTTTATGCTAAGTAGCTCTCGTTGTAATAAGTACAAGAGATTCATCGACATCTATTTTGCGTCTCTTGCCAAGTATTTAGGATTTGAATGCAGTGTTAAGGAGCTCATCCCACAACATCAATAGCCGTAGTATTGACGTGTCACTCTAAATTGTAGGAGTTTTGAGGGTAAGACAGATAGATTGCCTCATAGCTCCCGTACCTGACGGTGGGATTTTCCGAGAGTGTTGCTTGTCAATGGGCTTGCAGACCGACCAAGCAAAATCGCGTATCCGATCTCGGCCATTTCTTTCACATGCGCCTTGTCAGGGCCATCAGATTTCACATTTGCCTTTCATGTTTTAAATTTTATCCTCTAATAACGGCACCGGCCGAGATCTTTAAGTCCACATATGTGGAGTTGCTATGCATTTAGATCGACATGGCGCAGCTTGGCTAGGCATCGCGCAGAATGGCGCAAAGCCGGCGCTTTCTTCAAGGTTGCTATATGTACTCACGCTACTTAGAATTTTTGCTAGCTATGACGCTTCCTGTAGTATAACGTGGTGACGACGAGATTGTGCGATTTCCCATATCGTATTGGAGAATTGTAGTACGACAGTGGCTGCCGCAAGTCTAAGCCCAAGGGCTAAATTCCCAACCGAGTTAAACTCAGGGGAGTGGCTGAGATGGCAAAAGATTTCGGGTAGATGTTTGCAAATATCCCTAATAATGCTGCGACGACGACGATTTGCATAGCCCGCTATATATATGTTGATAAATGGGAAACATTTATCTCTTTTTAAGATGCATACCTAGTCCACGCATGCACTGGGAGATTGTGCGTCCAACGTCAGAATTTGGATCCAATTTGTCCAAGTCAAGAGTTAAATTACAATATTCTTTTCCTATAGAATATGTACACATCATAGAATATTGGTAGATGATGCGCGTATCAATGTGTAAATACTTAGCTGTTTTGAACTTGACATAGCACGCAAGTACCATGACCATAGTAGACCATACTGACCTGGACGTACAACAAGTAGTACTATCGGATCTTCCATTTATTGCTTGAGAATACCAAGCTCCAAAGGCAAATCTTAGCGCTGCTCAATGTCGTATGCGTTTTTACTTTCTCGGCCTTTGTTGCGGCGGTTTTCATGAGATGTAGACCTTTCCGCTTGTTCATCTCCTTAATATTCCGAAAGGCTATAATGCTGGCCCCAGCCTGGTTGATCCTCTTTCTTGTTTTTTTTCCTTCTCTCAAATTTCAGCGGTGCCTGGTCTCCATACATCTTGATAGCTACTCAGTCGCTTCTTTTTCCCGTTTCACAGTCTCTCGTTCACCAATTCTGCCAGTTCAACTATTCTGCCAATCATGGATGCACCACAGCAGCCTTCGGCCCCAGAGGTCGTCTGTCGCGATCCTGTTACTTGCTCTGATGAAGAAATGAAATCCTGGGATTATGTTTACGATCTTACTCCTCCTGGAGAAACCACCTCTGAGGCAGATTTATCCATTCAATCTGTTGATACCGATTCTTCGACCGGAGGTATTAGCGGCGAAGTTGAGTCTAATGGTCAAGCAAAGCCTCTTGTGGCAGTTATTGGCGTTGGCTATGTCGGCGAACATCTCACTGATGTTTTCTCCCGCCGTTTTAACGTTCTTGGATATGACGTCTCTGAGGCTCGTGTCAAAGATCTCTCAGCTAAACATGCCAAGAACAACAAGGTCCGGATCTCATCAAAATCAACAGACCTCACTAAAGCCTCGCACTTTCTCATCTCCGTGCCTACTCTTTTACTCCCAGATAAGACAGTCGATACCTCTTACTTGCGAAGCTCCCTTGCTACTGTTGAGAATCATGCAGCTCCGGGCTCTACTGTCGTCATTGAAAGCTCAGTTGCCGTTGGCATGACCAGAGAGCTTCTCGGACCCCTCGCTAAGAGGAAGGGCCTCTTTGCTGGAATGTCGCCAGAACGTGTTGACCCCGGTCGCACTGACCCACCAGCTTATGCTATCCCAAAGATCATTTCCGGCCTGGATGATGTTGTTCCGGGTTCGCTGGCATCAATCTCAAAACTGTACTCTTGCGCTTTTGATAAGATCGTTACTGTCTCACAACCGGAAGTTGCCGAGATGACCAAACTCTACGAAAATTGTCAACGAATGATGTGCATTGCCTACGCCAATGAGATGGCCAATGCTTGTATTCCTCATGGCATTGACCCTTATGAAGTGTGTAGCGCTGCCTCAACTAAACCGTTTGGCTATATGCCCTACTCTCCCGGACTTGGCGTCGGTGGGCATTGCATCCCCGTCAATCCATACTACTTGCTGTCCAACAACGCATTTCCGCTACTCGAAGCGGCTTCCGAGAGAATGTATGCTCGCCCTGCTGAAATTGGAGAGCGTATCGTCGATCTTCTCTATTCACAGCCAACTAACGGGGTCTTGCCTCGTGTTCTTGTTGTCGGCATGGGTTTCAAGCGTGGCCAGTCTCACCTCGTTAATTCACCCGGGCTTGGGCTGGCCAAAAGCCTCGCCCTCTCAGAGAAAGTCAGCGTCTCCTTCGCTGATCCACTGGTTGGACAAGAGGTATTGCCTCAGATTAAGCGACTGGATGAGACCAACTGGTCTGTCGAATACTTGGAGCAGAACTTTGACATGATCGTCGTGGCATTCAAACAAGAGGGTCTCGATTATGACATTCTTGACAAGCTTACCGACGTGAAAATACAAATGTGGTGTGCTTAAATACATAATCAATCCAGCTGGTGCATAAGGCAAGCGGATATAGACACGGCGTACAAGAATGTTGTGAGATTTCAATTAATAATTATTAGACAGAGGTAATCTATTGGTGAGTACCTGAAATTGACTTCGAGACTTACGCACATGTCTCACCGTTGGTTGATACAGGTCAAATCCCACTCCTCCTCGGTTTACTATCAGGTGTCTATGAACGGGGCTATTTCCTTTTTGCTTTACTTGGGTATTGTATTTGGAAAAGAAAGACAATTCAGGCTATCACTGTCTATTATTGATACTCTTCCTCGGGCAATGATGACCATCATATGTCAACATACTTGGTCGGGCTGTATTATTGCACCTTAGAGAAATAATTATCATATGTATTCGTATTACAGGAGCATAGCTTAGTCTTTTCTTACAATAATATATGGAGTTAGTTAGTACGTCTTTGGATGGAAAATCTAACTTTGCATCTGTCTGTCGTGAAACCTCTCTGAAAATTGCGCTTTTTGCTCTCTCTTCTTGCTAGCTAAGATGTTCACGCACGCGCTCCATTTCCAAAGGTGAATTTCGCAACACATGTGGATATCTCAATCAGCTAAAACACCAATTCCACTTATAGTAATGTACAAATTTCTCATTGATGCAACTTTTTGGTGAGCTAACGCTTTGGCTTCACTTCCACCGTTAGCATGTTCTCTTAATATTAGTGCAGGGATCATATCGGTTTGTCTTAGCCGCACGCCACCCCCCTTGCAACAGCCCGAGAAATCTAGGACAGCAGCAAGCTGTTGGTTGGTGCTCTCTGCCAAGCATCGAACTTTCTTGGTAATCTGCTCGGAACTCGGTCTTCACGGTACTCGGTCTTCACGGATTACCGACTTCTCCATTTTACTGTGTTGATTTGTAAATACCAAGCTCGTCCAAAGCAAGAGAAAGAGAATAGATATTTACTTATAGTGCTTCCTTATTACACTCTCGACCAAGCAAAGTCATACCATATCGTTCACTATCCATCTGCCTCCCAGTTCTTCAGCTCCCCTGCCTTACTATACTTAAAATCTCACTCACTATGGTGGTTGAGCGCGTGCTAGTAGTCGGCGCCACCGGCAACATTGGTGTATCCGCCGTCATGGGTGCCCTGCGCTCTGGACGCCAAGTCCTAGCGATAGTCCGGAACCAGGCCTCGGCTGACAAGCTTTATAAGCACGTCGGGTCAAAAGATGGCATCCAAGTCGTCGAGGCCAGCGTCACCTCTGACACGGGGGTCAAGAGCGTTGTTGACCAGGTCAAGGCCGGCAAGCTGCCGGCTTTCCAACACGTATACACCTGCGGTTAGCCATCCAGCCATTACTAATAGCTAAGCTTGTGTTTTGCTAACTGAATATGTTCCCGTCGTCATGAAGTTGGTGGCGAGTACACAGACGTGCCCCTTAAGGCCATCACAACTGAGAGGCTCCGCAAGAATATGAGCATGTCCTTTGAGGCCAATTTCTGTAAGATCCACGGCTATGACATGTATTCTAGTTCCTCTTCTTTTTCTAATAGAGACTATAGTTGCCTACCGTGATACTATTGAATACTTACAAGAGCAAAATTATTCTAATAGCACATGGACCATCTGCACTGGCTCGCAGGGTGATTTAGCCATGTTTGCGCTGCCGGCTATGGGCCAGGGTCCGCTCTTCTCAATGGCCACTGCGGCCGCTCGTGAGAACGAGAAGACTAACGTGCGCGTGAACGAGGTGTACTTGATGTTCCGCGTCGAGGTTGACGAAGCCGCCGCACAGCATGGCGTCTCGAGCAGCTCCGAATTTGCCTCTGTGTATGAGAGTATTCTCTCCAACCCTGACATCCGCAGCTCGCGTGTGCGCATCGCCACGCCTGCCGATTTTACAGATCTGAAGTGGACAAAAAAGTTCTGAAAAAGCGAACTTCTTTCCATTCAGTCAAGTATCTCGGGAGCTTGCCATGCATGCTAGCTAGCTGCTCTGGATATTTTGAAAGAGTGTCAAAAATAAAATAAAATAAAGCTCACATTCATCAATCTTGAGTCCATTTAGGGCTACTGAAGGCTGGGCTGATTCAGTAGAGGCATTAATACTGTTAAATACTGTTACAAAAGCCCCTGAGCATATAAAAACAAGAAATTTTGACTTCATGTTATTGATGATAAAATTATCGGGTACGCGTAATGTTCGATGCAAGTTTATCACACTGTTTACAGTGCATCAATCAACTTGTGAAAAAGCATTATGGAGATCTAGTAAAATTCTCTCTATAATCTCTTAGTTCTGGCTGGCATTAGGCCTGCTGAATAAGCAAGCGAATGACCTAATGCGGGTAGATCCGAGCAGTTGAGGCCGTCTAATAACTGCTGCGCTACTACCGCTGCCTATTATTGCCTATATGTATCCTCATATTCTGAAAGTCTCAAATAAGTAAATGGCTATATAAAGGGCTTATAATTCAGACTTTATTATTATAACTCTATACTCAAGCTATCTTACCTTTCTTTACTACACTTATTGAACCAAAGTTTAATTTAATGTAAGGATTTATTTACGCATTAGATTCACTATGCTACTTTATATTTATATGTGAATTTCACTAACATCATGCACATCATGGCCAACTTCTACACCATTATTACAGCTGGATTGCTTGCTGCAATCCCACTTCAAGGTCAAGACCTCCGAGTCAATGTCTACTCTAGCTCCAGCTGTCAAATCTACGTTACGTCTTTTTATGAGACTGGTGTAAACCTTACCTATGATTGGAAATACAGTATCTATTCTTTCCGTATCGCGGAGTGCTATACCACTGTGGTAGGTCGGAGCTTTCGTGAAGCAGCACCCTACTACAATGGAAAAAGTTGGACGACGAGCGCATCGATGGAGGCAATGAGGGAAAAGTCAGCGGTTGTGGGCAAATTCCGGGCGGTTCAACAACGACTTGGAAGCTATATGCTCAGAACTTCGAGGATGGCAATTAGAAATAAAAGGTTCGCAAACTGCTGCAATGAAGATAATAATTATAGCACTGGAACGATAGTCTAATTTGCCAGATTAGACTTCATATTTTACTTCTCTAAAGCTTTTAACGCTGCTTTTCATACAAATACAATTCATTTTTCAACAAATGTAAAAAGTCTTTAATAATCTTCAAGATATTATATATAAGATGCTGCCTAGTATAATTACTTAGGCACATGCCTCTCAGTACCCTCATACCTGTTATACGCCGGATACTCGGCTAATTCCTCAAATCTCACTGTCGCATTCTTTCTACGGCATAAGATTCCGAATGTCATCACATTTGTGGCCTTAGCAAGAAACGATCGGTTATCCGGTATTTCCTCTACCATGGCTTCAGTTCCATCTTGTGCCAGATAAGTGTGAGAGTTACTTGGCAAGAAGCGACCTGGATTCCATATGTTCCATAGGACTGAATTGAGAAGCATAAGAGTAGCCTCAAAGATGTAGAAGAAGACCTCGTAGCGTAAAATAGGGCTCAACTGTCTGAGGGCCTCAATATCAACAAGGTCTACCCTTGTATTGCCAGTATGTTCTACCAGGCGGTAGATGCATCTTATGAAGATCAGCGTCATACTCACGTATAGCGTAGTTAATAGAGTGTTAATAGCCTTCGCTTGTACAGCAGCTCTTGAACACCTCATATGGAAGACAACAGCCAGACAGATGAAAGTGACTATAACGCCGAGCTGAATGACAAGTACGGCTATTATTAAATTGCTAGCAAGCGCTTGTTGATTTGGTGATGCCGTGGGATTAGCGGATAAAGCGGCTCCCACAGCGTTCAAAGTTTCGACAAGAGCCATGAGACCGCCAAACGTAATTAGAACTCTAGAGGCAGGCATTGGAGCACAGTGTGGCACATAAAAGAATATTCGGCCGAGGACATGGTAGTTCGAAAGTTCGAGAAGTGGGCTACAGAAGCAAAGAATTCATTTATCAGTATCCATAAACATTGCGGCGAATAGATGTCCAAACTTACGGGCATATGTATATAAAGACCTGACTAAGAATAAAAATTATAAGGGGTACTGTCGCGGTCACACTATAAATATAATGATGTGAAGCGTATTCTCGGAAAATGAAGCCCGCAGTGAATAGTACAGCGCACACGGGGTGCAATCCAATCAACCTAAAGGCCTTGTAACGACTGGTATTAAAAGTTAGCCGACTTTTCTTGGTCTTATCTGAGAGAGAGTATAATGTACTTACGAGCATTGCCAAATATGAAAGACGGCAGAAATGGCGAAAGCGATGGCGAAGAAGATCGGTGCTCCTTTATTGGGGGCATAGACATACAAGCTATACAAGACTATGATTTATTATTTAAGTATTGATATAACCCGGTTGACGATGCGTTGTTCTTACCTGGATCCCCAGCTGCCATTTCGAAAAGAAATAATCGGATGATGTCTACTATAGCAAAAGCTAGTTTGATTATGAGGATATATCTCTTGTCAGCTTGATATCTATTGTTGTTATTAAAAAACAGTAAACGTCAAAAGAAAGATCTCCTAGTCAACGGAGTAAAGGAAAGAAAGAAAGTAGAGTACAAGAGAGAAAGGAAACATCACGGCTTAGGGGCTTTTTAAATAGCTGGAATTGGGATGAACTTGGTATAAGAAGTTAGCAGGGTAGGGCATCTTCTCCTTTGGCAAAGGATTGTTCCTTATACGATTGGCGCTTAGCCAAAATAGGAGAAAGAAAATGCCAAGAGATTTAGCTTCTGATCCTATTTCCCGGACCCACACGGGCCACGTACATAGCGGGAAGTTTCAAGGCTGAAGAAGGTGGCGATATCATATGAATTAAAGGTACGCGAGTCAAATAAATGATAACATTACGGGGCTTTTAAATATATTTCTCTACAAGTATATTAATAGACATATCTCAAAACTTCATGTTACATTTTAGCTCTCCCCTGAAAGTTACTTGTAAAATGGCATTAAGCGGCTTGTGTCCACCGCAATTTGCATTGTGAAGACGTACGGTCTACCAAAGCAAACATCCCAGCGAGTCTCTCCAGAGCCCCAAAAATGTCCAAGAACTCGTTTCGCCGTTAGTGGCACATAGCTTCCAACATCCTGGCTAAGTTCCGATAGTTGTTTAGTGACAAAATTACGCATATGCGCGCCACCATAAACAGCTTCCACCCCAAGTAAAACTAGCGGCCAAATCATGAATCTTTTTAATTTCTTAGAGGCGAGTGTCTCTTTTAGAAGTATTTGCATATTCCTTCCATGTGTAGCGCATTGTATTCGTAGTACTGGATTTTCAGGAAGAATTGATAGACTTTGAAGTGATAAGATGCAGTATAATGCCACGGCAGCCTGATACACTTCGCCCACTAATACCCAGTCTTCTTGACACGAGTGTTTAGATTCCGCCGATCGATGAGGCGAGAAGGAATTGATATGTTCCAGTATTTCGTAGCCCTCTCTCTGGAGAGTCTTGGTGTCAGTAGCATCAGGCCTTGCAGCCTGCATGCGAAGGTAATTGGTCTTTATGATCTCAATGAATAGTGGCACTGGGCACAGTTGAAAGGGAGATGCCATAGTGATGTATAGTTCTGGCAGAAACTTCAGAGCCTCAAAATGCAAATTAGTCATAAGGAGATCTGTCGCAGGACATGTTGTGTTCCCAATCACTGCAACGCTGCATAATGTTAATTCATCAATCGGTAAACTGTTGCTACAATAGGGCAACGTACAACCAGAAGCAGAGCAGCAACGGCTTCATACTCGTTGATTCAACTACCGCGTAAAGCCCGCCACGCAGCTTAATCAGTCTATAAATTGCGTCTAAATGGCATCGCCAATTAAGTGATGTTCCCTGGTGGACCTGTAACAAGGGATGATTCAAGTAAGCGCAAGGAGCCATTATGATATCTTAGGGTAACAATGACTGACATCAGCAAGTAGGAGTGTTAATATTCCAGCAATAACTGTATCGCCTGCACGCTTATCTTCTATATTAAGATATTCATTGAGAGATCGGACAGCAAGGCCCCAGTAGAGGTAGAATTTCTCCACTAATACTCTAGGCTGAAGGATACTCCTTGCTTGGTTGATCCTGTGGCTCAAGATCATGCAGAGCATACCATACTTCAGATAGTCGGGGCATCGAACTGCGGCTTGGAGATGTCTTGTGGAAAGGGGGTATATGTAAGGATTTTGCCCAAGATCATTGATTGGAACCAAGTCTTTATATATGTAAGAATTGACTATGCAACAGATATTAGTAAATGGACCCCCTAATTACCGGTTTAGGCGGCCACTTGCAGTACTCGAGGGCCTGTATGATGACATGAGTTTCTTCATTCGTCTCGAAACGTGGAATTGGCATGTATATATCAATTTCAATGGGGGCGATATTTGAAGTACTCCCTGTCGTTATTTCGGCGTCATTCTTTTGGCTTCTGTGGGACAAGACTTTCTTTTGTTTCTGATCTCGAGATATGACTCTCCCAGGTGTGATCCATTTCAATCTCGTAGGTTTCACATCGCCATATCCAGGACAATGGATGCCGGATGTATAACATCTTTTACACCCAGGTGCCTCAGAATCACACACTAAACATCGTCGACGGCATTCCCAGCAGTGGCGCCTGCTTTGACTTCCTATGTTTCGCGTCTGTTGTCTTGGAGGTTTCGAGGACTCTTGCATCGACTGCCGCATTATAAAGACTCGCCCCCAAGTTTGGAGGAATAAGATTAATAACAGAGTGATAAAAATTAGTTGAACTGCAGTAGAGCTGCCAGTTCCAGTTATTCAATTACCCATTTCAGCTCTCCTTCGACTTTTGAACAATATGATAAGGAGGTAAACACCTAGTGAAACTTGGGTGGCAGAGCATAACTAACATTACTAAGCGTGCCAAGGGGCGATTAAATATGGTTGTTTGCGCCACAATTCGTACGTCAGCAGTCCACAAGTTTCGGGTACACGTACAGTAGTATAAAGTGCTTTAGCTAACGCCGTATTCAATTGCACTTTAAATTATGATGATGGGAAAGACAGAATGGTAAAGAATTATTTTAAAGCGGTAAGGATAGGAGGTATAGATATAAGCAAAAATACCTTTCTCTTTTAAAACAAACTCTCTAATCATAGAGTCCCACATAGTATCAAAATTAATAATCGTTAATACACACTGCATATACCCTTGATAGATCTTGGTAACTGCCGAAATAATGTGTCTGCCGTCCCCCGCATTGGCTAGGAGGGCAGCCTTAAAGCAATTCTCAACATTCAATTTTGACCAACACATCAACTGATAAATCGGGCTGAAAGATTATTTTTTAACGATGGGATGCGACTGTTGCAGCCAACAGGCCCCATCCCCTGAGCCAGTTGCTGCGCCAATCGCGACTCCAACTGAGGAGACGAACAGCTGCCAGGATTCTTGCTGTGATGGTAACGACCTTGAGGCTCTCGACACCAAGGGCCCAGGCCAGGGAGAGCGCATCCAGGAGAATCCGGATGATTGCTGCTCTTCTGGCAAATGCGCGGACGACAAACCCGAGGATGATCCCGACGCGCCTGATTGCTGCCGTGGCAAAGCCAGCCCATGCTGCGACACGTCTTGCCTTGACCGTTTGGCAATGCGGGAGTGCGAAATGAGTGCTGCGGCTGCCTCCAGCCCTTACGTTCAGACAAAGAGTGAGTAGCCGTATTTAAGAAGGCCATTCAAGATTGCTTATTCGCCCCAGCATGCAGTGGATCTACCGATGGCCATGCATGCAATCAGCATAGTCTCTCTGCCTTCGACCGCTATGGCGCTACTCTCCAGGCCCTGGGATGTATTTGCCGCGCTCTTATTGCTCTTGGCCAGGAAGGCTGCTGTGAAATTCGCGAGCGCCGTTCCCTGGACGGCAAGCAGTGCTCTAAGAAGTCATCGGCTCGCTCCCTTCTTCGCACTTCTCTGGATTCCTGCCGCAGCAGCGACTCCGCCACCAAGGACCAGGCCGCCCAGAATCGTCTTCGCCTGCAAAAGGGCTCTGGGGAAAGCGTCACGTCTGCCAGGAAGCCTTCCACGGATGCCTGCGCTGGCTCTTGTTGCTCAAAGGATAAGCCCGCCATAGAGCCTCCCGTCAAAAGCAAGGGCTCGAAGCCGTGCTGCTCGGAGGGTAATCCTGTCAAGGAACCTCCCCCACAGAGCAAGTGTGTCGACTCTTGCTGCTCAAAGGCGCCTATTGTGAACATCAAGGCCGAAATCAATTCTTCTGAGTCTCGCTGCGCAGATGACAAAGCTATCAACGAAGCCCAAACAAAGAACAAGTGCCTCGGTTCTTACTGCTGTGAGGGCAAGCCTGTCAAGGCTCCATATGTTAAGGACAATCTTGCAGGATCTTGCTGCGAAACAGCTAAGAATGAGACTACCGAAGAGACCGCCTATACCGCCTCCTCTGGCTCTTGCTGCAAGCCACCGAAGCATGATATCGTGCAGACTCTGAAGACTAGTTGCGCGGACTCTTGCTGCACAGAAAACCGGCCGGTCAGCCCTCAAGGTTCTTGCGGCGATGCTTGCTGTTTCTCTCCCGCGCCCGATCCTGAGTTGGAAATTGAGGAAACCCCAATTCAGGCCATCACCGATGTAGAGAACCAGGGTGCCGGCAAGGAACACGTTGTTCTCAGCATTTCTGGTATGACTTGTACCGGTTGCGAGACAAAGCTCAACAGAACCCTCGCTACTGTCTCCGCTGTCAAAGATCTGAAGACCAGTCTGGTTCTCTCACGAGCTGAATTCAACATTGATCTTCGCCTTCGCTCAGTAGAGGAAGTCATGAAACACCTGGAGCGAACGACCGAATTCAAGTGCGAAAGAGTCCAGAACAAAGGATCTAGCCTAGATTTTGTCGTCCCTGATGAGCCCTCAAAATTCATTAGCCAGACGTGGCCAAACGGAGTTATTGACATAATACTCGTGAACAAGCAGACCATGCGAGTTGCATTTAACCCAAAGATCGTCGGAGCCCGAGACCTCACCGAGAAGATTTGGGGTCCGCCAATCAAACTTGCTCCTCCACGCGGTGACCCTTCGCTGGAGGCTGGCAGCAAGCATGTTAGTCATGTCGGGTATATGACGCTTCTCTCTGCTGTCTTGACGATTCCGGTACTGGTCATGGCATGGGCCCCGCTTCCTGCGAGGGAGGTGGCATATTCTTCAGCTTCACTCGCCTTGGCCACGATTGTTCAAGTTGTCGTAGCAGGACCTTTCTATCCTAAGGCTCTGAAGGCTCTTGTTTTCTCAAGGGTTATCGAGATGGACCTCTTGATCGTCTTGAGCACGAGTGCTGCCTACATTTTCTCGGTGGTCTCCTTTGGGTACCTCATTGCAGAGAAGCCCCTTTCGACTGGTCAATTCTTTGAAACGAGCACTCTCTTGGTCACCTTGATTATGGTCGGTCGATGGGTTGCCGCTCTCGCTCGTCAAAGAGCTGTTGAATCCATTTCTATCCGGTCACTTCAGGCATTGACAGCTATCCTTGTCGACAAAGAGAGCGGAACGGAACGTGAGATTGACGCCCGGCTTCTGCAATACGGCGACACCTTCAAAATTCTCCCTGATACCAGAATCCCGACTGACGGCACTGTCATCACGGGATCTTCTGAGGTTGACGAGTCTATGCTCACAGGTGAATCCAGACCGGTAGAGAAGTATCCCAAGTCTATGGTAATTGCTGGGTCTATCAATGGACCTGGAGTTATGACTGTCAGACTGAACCGTTTGCCTAGCGACAACACTATCTGTGCCATTGCTGCGATGGTTGATGAGGCCAAACTGTCAAAACCTAAGCTGCAGGATCTCGCGGACCGGGTAGCATCCTACTTTGTCCCGGTTGTGGTGGCATTGACGATTATCACATTCGTCATCTGGGTTGCAGTGGGCATAACTATTCGCGGGTATGATGGATCCGAAGCTACAATTCAGGCTATCACCTACGCCATTACTGTCCTCATCGTCTCTTGTCCCTGTGCCGTTGGACTAGCTGTTCCTATGGTTATTGTGATTGCAAGCGGAGTCGCTGCGGAAAAGGGTATCATCTTTAAGTCCGCAGATGCTATTGAAGTCGCTCACAAGACGTCGCACGTCGTGTTTGACAAGACTGGGACCTTGACTCGAGGGAAGCTCTCTGTCGTTGCGAAGAACTGCATCGACGAGGACAAGCTTCCACTTCTTCTGGGTCTCGTTAAAAACAGTCGACACCCAGTCTCGGTTGCTATGGCTGCTCACCTCAAGGATATGGGAACCATGGCTTTGACTGTTCCTGAGCCCAAGAGCCTTACTGGGAAAGGTGTTGAAACCATGCTAGGTGGCCAAAGTCTTCGAGCAGGCAATTCTCGCTGGCTAAATTTATCGGAGCATGAAATTGTGCAACCAATGCTTGCTCAAGGGTACACAGTCTTCTGTTTCACTGTTGACAGCGTGTTAAAGGCAGTCTATGGTCTTGAAGATGAGCTTCGACCTGACGCTGCGCAGACGGTTGAAACCTTGCAAAGGCGTGGTATCTCGGTACATGTGGTTTCTGGCGACGATGACGGAGCAGTTCAGACTTTAGCGTCCAAGCTAAGCATTCCTCGCGACAATGTGCGTTCTCGAAGCTCGCCCGCTGACAAGAAGGACTACATACGGAAGCTGCTCGGTACTGGTACAAATCAGAAGCAACCGGTTATTGTTTTCTGCGGTGACGGTACGAACGATGCTGTTGCTCTCGCGCAGGCAACAATCGGGGTCCACATGAATGAAGGCACGGATGTCGCACAATCCGCCGCAGATGTGGTTCTCATGCGTTCTTCTCTAGGTGGCATCCTCACCATGATGAATGCCAGTCGGAAATCCGTCAACCGCATCAAGTTCAACTTTATGTGGAGCTTCGTGTACAACACCTTTGCAGTCCTTCTCGCTGCGGGTGCTTTTGTTAATGCGAGAATTCCTCCTGAGTTTGCGGGACTGGGAGAGCTGGTGAGCGTGTTGCCAGTCATTGCTACTGCGGTGCTTTTACGCTGGTCGACAATCTAGACACGGAACACCTCATTGCACGAGTGACTCCGAACGAAATTTCACAAACCCTACTTGATGTCCGACTGGAATCGGCGCTGCGGAAGACGATATGTGACAGCTCCTGTCATATTGAAATTTGAATCACATTCGCAGAGTGCTGCAATTCTGTCATTATCGATGGTCTGCTTCAGCATCAGAGAAGGCTCCTCCAAGAAGTCTCAACTCAACCTGTACCGTTCTCCATACGTCCTATTTAATAGGATGTACCTTTTAACAATCACGACTTCTCGGTGGAATTTGTTGCTGCGAGGAGGCTTACAGATCCTCATCTCAACTTAATTCTCACCGTTGAAGAAGTATTTATACAACTCTATAGCTACCGTTTATTATTAGTTTGGAATATGCGGCAAATTTCCCCATCTAAAATACAAAGAATAAACTACACTTGCTCGGGGTGAAACTTTTGATATATCGTCTTATACCTCCCTATGTCATTTCTAAGTTATCTATACTTTAACGCCGTATCTATATCCAACTATTGTAGAAACATTAGGTATTAGAAGAACTTGATGATGCATTGGACAGAAACAGAATCTAGAGGTACATTCATTTATTTATTTGTTACGCCTGGTGGAAAGTTCAAAAAGTTAAACTATAAACCTATGGCACATGTACATTCTGAAGCTTAGCTTTTTTCTTATTCAAGCATATGAGTCCTTGCCATCCAGCTTCCACTCTTACACTCTTTTCTCTTACTTCGCTACGGTTTCTCGTGTTTTATCATTCTTCACAGCGGGCTATCTTAAAACTTGGTCCTCAAGTATTCAAGATCGTATCTACAGCAGCTAAAGCAGCGTCTGCTCTTTCTAGCATAAGGTGTTAATAGGATTTAGGCGTAAGTAACTTCAACAATTAAAGTACAAATATCTTCTTATTGACATTAATAGCGTTGGCATATGATTTAAAATCCATGAAGAATTTTTAAAAGTAGCACTATTACATACATTCATCTTCTCTAATGTCAAATTTTCTTTAACTCCCATATTTCTCAGGGTCTTCTACATTTTCCACAGTTTCCGTGAAAACCTCACCAGTCTTGGACAAGACTTCGATACCGTGGGTGCTATTCTTTAATTGGCGGGCCAGAGCAACAGTCTGGCGGGGGGTATCGGCCTCTTGGAATATACGCTCAATGTCTTCCAAATTGAGCCCCATTGTCTCCGGAAAGAAAAAGTATACCGTCGGAGGGATCGTAGAGCATACAACGCAAAAGATAATGTAGTACTTGTACCCAATAGTATCAAGAGCCACGGGAGTCACCATTGTAATAACGTAGGCCCTAGTAAGTATAAGTATGTATGAACAAGTATCGGGAAGAGTCACTAAAAGAGATACGTACCACATCCAATGATTGGCCGTCGAGATTGCGACCATGGGGGTGCGAAACCGAATTGGGGATACTTCAGAGCAGTATAAGTAGTTAACACCGAGAAATCCCAATGGGACAAAGAAGTTGAATAAAAAGAGGAAAAAAACTGAAGCTACAGAAGCTCCATGGTTGTCCTTTGGGAACGATGTGCTAATGGCCAGTGCCATCATACATAAACCAATGCCAGTGCCGCTAATCATGAAGAGACGACGACGGCCTAGGCGGTCGACCGTAAGAAAGGCGACAAAACCAGCCAAGAACTTCCAAGAAACAGCTGCGCCCGAGAGAATCCGTGACAGCTGACTGTCAAGCTGAAGATTCTGCTGGAAGATGATTGTGCCGTAGATGGCCACAAGTGTGCTACCACTGAGCTCTTGCCAAAATTGGATGAGCAGACAGAGCATGAGTCGATACGCTATTTTGTCTTCACCATTTCGTAAAGATTTCCAGGTGATGCTAGCCTGGGTGGTCTCTATCGCCGATTCGATACGTCCAATTTCTGCGTTGACTTCGGCAGAATCACCTGGGCTGTCTCGTAAAGCAGAAAGAGCCTGGCGGGCTTCGTCGACTCGACCGCGTCGGACCAACCAGCGTGGAGACTCTGGCAGGAAGTAGATGGCGGACATAATAGTGATGGACAACACATTCGGGAATGCAAGAGGCACTCGCCATGCCACAGAGCTGTTTTTGATCTGAAAGAAGCCTAGGCATATCCATGACGCTAAAACATAGCCGAAGCTGATAAAGAGGCCAACAAGCACAACTTGTCGGCCGCGAGTTCGAGGCAGGGCGCATTCAGACTGCCATACTGGTACCGTAGCACTGAGCATTCCGGCGCCCAGGCCAAGCAGGAGTCGGCCGACAATGAGCTGCGGCAGTCCAAAAGCTGAAGCCTCGAGAGTTTGTCCAATGGTAAGGAGCACAGCACCAAGGAAGATGGTACTCCGTCGTCCGAGTTTGTCCCCTATATACGAGCAGCTGAGGGCGCCTAACATGCCACCCGCCGTGAACAGAGCGACGACGGCGCCCTGGACCGTCGTATTGTTGGACTTTTGAGCACCTGTCACATGGACTGTGTCAATCCTTGGGAACGTCTTGGTCCAGTTGTCGGCAGTGAGGAGGTTGCCGACACTGTTTTGTCCAAAGCCATAACATATAAAGGCTGGTGCAACAATTAACAGGATCTGAAGGAAGCGGAGTGCCCGTCCCTTGCATCCTAGAAATAAAGCAGTTGTGGGTGCCATTTGAGCAATGCAGCAGAAAAGGTATAATTGTTAATGAATTTGTTCTGGGGCAGCATCATAGAGGAAGCCTTGATTGAGATATGGAAGACTTGTTGAACTATTTCATGTTGGCGGACAGGCGTGATGTTTGCTGAGACTACACAAGCTGTCAGATCTCTGGGGAAACCCGGTAAACGCAGCCGCCACTAATTCCACGCCGCCCTGTAGGCAAGAGGCTTTCTCAATAGACTGATTGCTAAGCGTCAGGTTGGCTAGTATAGGCTTCATTATCGCTTTCTAGAGTACCACACTTTGACTAGCTTTGGAATCGTTGGCAAGTGGATATAACGCGCATAAACCAGTCATACTTCTTCGAGGAGTGGAAGAAAACGCCACAGTCTTCTCCGCGCAAATCAGTTCGAGGAACCCCCTGACATAAAGTTTATATCCCCACACTCTCCATATTTCTCCATAGTTCTCCGTAGTCTCGTGAATAAGCGCAATCTGGGGAAAATATATCTCCCGCACTCATCCGCACCCGCCGCATTTTCCGCGTCCAGCCGCTTCTTCCACAACAAATGGAATCTTTCTTCGACAAAATAGTAACACGCTCCAAATAGCGGCGTATCAGGAGAAAATGGAAGTACAGGGTTTACCTTCCTATACCCCAAGACGCATTCGACCCGCGATGCACCCATGCCAGCCGTGCAAGCGCCTCAAGAGACGTTGTGACAGACAGCTACCCGAATGCTCATTGTGCATCAAGTAAGAGGAACAGCATTGCTCATGCTATCTTATCCGACGTTTATCTTTTATTCTCCTTCAGTTATAGCTGATAACTCACTTACCAGGACTCATCGACCTTGTGAATACCCTCCGGGGTCGATGCCTGCTTCGCCGGCGGAAACTCAGTCGCCGCAGAGCATCGTGCTGGACGTTCCCATAAATCGATTCCCTGCGACATACTTTTTCGACCGCCAAGCATTCAACCACTGTCATATGAGCATAGAAAGGGGCCATCTACCACCATCGTCTGTTGTACTTCCTGGTCTGAGGAGCACCGACGAAATTCGTCAAATCGCGAATAGATATTTTACATCAGTACATCTATGGTTTCCTATCATCAACCGAAACAAGTTTTACGGGAGCTTTTTACATGGTTCCTTTGAAGCAGACATTGAGATCTCCCTCCTAGCACTGTGTATGCAGACTCTAGGGTCTCGTCCATCCAATGGAATACAGGTCCTAGACACAGGATATATCTCAATCAAGCAGACTTTTGTGCAGCTGGAGCAGGCCGGCGTTTTGAATGTCACGGTACTGCAAGCTTTGTTGTTAACTGCCCTCTATGAAATCGGCAACGGCATCTACCCTGCTGCGTACCTCACGATTGGCAATTGTGCCAGATATGCAGTGGCCTTGGACCTGGATAGAGAGATACTCAACTGGAATCACAATGCATCAGATTGGGTGATGATGGAAGAAAAGCACCGGGCCTGGTGGGCTGTGCTCATGCTTGACAGGTATATACATTTCCCTAAAATATTATCTGGTATATCTCAGTCTGATGAATCTAATTGAAAAAAAATAGATACATCAACATTAGCTGTCCTCGGAGAGCGTTATGCACCCCAGATCCTACACAGCGGCAGTACTTACCCATGGCAGACGATGACTGGAATCAGGGGGTGCGTCATAATTCTAGAGCTATATTGTACTGATGATAACAGAGAGAAATACAATTGCTTACCTGCAAAACAGACACAAATAAGCGGGCCTCCTCATCAGCTTTCGACGCCTGTTGAGGTCAAGATGGGCAAATTTGCAAGACTGGCTCAGGCAACCCACTTGCTCGGTCGCGTTCTTCGGCATATACGCGATCCCACGACGGACAAGCGTTTTTTGTCGGAGGAAAGAGAGGCGCTGGATCGGGCTCTTCGCTCGCTCTTGTCATTAACTGTGGACGAGGAGATGGCAGACACAGATACGGCCTTTTGCTCTCCTATGGCGTTATTGGGGAGGTATGTTATTTTCCCCATTATTGTTCGCCTGGCATAGTCTTCTTCTTCTTCTCCTTCTTCTTCCTCGCCTGACATAGCCTTGATGCTTACATAAATTCGCAGTGCGCTGTTGACCCTTCATTCAGAATCGTCCACAGAATTATCCGACACATTGGCTGAGAGCCCTGTAGAAGCCCATAAAAATGACTATTATATGGCAATTGAGACCAATTCGCAAGTGGTACTTCCTATTGCCCGTCGAATTCAAGACTGCTGGCCATCCGCTCCGCGCCATCCGTCTCCTCTTGTCCTGGATTGGATGTATCGTTGCACAGTTGCTTGCAATATCTTCCACAAAGAGAATAACTCTTTATTGTATGAGGGCTGTATAGAAGACGTTAGGGAAGCAATGAAGCTATTAAGCCATCAATGGGCTATTGGAGGTACAGAACTCTATTCATGATCGGGTTACAGATTACTAACAGCAATCTTTAGATCTTTATTTTAAACTTCTTGATATAGAATAATGGACCTAGGTACTAAATTAATTAATTAGAAATATTTTTTACTCAATACGGGGGTTTTTTTTTTCAACTTCTATTATATAGCTTTAAAATTTCTCCTTCGTGCTGGGAGTAGAGAGGTTTAGTCTAAACTTGGAAGCATTGTTTAATGACCTGAGGTTGATACGGCTTAGACGTAGCATGCACTATTGCATTGGCGTCCTTATTTTTAATTTCTTATTCAGCGGCAATTTTTAACTGCTGTTAATTTATACTGCAATGCGTAGAGCTGCTGCATAAGGTGCTTGGCTATATAGTGGCTTAATTCAGCTGTGCTTAGAAAATATGAAGATTAGACAGTAGTTGCTGAAATTACATGCATGTGATTAAATTTCGGCGGATAAATTAAGCTAGAATGAATCTTTTAGTAAGAATATTTTCAAACCCCATGATTGCACTAAATTAGCGGAAAAAACTAGTAGGGAGCCTTGGGAACCTTCTTGACAACAAAGTGCGGAAGACGCGGAGGATGCGGAGATCGCGGCGACGCGGCGACGCGGCCGCTATAAGCCAAATGACAGCGGGCTATTATTATGATGACACTAGGACTGTTCTTTTACTTACCGAGGCTACCATTCCTCCCATGAGGTATGAAGCGGGTTTTCTTCGTTTGGGCGAAAGAAAGGCTTCGTCAAGCATGTCTATTTAAGTCATATAAGCGCCTTGTTGTAATCGATGTCAAACTGAGCTTCTCGGAGTCGTCTGCAATAAAAAAAGAAAAAATCCTAGAAATTACATTACAAACAAACCTTCCAGCACAT
This sequence comes from Trichoderma polysporum, assembly GCA_030278935.1. Classification (NCBI taxonomy): domain Eukaryota; kingdom Fungi; phylum Ascomycota; class Sordariomycetes; order Hypocreales; family Hypocreaceae; genus Trichoderma; species Trichoderma polysporum. The sequence goes on along the minus strand of JARFTM010000075.1, from coordinate 36,014 downwards.
TAACACACGGAACAAAGTCGCCATGCCACTCTACGACGTCGAATATGTTACACCTCTGACTCCTCGTCAGCAAGAGCTCCTCGCCAATGGCTTCACAACCGTACATTCAAAACGATTTAACACGCCGCGATACTTTATCAATGTCCGCTACACGGATGTTAGCGATCAAGTTGTCTTTCGAGGTGGTATACGCAGAAAGTATAACCGCCTCATCCTCCGCACGCGAGCGGGCAGCAATCGGTCTAGTGAGGAGTACCTACAGCACTGCAAAGACCTCGTAGGAGAGTGGGAAAAAGTTGTCGGCACAGAGGGCGAATTGGGCCTTCGCACGGTTTGGATCAATGGAACGTTGACGCAAGCGCTAGAGGCTGGAATTGGCAGACCAAAGGTATGTTGGATTTGAATTTATGATAGGAAAAGATACTAACTGTCTAATTCATAGACGGGAGAGGAAGATGCATGGATTGAAGAAAACTTGTCACACTTCAAAGAGCTAGCTGCAGCAGGAGACGAAGACTTCATAGAATTGATGAAAGAACTTGAAGTACGAGGGAAACTTTAAGTAATTTAGATGGCTTATATAGACTTTATAAATTTCGTTATTATTATTTCTTTTTATTTATTTCTTTTGGAATAATTTCCGAGACCATGTATCAACAAGTCAGAAGACCAAACGCTAGGCTTCTCTACATCGTCTTCTTTGACCCGCTTGTTTCTAGCACCTTACCAATGGCTACATGCTACGAAGTACAATGCACCTCCTTTAACGCTTGAGTAATGCTTCTCCGGTATTTCCACGGAAGAGCACATATCCCTCAATACCGAAGTGTTCCTATCACATTGATCACATGTACAGCTGCTACGGTGCTCTTTTTGTTTACTCCGCGTACACCGGTCACACAAGCTGCGCTCTCACTATCTCATTTCCCATCGTGAGCAAAAAGCTGCTAGATCCGTGGTGTGGAGATTGAGGTTGATGTCGACTAGCCCACGTTTGGTAACTCTCAGCGAGAGCAGACCATTCACGACCCTGCATTTCAATCACTCTATAAGTTAATTTCATACATCTTTCTTTTGGGAAGAAGTAGGGCCATCAATATTAGTACGTCATTGTAATACTATTGAATAAAATAGGCCGGTTTGCCTACTTATTTAAGTCATATTTACCAGTCTCATATTACGCCATATAATAAGCTTCAGCCTCCACCGAGACAATGAAATTATTGTTGGATATCAACCGTGCAAACGGAATAGCCTTTGGTCCTGGAAAAAAACTTCAGGGAAGACTAAAAATCTCAGGCCATGCGGGTCACAAGCGGCCCAATTGCACGGCTACTTTTGGAGGTCAGCTAGGCTTATCTAGACATGTCGCGCTTTTGGGTTTTCAAGCTCATGGATAAACATAACATCTAGGCCGAATAAAAATTTCTACACCTCCACAAGTCGCCGGTCCAAGTCCTGATAAATTGGTATATACGGTACGAAATAATTCATCAGCTCTCATAATGATAATAGGGGCTAACATAGCCAAAGCTATTCGAAGAAACGAAACAACTAGATTACGAAAATACTGAATTCAGAAACGATGAACCAGTCAATGACTTTTATTTTATCCCATTCAATTTTCGATTTCCATCCCACATCCAATGCTCCATGCATTCCCACTCCTGTCAACTTCCTCCATCGATGGACATACACGAAGGAAATTCTAGAATAATTGTGGAATATTATATCACTGTCGCTGTGGATAGACATATAATTGGTCGAGTATCCAAGAAGAAGAGGATCACCAAGGGGCTGCAACTTATCAACAGCTTCTCAATCAATAGCCCGCCGACTTCACTATCCATCGCTAGCATACCGTTGATGCTACAACAGGAAGATGATCTGGAATATCCTCAAGAGGGCGGAGTGGATGGCTTACCACCATATACGCCATCTTTACATATCCAGATAGTCCTTCCTCAACCACCAGTTCTGTTCCGAGGGCAAGCGAATCCCATCAAATTTATCGTACACGCTCCGTCTGAAGCAGTAGGTAAATTATTTGTTCGAAAAGCGAATATCAATCTCAGGACCTCCACTGCCACAGTTGTAGGGTCAGTTACACAAAGAGTCGATGAACAGTTCTCAGGAGCAACTATATCTGGAGCCATTCCAGTTGATTCGGAGACATTGGAACTCGATTCAGGTATCTGGGAGCGCTTTTTCATGCTCAATCTGCGACCAACATTCGAATCATGTCTAATGGAGATAAGGCATTCAATTGAAATAAGTGTTGGTATATCAGTGGGACTGAAGGGCAGCATCCACGTAAGTCTTATTTAAGCGCTATCCCGTGAGTTGTTTTTTACGTTTGCATGTGAGGCTAATAATATGTAGTATACTTCATCTTGGCTGGATGTTCTGGTGATGGATCCGCCACCCGCATACGAAGACACTGAGAGACCTCAGAATTAAAGAACAAAAGAGGACTACAAGATTAATTGGCATGATTTATGGCACATTATACTGTAGCCGATTATAATATTCGGAAGGCGTTTAAATGTAGGTAAACGAAAGGGTCACACCATAGATATCTCTAGAAGTGCACGCATTCTTGATATTGAAAGATAATTGTTCAAGCGCTCAACGAAACACTAGCCCTTCTACCCTTATGAAGCAAGCCAAATACGGGAATTAATAGCTTTAGTTGCCTAGTTCGTCTTACCGCAGCTTCATCTGCCACAATTCCACTTAATTCAATATGCGCAAGGTCATATGGACGTTGTATACTCCATCATCCACGATGATTGATCGTTATTTGATACAAAAACTAATCCTAAAGAGGCCGCATTAAGTGCCGAGCGGCGAGGTGCAGTTTCTGGATATAAAAAGATCATCGACGGTACCCGGCCGTACCCGGCCGTACCAGGCCGCATCACGGCAATCCGTCCGACATCCGAGGACTTATGCCGGATTAAGAAATCGTGAGCGAAATGCTTGGTGCCTAGCCTCGGAAACAATTTCGAATAGGTCTTCTATTTATTCTTTTCTTTTAGCTTATCCCCTCGCCTTATTTGCGAGAGAAATGCAAACATTTTAATCTAGATCAGGTAGGATCCCATTGTCTTGGTCAAATTGAGAAGAAGGGATCACCAAGATCGAATGTTGGTAAGAGGCTACTTATAAATACTTTGTTGATGCCACATGCTACATAGGAGCATAATGTCCGTTCGTGGAGGCGCCACAATACGATTACTGTATAATCCTCCCACGCGCTTAGAGTCGAGTATATGTAGAGAAATTTATTATGCTCGTCATAATAAGGCAGCAGGAACCTAAATTGAAATGATTCTTACTGTGCTCTTTAGCATATTTTGCGATTCTAGCTGCGGCTACCTTGACTTCACACTGTGCGACGCTCCATTACATCATGACTTATAACCCCAGTTACCGCTTTAATATCCACATGCTGAGTATGAATCATGGAAGATTGGGATAAGAATTGGCTGTTCTATGGTATATCAATGATCCATTCTTTCACGTTAGCGGAACTTATTGTTGGTAGCATGAGCTTCCCGCCGGCGGTGAATATGATCAGTCGTGCCATTCAATCACGTTGACGTCAATGTAATATCTTACATCGCAGGTACAGTTCAAGGTGATGTATTAGTGACGGTTCATTCTGATATATCGCCACTGACTATGATTTCATGGTGAAATAAAGCATACGTATAAAAGCGCGGATTCGTATCCTTGGAAATTGCTCATGATCGACCATAAAAAGTGAACAAAATAATGCGATAAAACAATGTCAAATATTATACCGCCAGCCGTAAAACAAGTAGTCATGGGTCAGAAAGGAGCGAAGACCGATCAGCTGGCAACTCATACTGTGGAGCCATCTAAGGACAGCAGAATCACATCTGATTTCGGCACAAAACAGACGAATACTGATGACTGGCTTCGGATCAACAGCAAGGATCAATTAGGTCCGGCGCTCCTAGAGGATCATTTTGGGCGAGAGAAAGTACGGCCCCCAGTCATGACAGTAGCCATTCTTGATGTATGAAGCTAAAGAGCGAAAAACTTAGATTCATCGATTCGACCATGAGCGTATTCCGGAGCGAGTAGTTCACGCTCGAGGCACCGGAGCGTTTGGGACATTTCGCTTGTTCGAATCTGCTGAAGATGTCACTCATGCCAACGTTCTTACTGACACCTCTCGAGAGACGCCTGTATTTGTTCGATTCTCGACTGTTCTCGGCAGTCGTGGCTCTGCTGACACCGTTCGGGATGTGCGTGGCTTCGCAGTCAAGTTCTACACGCAGGAGGGCAACTGGGATATCGTAGGCAATAATATTCCCGTTTTCTTCATCCAGGATGCAATCAAATTTCCAGACATCATTCATGCTGGAAAACCCGAGCCCCATAACGAAGTGCCCCAAGCGCAGTCAGCTCATAACAATTTCTGGGATTTCGTTCAGATGCACTCTGAGGCCACTCATATGTTCATGTGGACTATGTCGGATCGCGCCATACCTCGCTCATACCGAATGATGCAAGGATTTGGAGTAAACACATTTACACTTACCAACGCCGATGGTAATCGCTCATTTGTGAAATTTCACTTCACGCCGGAGCTAGGGGTACATTCTCTTGTTTGGGACGAGGCGCTGAAGCTCGCTGGCCAAGACCCCGATTTTCACCGCAAGGATCTCATGGAAGCCATCGACAACGGAGTATATCCGAAATGGAAATTCGGCATACAAACAATTGACGAGTCCCAAGAGGACGATTTCGACTTTGATATTCTCGACGCCACAAAGATTTGGCCAGAGGAGCTAGTACCTATTCGATATATCGGCGAGCTCGAGCTGAACCGAAACGTGGATGAATTCTTCACTCAGACAGAGCAGGTGGCATTTTGCACAGGTCATGTCGTACCAGGAATCGGGTTTTCTGACGATCCTCTCCTGCAAGGCCGAAACTTTTCTTACTCCGATACTCAACTGAGTCGACTGGGCACCAATTGGCAAGAATTGCCCATTAACAAACCAGTCTGTCCAGTCATGAACTTCAATCGTGATGGTGCCATGAGACATACCATCTCAAAGGGCAAGGTCAACTATTGGCCTAACAGATTTGAAGCACAACCGCCAGCGACCAAGGAAGAGGGAGGTTATGTCGACTATCCCGAAAAAGTTATCGGCATTAAGGAGCGAGCAAAGAGCGCCAAGTTCAAGGAGCATTTTTCTCAGGCACAGCTTTTCTTCAACTCGCTTTCTGAAATCGAAAAGTCTCATCTTTTGGCAGCATTCTCATTTGAGCTTGATCATTGTGACGAGCCGATAGTGTATGAGCGGCTTGTGAAACGGCTCACCGATATTGATCTCGGTCTCGCCCAATCTGTTGGGAAAATGGTTGGAGGGACAGTCCCAGAAAACGCAAAACAGGCAAACCATGGAAAGAAAGCCAAAGGCCTCAGCCAATTGGAGTATCTTCCAGATAAACCAGTGATTGCATCAAGACGAATCGGCATTATTATCGCGGATGGATATGATCCGATTGCCTTCAACGCCATCTACGGAGCAGCTCAAGGAGCCAAAGCCGTCCCGTTCGTGATTGGTACGCACCGATCCGCGACTTTTGCAGATGGAGAGAGTGAATCTGGAAAAGGTATCATCCCAGACCATCATTTGGAAGGCCAGCGCAGCACAATGTTTGACGCTATCTTCGTGCCTGGGGGTAAGCAAGCTATCGAGACCCTTATCAAAAATGGCCGAGCTCTGCATTACATCCGTGAGGCGTTTGGTCACCTTAAGCCTATCGGAGCTACAGGGGAGGGTGTTTTGCTGGTTGAGAAAGCACTCCAGCTGCCCGAACAAGTAGTGATATCCGGCGACAACGAGGCTGTGGAGAGCTATGGTGTGGTTACACTGAAGAGCGTGCATCCGAAGGGTCTGGGAGAGATGGTGTCTGCTGCTAAGAATGCCAAGGGATTTTTGGATAAGTTTGTCTACGCAATCAGCAATCACCGCTGCTGGGAGCGCGAGCTTGATGGGCTTAGTACTATGGTGGCATACTAATCGATGTAAACTGTCGCTGACGTACGGAAGAGGAGCCGAAGACTTTTTCTCATAACTGTACGTATCCATGCGACAAGAAAGACCGCCATTGTCGAGCAAGGATAGCGTTAAAAGTTTTTAAGGTTAGTGAAAATGCTAAAGCTCTAATTCTATGTCCATGCTGTTCCCTGTATGGTGACATCGTTTGTGAAATACGAAACGCAATTATGCCGAATTGAGGTGCTTACAGCCAGCTACTGCTACTAGGGCAGGTGATATCCAAAAGCACCAGTCAACTATTACATTGACGGCAACCTAGTCGCTAAAGTATTCAGAAGAATATCTACAGTACACTCATCCAATGTTTGATTATCTCTTGCGTTAAAGAAAAGTATCACCTGGCTTGTATATTATATTTAGCAGTCTGGCGTAGTACGAATAGCAAACTCGCTATTTGTAACCGCAGCAAAAGTGAAAAGGTCTGAGTTAAGCTCTGCATCACTACATTCTAAGGTATGTGTGTAAGATTACACCTGTCTTGTTACCTTCTATTTACAGGATAGTAAATCAGACCGCTAGGCGGTCACTGCCAATTCCCCACCTCTTGATCAAAGTCAAGCGAGAAAATACAACATCGCGATTTGTTTTTATCGACAGGGATAGTTCTGCCATCTGCACAACAGGCTGATTTGCTGTTCGGTACGGAGTATATATGGGCAGAAGAAAGGGCTTTCTATTCTCAAACAACGCAAATTTTTGGATCTAGGGCAAGTCACCAAAAAACGATTTCCAAAATGGGTGGCTCGAATTCTACGCTCAGTGCCCTCGAGACATGCATAAGTGCTGTCTGCAACGGACGCTCGGATTGCTACCATCTGCCGCAGAGCAATTTTGATCAATCGTGGAACAAATTATACAATCTCGCCCTTTCTCAGTACCCTCAGCTTGTCATTCGGCCTAACACGGCCTCTGAAGTTTCCCAAGCAGTGAAATGCGCCAGCGAAATTGGCTTTAAAGTCCAAGCTAGGTCTGGTGGTCACTCTTATGGGTAAGGAGGAATAGATCTCTTCGCGGCCGTCATGGAAAAAAGCCCATCTTAACGGTGTAAAACAGAAATTTTGCCCAAAGCGCGGGGAAAGACGATGGTATGATGATCGACTTGGTAAATTTGACGAATTTTCAGATGGACAACAATACTTGGCAAGCAAGTGTTGGGTCGGGCTACAGGCTAGATGGGCTCGACACTCTACTGCATGACAATGGCGGTAGAGCCATCGCACACGGCACATGCCCAGGGGTTGGAGTTGGGGGACATGCAACCGTGGTAAGTACCTTTTCTAGTACTCTGGTGAGAGATACTATGGAGGTTTGGGTCTAATTAACAGCTCCTATGTAGGGAGGATTGGGCCCTAGTTCAAGAATGTGGGGATCCGCGCTGGACCATGTCATCGAAGTCGAAGTCGTAACAGCCAACGGCACTATCGTACGAGCAAATGAAGACGACTACGCTGACTTGTTTTGGGCCATTCGAGGCGCCGGAGCCAGCTTCGGCATCGTCACCGAATTTGTCTTCAAGACGCACCCTGAGCCGGGTAGTGTTGTGGAATACACGTATGGCTTCAATTTCGGCGAGCAGAAGGACATGGCCCCTGTATTTGAACAATGGCAAGAACTAGTGTACGATCCTAATCTTGATCGACGTTTCTCGACACTGTTCATTGCAGAGCCTCTGGGGGCTCTCATCACCGGCACATTCTACGGTACCGAAGAGGAATTCGAACAAACAGGAATCCAACAAAAGATTCCCAGTGGTGGAACTCCTAGTGTCGTGATTACAGATTGGCTTGGAAGTCTGGCTCATATTGGAGAGACAACAGCGTTGTATCTGAGCGATCTTGCCACACCTTTCGCCAGCAAGTCATTAGCATTCAACAGAGACGACAAAATGAGCGAAGAGTCTATCAATGACTTATTCGAATATATGGGAAACACGGATGCAGGAACTCTGCTTTGGTTTATCATTTTCAACTCGGAAGGGGGTGCTATGGCGGATACCCCGTACGACGCAACCGCATATCCACACCGCGATGCAATTATGATGTATCAGTCTTATGCCATTGGACTGCCGGTATTGACAACGGATATCCAAGACTTCGTTTCTGGAGTCCATGGGAAGATCCAACAGGCAGCTCCAGAGGCGAACATGACATATGCCGGCTACGTGGACATATCGCTGGACAGGTCGACTGCACAGTTGACATATTGGGGGAATAAAGTGCCGAAGCTGCGAGAGATTAAAGGGGTTTACGATGCGAGCAATGTATTTCAGAATCCACAAAGCATCGACTTCTCATAGAAGCATAATTCACCAGGAAGATGAAGTACCGAAAAAAGAAGCAATCGTTCCCTTTGCTTGTGCCTTGGTGACTGAGATTGAAGGGGAAACTATTATTGTTAATACATTCGCGGTCCGCGATGTGATAATATAATTTTTATATATTTTTTGGCATAAATACAATAATATAATTTATTGTATACTGTTTCATGGCGGTGCCCAGGTAACATAACTCCATATACGGGCTCAAATTGCGTGAAACGTCTATTACAAGGCAATCTAAATGCGGTAAAAGCTGTCCATTTCTAAGGGCCCACCAATCGTAATGTCAAAATACTCGCGTCAAATGTAGCTATAATTTTTCATTATTAATAATTAATACAAATACACCCGATTCCAGTATTAGGACGGTATTTATAGATAAATATACATTTAGAAATTACTCAGCCGATGGAAGAAGAAGATGGTGACCGTATCTGAGCAGCGGAGTTAGTTCCACCTTCCCTCGTTTAAGTCGGGATGGTGGCGGCGGGATAGGTGGAGAGGCAGGAGCGACCGGCCCTGTTGTTACGTTTCGATTTGTCTGCTTCGTATTATTGGCGCGCCGTAAAGCTGGCAGGAAGCGGAAACGGAAACGGCTATGGGCGGACAGCCTGAGTCAGCCATTTGTATCAATTACTTCGTATAACACTGTATTTGCCTATCTTCATATAACAATACTTTATTACTCATGTATTAGGTTTTCATCGTCGTTTCTTACGTTGGAATAATACAAATACTAAACACTCTATCAAACAAAGTTATAGAAATTCACATTGCCACACAATACCTTTTGTCCTCTTTATGCCATCAATTTTCAGCACTAACTGCACACTCTGATGAGCTAAGCCTGAATCTATCTCAGCTTATGGACAGGCTCCCTTTAGCAACTCTCCACTACCCCGCGTTACTATGGCTTTGGGCTCCTCCCATTATTACCGAGAGGGGCATTAAAGCGCTGAAGTGTCAACTTATGAGCCAATCGGGGTTTCGAAGCCACGGCCAGTCTCGGCACAACCTCTCAGATTGCCCAGATAGGCGATTACGGGGGCATCACGCGGCTTCAAGGCGCATCACCGGACTTTACGCGGACCCAAACAGGGTGGTGATTAGATAACGCTGTCCTTAGTCCGTGGGTAGCTTTCATTTTAACTACCCAAGTTGGCGATGCGCGCGCCCTTGGATTTGCATCCGATACATGGATTACACGCCTTTGCTGCATATCCTCCATTGGCTAATACGCAGCCCTCATCTATCATTTCGACCATCTTCCTGCATTCAAACATCCTTTTCAACTTTCATCATCTAAACTGGCCAACCGGGATTTTCTTCCTTCATCACTCTAATTATATCACTCTATTACTGCGTTAACATCCCACACCAAGATACTTCTCTCGTCTCAAGACGTCTAGCGTCTAGACAACCACGCGGGCAGCTAGCAAGCACCCATCCTCTCTCACAACTCGAGTAAGTCCGAAGCTCTACATGCTGGATATTCAATCCCCTTTTAATACCGGTTCCCCCCTCCATGGCAAGCCATTATGTCAGCCAACAACCGTTGCTACCGAAGTAGTTCAAAGTGCGATGGGGACTTCTACACTATTATAATGTTCCATGCCGAATCCGAGCCCGGCCGATGCTGAATACCACCCCCCTTCCAAAGCCCCTTCTTCCCCTCAACCGAAGCTCCCCTCGGCTACGCTTTGTTATTTGTCAAATACCATGTCCGTTGAATTTAGCCTGTTCCATTTCACTAATTCCGTAACAAAGCCATCCCACTCCAATAGCTAGGCGGCATGGCTCTTCTACATCGTTCCGGGACATCACTGCCGGCCCTCTGGAGAAGTCGCCCCACCGCACCGATTGTCGGCGCCGTAGCTTCATCTCACAGCACATACAGCCAAACCCCATCCCGGCTGCGCCCTTACACAAGCTCCCAACGCTCGTCAAATTTAACAATTCCCGAATCCGCATCATCCCGAGGCCGAAGTCTCATTGATAAAAGAGCAATCCCTTCTTCGGCTCTTGTGAGTGTTAACAACAGACGTGCCTCAACTGCAGCCATGGAGAAACCAGATTACCAAAACATGTACACGGCCTCTTCGGCATTTTTTGAAGCGCTATGGGAAGCCGGCGTCACTCACTGCTTCGTGAACCTGGGCTCTGACCACCCCAGTATCATCGAGGCAATGGTCAAGGGGGCTCGTGAACGCAAGGGAAATTTCCCGAAAATGATAACCTGTCCCAACGAGGTATGTCTTGTGCTTATTTGAATCACATAAAAGTCTTATACTTGTGGTCTCATATATGAATGATGCAAAAGCTAATTGATACGCCCTCATAATTAGATGGTCGCCATGTCCATGGCAGATGGCTATGCTCGATTGACCGGCAAGCCTCAGTGTGTCATTGTCCATGTCGACGTCGGCACACAAGGTCTTGGAGCAGCCGTGCACAACTCTGCATGTGGCAGAGCCCCGGTTCTCATCTTCGCCGGCTTGTCGCCATTCACTATTGAGGGTGAACATCGCGGTAGCCGTACCGAGTACATCCACTGGATTCAGGATGTTCCTGACCAGAAGCAGATCGTTGCTCAGTACTGCCGGTACACTGGCGAGATCAAGACAGGTGCCAATGTTAAGCAGCTAGTCAATCGTGCGCTGCAATGGGCCAAGTCAGGACCCCAAGGCCCGGTCTACCTGTATGGAGCGCGAGAAGTCATGGAGCAGGAGATTAAGCCGTACCAGCTGAGACAGAGTGACTGGAAGCCCGTAAAGCTGGGCAGTCTACCCGAAGACGCTGTTGAAACGATAGCTGATGCCCTTGCCGGCGCCAAACGACCTCTGCTTCTCACAGGATACGGCGGCAGGAACCACGAGTTCCCTGGAGCCGTGGTCAAACTCGCCAATACAGTTCCCAACCTGAGAGTAGTAGACTGCGGAGGCAGTGACATGTGTTTCCCCTTTGACCACCCCGCTTCTCTTGGCCTCAACTATGGCGGCGAAAAGTCCGTTGCCGATGCTGATGTCATTCTCGTTGTCGATGCCGACGTGCCATGGATTCCCACTCACGTCAAACCAAGACCAGATGCCAAGGTATTCCACATTGACCTAGACCCGCTAAAGCAACAGATGCCCGTCTTTTATCTCGAGGCTCAAGAAACCTACCGTGCCGATAGCCACACTGCGATTGAGCAGCTCACCGAGGCTCTCCAGACCGGCGACCATGCAAAGAAGCTGCAGGCCCAGAACGTGACGCAGATCGCCGAGAAGCGTAAACAGGAGCACGAGCTACGTCTCGCTACCATTGCCAAGGCAGCTGAGCCCCTTCCCGACAACACCTTTGGAACTGGCTATTTGTGCCGAACGGTAAAGAAACTGGTCCCCGAGGACACTCTCTGGGCCATTGAAGCCGTGACCAACACCGGATTCGTCTACAATAATATCCAGCCTTCAACTCCTGGTTCATGGATCAACTGCGGTGGCGGTGGTCTAGGCTGGTCTGGCGGTGGTGCGCTGGGTATGAAGTTGGCCACTGATGCAGAGAATGGGGGCACAAACAAGGGCAAATTTGTTGTTCAAATCGTAGGCGACGGCACATATCTCTTTACTGTTCCCGGCAGTGTCTACTGGATCTCAAAACGCTACAACATCCCCATCCTGACCATTGTGCTCAACAACAAGGGTAAGTCACTTTTTTTTTTCTTTTTTTTTTTTTTTTGCATACCCACAAAGCAAGATGCCACTTTTCTTTGAGAGATGGAGAACTAATCACATGTGTATCGTATAGGCTGGAACGCCCCAAGACGGTCTCTGTTGCTCGTTCACCCCGAGGGACTGGGCTCGCAGGCGACCAACGAGGAGATCAACATCTCTTTTGATCCGGCACCGGATTATTCCGGCATTGCCAGGGCGGCTGCGGACGGTGACATCTTCGCCGCTAGAGTGAACGAGAGAGATGAGCTGGAAGATGTGCTGAAGAAGGCTATTGCTTATGTAAAGAACGGCCAATCAGCAGTGGTGGACATCAAGGTCGCATCGGGATGTTAATGATACAAAGCGGATGATGGATACAAGCAAGATGGCGCCCTTTTGGCGGATAGAGAGACCAAGCAAGGTTGCCTTAGACTCGATGTAAGCTGTATTAGGTAGAACGAATAGAATGACCTTGAAGGGCCTTTGTTCAAAAGCAGTACAAAGCATTGCATATTTATTTTTAGCATACGCCTTTCCGACATGAGTCTTACTTGTATTGTTCAATGCCTGCTATGATGATGGCTATTTCCATCACATGCCAATTTCGGCCTTTTTCACGCAAGATGCGCCATGTACGCCTCATTCTTCAGCACACAATCCCATCAAGCCACGTCTGTCGCCTGGGGCGCCATTACCGCTCTTTTAATATTTATATCTCTGTGCATCTCACCGCAGCCTGCAGCATGCACCCGGAGAATTGATGCGTCAGAAACGACAGTGATTGGTCTCTTTTTTTCCTCCTCATTTTCTTGAGTGGCCCAATAAGACACGAACAGATCAGTACCTACCGCTGAAACCATTCACCGAATGGGAGTAATAACACAAAAACAGGTGAAGCTGCATATAAGATTGCATGGAATCCGCTCCTACGCGTCTTACCCCCGTCAATAAATGTTCCCGAGCTGGGATACAGCGCTGGACCAATTGAGTTTGTTGCAGTTGAGGCTTTGCGAACAAGCATCAGCGCCGTGAGAGTTCGATTCGCTGGCCGCATAAATCTAGAGTCGGAGTCTAGACCGCTTCACGGCAGACGCCACTAAGAGGGAGAGGCCCTGCATGCATGAGAATAAGTGCTAGTACTATTTGTATATTGGGTGGCGGAGAGGGAGGATTATATTGATTAAATTGTGCATTGGTGGTGCAGCTGGTGTGTATTAGGAACGGGGCATAAGTTCCTGAATCTCGGAGGATTTGGCTCAACGTATGGTTCTCGCCCTACTATTATAGATTTGTCTTCTTTGTGATGCTATCTTTCTGTATACTGGCTCTGCTTTCGGCTAGATATTCAACTTCAACCAGTCAATTCAACTTATTAGTGGGGGGAAGCCACCGTGTGGGTGGCGTCAAGCTCTCGACGGAACAAGCAATGACTTCGCCATCTGCCAGCGCAAAAAAAAAAAAAAAAAAAAAGGGTCCTCTTGTGAAAGGGTCTTGATCGATCGCCCGTCAAAAAAATGCTCTTAGTGTTGTGGATCAACTGTAATTTTGGTGCAAATGGTCGGTGCTTGTTGGCTTGCATGGCATGCAGAGAGCGAGTGGGTGGTCCCCATTTGGGATGAATATGCATAATACCTGTTGCTTGTACGAAGTACGGAGTACAGACGGAGCAAAAGGTACGGAGAGAATACGTATGGATGTGATATTACTACTCTGTACTCTGTAGGTACCCGTATCAATATGATATTGGTCAATAAGATGAAGATAAACCCCAGCAGTAAAGCAGCAGCAGCAGCAGCCTCGCAATTCAAATTTCATATCGCTGCTATTAATTAGCAAATAAGTAAATAAATCAGAAAATCCCCCCCATCACATCTCACCTGTACTTGTACTTTTACACGTGGGGTTCGCTAATATGTTTCTAATTTAGGCGCCGGCTTCCAGGGGTCGCCGCATCGAGCAAATCATTTGACTGAATCCAGCCGCCTCTTCTCACCATCTGCTCATCTGCCCATTTTGTTCCATCTGCCCATCTTTTTTTTTTATTACTCTGACCAAGTGCCTGAGGAACAGGGCGCTCGGTCCACTAAATTCGAGTCGCGAAGTGGCCCCCACGATTATTTTTTTTCCTAACGCGGCTGCAGAGCTTGGCTGATCACGAGGTCACTCAATTTCAAACGTGGGAGGATTTCCATTTTTGCCGACTCGCCTCCCGACAGAAGCCGTTTGCGGCAACGAACATCGTGTGTGTGGCGACCGCACCACCTGAACGGTTGAAGCTGCGACGAAAAGAGGAAGAAAGAGAGAGATCAAGGGAGAAGATCACAAAGGCGCAATAAGAAACCAGCGATCAAACCCTCGAGGGATCATGAGAGCGGCCCAGAACAACTACGCCAACTCGTTTCTTGCTGCCTGGAAACGACCGAGGAGGCGCATCCACGACTGCGTTTCTTGACAGCGATAGAGCATAGACGCGGAAGAAGAAGGAGAAGAAGACCGAGAGAAAGAGAAAAAGAAAGAGTGTGTGATTGCGCACCACGTCGAGAGCAAAGACGAAACCGACCCCGAAACCGAAACCGTACAAAGCCACGAGCGCGACAGCGAGAGCAGGTCTGCGATACACGCGCAACCCCCACGCCAGATTCGAGCTTCGATCTCGAACTCCGATCTCGACTAAACACCGAACCTGCGCGCGCATTCCCGTAACCCTACAGAATACTCAGAACCCCCAAAAAGGGACAGCATATACCCTTCCTTTTCTTCTTCCCCGCCACACGCGAAGAGGCAAGGCGAGGCGAGGCGAGGTGAAGCGACACCAAAATCCAGAGTCAGGGCTATGGCCAACCACTACGCCATGTCCTCTTCTGCCGCGACCGAGACGCAACAAATCGAGGCGACTGCCGCGATACAGCTGCAACAGCAGCGGCCAGACTCGTCCTCTGTCGATCCCAGCCCCGTTCACGATCTTCCTCCGCCGCCCGTACCTTCGTCAGATCCTCGACTATCCATCGACAATGATAGGAGTCCTGCAAACTCGGCGCCCACTGACGGCAGCAACGATGAGTACGACTTATTCAAACTCAAGCCTATCGACGCGTTGCAGCTTCTCAGCGCCAGCGTCGAACTGCTGGTTCGCATCACAGGCGATATCCCACCCACCCCTCCACCCAAGACACCGAGCGACCCCCAGATGAGCAACATGCAGGCCGAGAAAGAGAGTATCGCGCGGTCGCACTCAGAAAAGAGCCTCGCGCGACTACGGGCGCAGGCCTTGAGAGAAGAGCAGGAAGAGAAGCTGAGAAAACAGCGACAGCAGCAACAGCAGCGGCAACAGCAACACCAGCAACACCAGCTGCTGCAGCAGAAGCTGCAGAAACAGAGCCAGAGGAGTAGCTCATCGGTAGGCAGTGTAAGCAAGCTTCAGGCGTACAGCGCGTCCATGTCAGCACAGCTGATAGCCCAACAGGACGCATATGCCCAGTCGATCGACGGCGTGCGCTTAAAACACGACTCTCTGCGACGGACAAACCCCTCGTCGTCAGCCCCGAACCTACATCCTCCTGAGCCCTACATCGTCGTCGGGGCAGATTCGCAGCCCTTGAACCTCCAGCATGGCGCCATCACCCGCAAGTTTTATAGCAAAAACGAGCCCCCGATCTCGGTACACCAGTATCTGCTGCGACTACACCAGTTCTGTCCCATGAGCACGGCGGTATATCTCGCCACGTCGCTGTACATCCACCGCCTAGCCGTCGAAGAGCACGCCATCCCCGTAACGAAACGAAACGCACATAGGCTAGTCCTTGCAGGTCTGCGGGTAGCCATGAAGGCGCTCGAGGATCTTTCCTACCCACATACCAAGATTGCCAAAGTCGGCGGCGTAAGCGAAGTTGAGCTGGCGAGGCTAGAGATTAGCTTCTGCTTCCTGGCTGGATTCGAGCTCGTCGTGGGCGAAGAGATATTAAAGAAGCATT
This sequence comes from Trichoderma polysporum, assembly GCA_030278935.1. Taxonomy (NCBI): domain Eukaryota; kingdom Fungi; phylum Ascomycota; class Sordariomycetes; order Hypocreales; family Hypocreaceae; genus Trichoderma; species Trichoderma polysporum. The sequence goes on along the minus strand of JARFTM010000075.1, from coordinate 19,924 downwards.
GGGAGGTTTTGAGAGAGGGCAAAGTACAGCGGATGGTGGACGGCGTGGAAGTTCCGAAATTGAGGCTGGAGAAGAAAAGGAAGACGTCTCGTGAGGTTCATCAGCTGATGCAATGATCTGATGCTGCATATGCATGAAAAGGGAAAGAGGGTGGGTGGCAAATTTGCTTTTTTTTTTATAAAAGAAAAAAGAATTATGTCAGGAATTGGAGTTTGGCATTTTCTCCAGGTTTTCCTTATCTTCTTGCTGTTGTTTCTTTACATTTTCTGGCTTGGCATATCTTGCATAGGGCGGCATGGAGAGAATGATGAAACAAGTGACGTTTTCCCTTTTTTTTTTTTTTCTATTTTATTGGCTGGATGGTCTCGGAAATGCGATATGGGATCCTATTTCCTTTTGTTGGATGAGCCGAGCTTTTTCTTATTGTTTATGTACAGAGATACCCGAACGGTGGGCTATATTGCAATACCATCTCTGCTATCCTATCACAGCTATTACAGCTGATCAATGACGTTCTCGATCGTATACGTGTAGCCCTTTTGTTGTCAGTGTAATGTACCTCTCACTCCATCCATTCCCTCTGTGCTTCCATTGATGTATTTGATGCTGGCTGCTTGCAGACTGTTCAGCTACAAATCAAGGATTATCACTTGTACGTGTATGTCTTGCACCACGACAAGGGAACCATGTCCAGCATTCGATTCCTCTCTCTCGGCGATATGTAGGAACACGGACGTGCATAGCTCCGATATCTTGTGGGACAATGGTCCGGGTCGGAGGTGTTTTGTGAGTACGGCCCGAACTAGGTCCCGAGTTGGTTGACGAAAGCAACCACGTCGTCTATTCCCTGTGTCTTCCTAGGGAAACATTCTATGTTTCGTCATTACTCTGCTCTCTAGGATTGATCAACATTTAATTCTCTTCATTATGCCTTTTTCCGCAGCTGCCCGCCGGCGACTCATTCTCCTTACCCAAGCGCTTGTTGGCGGTCCCGTCATCACATTCGGAGGACTCGCACTATGGACTCGGAAATGCGCATTTGAGCCCTTTGGGCCGGACACAGACACATTGTTCCAGCATCCGATATTGAAACATCTTAATCCGCGAAATAATCCCAGCTCTCCCGATTCATGCGTTAGAAAAGTACCTTTTGGGCAGTTGAAGCCGGAATTGCTGGAGGATGCGAGACGAGGTGGGAGTGCGTTGGTGGAGGAGTTTTCTCGAGGGATGTGGGGAGGATATGGTACGTTCTTTCTTGGATGGTTGAGCAAATTTGACAAGTAATTGATCGGATGTAGGGTATAGGATCCAGAGGAGGTTAATGGAGCTTACCAAGAATCCCGAGAATAGCACCGATTTATGGACTCCGGAAGAGCTGGGACGGAGTACATATGAGCCTGGTAAGTCTGAGTCCCTCTAATTATCAGTTTAACGATGGATCAATTGACATTGAAAAGGAACCATTGCCACAAACCATTTCCTCGTTCTTGAGAAGTCTCCAACATCATTAACCTTTCGCGGTTGCGTCTCCCCCAAAGAAACACCATTTCAACCGCGCGACCTGGATAACTTATTCGCCTTGACTGTGGGATTGAACGAGCAGCGACAAGAAGCCGAGTTTAAACTCAAAGCTATCACGTTTGATGCGGTGACGACGACGCCCAGAGAGGATCCGTTTGGAGGCGTGCCGGGAATGCTACATAGAGTGTATGCGAAATTATTGGTTGAGGCGGCGGTGGGATGGTGCGTGAGGTAGAAATAATTACATGATGGGGGGGCCTTCAATGGAAGTTCTCTGGGTAATTAGGAATTGGACTTGTATGATGTATGATGGGAAGTGATAGGGTTGGAATGGTTGGGCCAATTGACTGACTATGACAAGTCGCATATAAAGAGCACTCATGTGGAATTTAGCACTAACGTAGAAAAATAATTCACGTAAAAGCTTAGCAAAGAGCAAATATATCTAATACACTCAGGCAAACAATGGAGAGCGTACTTCAATGGATCAGACTTGCTCTTAGTTTTATGTCATTTGCCAATCGGGTGTTCAAGATGCCCATCTTCATTTGTGTAAATAATGTAAAATAGGATTCAATCCCAAAAAAATTCATTATAGTAATATATCACCGCTTTCTTCGCATCCTATATGATCGATCGAACTCGCTAACGGTTTGTCCACTATAGTTGATACACATTCACGCACTGTTCGTGGGCTACGAAGGATCGAGCGCCTACATACAACGCAAAACGGGTGGCATTATGAGAGGCACACCATTGTCGTGAGCGAAGGAGTGAATTATGAGAATCTTGATTGGGTTACTGGTCTCGGATATGTGGTGCTGCCAACTCATTTATTAACTTGGAGTTCTCGACATAACTCTTGCCGGGTAGATAAAAGTATAAGTGTTTCTCTTTAAAAAGAATTAGTACCTACCTGCTTCAACATTCTCTCTGATAGACGCACGAGTGATGCTGTGTTCTTCCTCAGATGTGAAAAGAGTATATTCTTCGAGCGAAGGGCCTCTCTACAGGTTCGTGGCGTCGGTCGTTTATAGCCAGCAGTAGACTGAGGATGATAGATAATCACTCCTTCAGTATGAAATCTCGAAAGCTCTAAGTGAGAACAGAAAAAGAATGTTGCCTGAGAAGAGACGAATATTCACTTTGCAAAAAAGGAAAACAACGAAGAGTACAAGATGGGAGGAATAACGAGAAAAATATATGGACAAAACCGGTATGAGATAGATAGTAATTAGCCGTCAAGCGATCTAATAATATGTAAAGGTGTCGAAGGAGTTGGTGTCAAGCCATATACGCTTATAGCTATTCAAACCTCTTTACAGATCTGAACAGTAGAAGCTCACCACACGTTAATGGAAGAGAAGGAAGGAGGAGATCTGTATCATCAGCTTGTAGTTTAAACTCACAGCATTCTCCTTCTCAGAATTTGATGTTGGGGGAAGCGTTTGAGGGCTCTTTTCTTGCAACTTTTCTTCTTGCATCATCATCACCCCATTATCCATCTCTCAGAGTCTAGAAATCCTGATTCTAAGCACGTCTCTATCGAATAGACCCCAGCTCCTTGTGTGGTTGCGTCATCATGGACATTTTCTCGGTCATTTCCTTGCTTGTGTGTGTTGACCCCTTGCTCACAACCATTCCGTTCAATCAGAATTTAGCGATAGCCTGATGAATAGTAATTTGATTAGTATCTATTTTTCTAAAATCACAAGAGAAAAGGCGATTAGATCAGCGGTCTTATTTATCAGCATTAAATAAAAAAAATCGAATTAAATAAACCCCAGCTGCTTGTATGGTCAATAAAGATTTTTTTTAGTTCGTTTCTTTTCTATGTTTGCTTCCAGTTACTTTTTTCCCATCCGAATTTAGTTGAGCCTGACTAATGATAATTTTAACAATTGATTAGTATCTTAATTTTCTAATACTTTATGCCTCTAGGAGCTGCAAATGGCATACTAATAATTCCCAATCTATAAACTTAGCAAAATCAAGCGGGAAAAGGCGATTGAATCGGTGGTTCGCCAGTGAGTATTAGATGGGGAAACTGGTTAGATGCCAAGTATTAGTTAGAGCCAAGAGCCCTCAAACAGCAATGGTTCATAGCTTCTCTGTCCCACGCTTCGGCTGTCGGGGTACCACCATGCCATCTTGATATGCACTCGCAATATGCTTCCCCGCTGGACTCCATATTTTGCTCTCTACCATTCCTCTGTTGGCGTCTACACGGGGCCAGCTCTCCTCTTTAATCCACCACCCATCGCCCATCACGGCTTCTTCAGGGTTGACATGAACAATAAACGTGTAGCTTAGACTCGCCGCTGCCATTCCCAAGTTATGGCCCCATCCTAGGTGATTGCCTAGCAAGATAAGTGCATTACGGTCCGCTTCGAATGCATGGCACACGATATGGGCGTTAATGTCATTGGCGGGAATTGGCTTGTGGAGTTTATACAAGGTTAGTCCTCGGCGTTCGGGGAGCTGTTTGCCCTCATTGAAGGCTGTCATGTCAACCTTGTACATGTCCACAATTGGAAAGCCGCCATGGCCTGCATTTGGAAATGCCTCATTTACCAGGTCGATATCCAGTTGAGGGCTTGCCTCCCAGTCTTCCGGAGCTTTTCGAGCAAGGATACTAGCAAAGCGCTGCTGGGGCGGTGATATCTGCACGTCAGCATAGGCCGATACGGGGCGCTTGAATGTCACATGGCAGCTAAAGCAGATTGGACCAAGAGGCAGTTTCGAGTCTGATTCTAGAAAAGGACCACATGGATTGGCTGAAGGGCGCACCGGCTGGCGAGCAGTGACTAGGCAGGTTTGAAAGCTTCGTCCGGAGGCAAATCTTGATACCTGGTAGATGAATGGCCGGTCCACATACCCTGCATTCGAAAAAACGCCCTGTATTGACTGAATACGAGGTTAGCTGGAAAGATTTCGTTTTCGATGTGACACTTACGTGAATACCGAACTTTCCCACGGTTTCATCCTTAGCTGCCCATTTGTCCTCGCCATCGCCTTCTTCCACGACTCTGGCAGCCGCCAGTGATGCTTGAGCATAGACGTGGCCTCCATATGCTCTCGATGTGAAAAAATCAGAGTCACTAATAGGTTTGGGAAGATCCACAGTGCCCCATGGAAGCTCTGCCCCCGGTTTCCATGCCGGGCGGAGACTCATGAAACAATAGGTATCATTCTGGTCGTGACCGGAATAACTATCTCTTTTCAGTCGGGACATCTCCATGGCCGCATGGAAACCGTGCCGCGGGACTACTCCCGAAAAACCGGCGGGTGCCGTCATGACGCTTGAGGCTCGTGTGTGTAACGGTATCTTCTAGTGTGTGGGTATTTGGCGTGGCGTGAACAGCTAGCGATATGGGATAGAATCAGTAATGTGACATTGCTAACGTCCCGGCTTTATATTGACTATCATGCCACTATTTATTAGATCTCGACCTGGGGCCCGGTCCGTCCCTGGCCTTGTGAGACTTGAATTGCAAGGCGGCTCCTTTCCCTCCACGTGGATCTAAGACTCAATTGCTCCAAATGCATGGTTAGCTCGCCAGCCACAGCAACAGTGAGTATGCGAAGTCCAACTTATCGCAGGTCTCACCGCTTCTGCTTACAATGTTCGCCCTCGCAAGTCAGCAATACTACCGGATAGCAATTTCGAAGTATTTTCTACGGAGCAATTCATCCGTTTATCGCTTTAGGCTATTACTAGATCTGCTGAGATAACCCCCGCAGTAAAAGTGGTTCGATGCAAGGAATGACATTCATCGGTAACGATCTCGGTATTCAATATTGTTCAGGTCAACCAATCGCCAAGCCCTGCCAGTAGTATTCACTCTATACTAATAGGATGTCTTGTACGCTATTCCAAGTTCTATAACGTTATGGTGCAAAAAGAAATTGTAAACTAAGTTTTTAGCAAATTTCATTTTCTATATGACGAAATACTTGAGGCACACATCGACAATTTCGGCCATTATTCCATCTTTTATCATAACGAGCTATACCATATCTGAGCCGTCTTTTCCCAGTGGTTTACTCATGAGCTTTCCACTTGGCCCCCTCCTCGGACAACTCCGAAGCGCATATTGTCCAATAAGTTGCTGGCAGCTTTGGAATCTGTAAGTATGCAGGTTAGAAACCTGATTTAAGAAGGGGTGAATTCAACAAAAAGGGAAAAGTTCCCGCTTCGTTCTAGTTATAAAGCAGTTGCGCCGTGAAACCGTGCACTTACGTCTATAGACACCACCGTGGAAGCTTGCAGTTGCATCCTTGCCAACGTGTGCTAGGATCAGGGTTTTACCGCCCGGGTGGCTCCCAATGAACGGCTCAACATCGTATATAACCCCTGCGATATATACTAAATGTTTGGAGCCGCCATGGTTAATACAGAGAGCTTCGTATTCTGACCAGGAGTATACGGGGAGGACGTCGAGAGGGGGGCGCCAATTAATCTGACGCTTGAGCCGCTCTATCTGCTTCCATTTCTGCTGAAAGATGGCTTTGTTGATCTCATTGGCTTCAAATTCTTGTAAGTGGCTTGCCAATCCCAGCCAACCCCACTGAAGTCAGTCAGTAACACATCGGCTTTTCAAACCTGAGGCCTCTATAGGTTTCAAATCTGCGAGAGAGGCTTACAAGGGAAATGAACCACTTAGTAGGGTCATAATCGAACCACCTGATACCATTTCGGTAGTCGGCAGGAAACTCATGATGGAAGTTGTGGTAACCTTCTCCAAATGTAACTATAGCAGTGAAGATGTGGTCCCGAGGCGAACTTGCATCTGCGTACGGCTGGTCTCCAAGCCAATGTGCCAATGAGTTAACACAGTTAGTTGCCTGCTGAAACAGAAATACACGAATGATGCCGGCATACAGAAGACCGCCCAGACCATCATTCCAACCAAATTTGGCAATGACGAAGGAAAGGGCATAGCTGGTGAAGAGGCACAAAAGAGGAAAGTTTCTATGCTGCCACATCACAACATCGTCTTGTAATAAATCAGATATTTCAACATGTCCATTCAAGCTAGGATCAGGTTTAAAGATTAGCCACCCCATATGAGACCACCAGATACCCTTGTTGACATTATATGGGTCTTTTGGAGTATCCACGTAACGGTGATGTGCACGATGATTCTGGCACCAATTCAAGATGGAACCCTGAACGCTGCTTGCCCCTGCGACTGCCAAGAAAAGACGCAAAAGTGGCGAGGCAGTGAAAGATCGGTGTGACCAGAGACGGTGGTATCCTGTTTTAACCAAGCATAATGAGACCAGTCCTACAATGCTCATAATCGCACCTCAAAAGATGGAGTTAAAGTCATACCTGCTGTGATACCAACGCCAGATATTATGTATAATATCCCTCCCAAGATGAGTGTTTGACGTGAGAGCGGCTGATAGAAGCTCCAAACCAACCCAATAAGAGGCAGGATAATACAGAAACTAATGTTATTTGGCTGTAAAGTGCAAAGAAAATTTTGGACATTATATAGATTCTGCCTGGAGACGTTACGAATCTGACTTAGTATTCTTGACTTAGCTGCCATTGCTAAAAAGTTAAAAGTTGAGTTGAAGGGGAAGAAAGATGATGTGAAATGTTCACTCTAATGGAGTAGTGAGAGGCTTCTATCTGTAGAAAGGACTACTTTACCATTTCACTTCATGTTCATTCGATAGCATAGTGAAGAGAAATGCCAGGTTTTATACATTTTCTTGGAGAAACATGCTCTGCTTTTATTCGTTCAAAGCAAAAGTTCGAGTGATAACAATACACGCCTATGCCCATTTTGGAAGCATGCTCAATAACACAACAATTGCTCCACTCTACCTTCATAGCGAAATCTGCAATGATAAGATAGAATCACGTTTGCCATTTTAACGGGATCTGTTCGGTCTTGTATGACAAACCCCTACTTTAAATTACGCATTTATTTCCCAAAGAGGAGAGGTGTAAAATGATTAACCCTTGGCAATCCTGTAAGACCTCCTTTTCCGACTCAAGTCAAGCTGCATGATAGGATTGATAGGATCAATCAATGGTAAGCTAGTTGTATTATGATACATCATTTTAAAGGGAATTGTTCCTAATTTGTCGTAGTATCTTGGTCATTCCTTAATGGCACAGTTGAAGGAGTGAGGCAACTGAAAACTGTAACAGAGAGACGGAGAAACACTTCCGAGAGAACCGCGGGTAAAGACAATGCTCTATGATCTGCTACTATTACACGCATTATCTAACTAATCGCAAAATGGCTGAGTGGGATGAAGCATGGTCCGAGGCCGGCGATAAGTGAAGCGATTTGGCACGTATATAAGATTGAGTGCTCATCCTGTAGCAGTTCCTCTCTTGAATCACATTCTTCTTGAATTTTCATTTCAAGTACCTTTAAAAAGAAAACTTGAGTCTAGGAGCATTAGCTTTTATACTTTAGCATATACATCTATCATGGCGACGAAAACCCTAAGCAGATTGTCCTCGACAAGCTACAACATCTACAATGCTGCCTCTGACTCTATCGCAAATTGGGCACGCGGATTCATTCTTGCGGCTCTTAAACGCATTGCTGTTGGCGAGATAATCATCAAAGACATTATTGCAAATGAGACTTTACAGTTCGGACAGCCAGGGAAGCTATCAACCACCCTTACTGTCAACAGCAGTGCCATGTGGTGGAGGGTACTCAGCCGTGGCTCTCTAGTAAGCTACTTAGTTATTGCGTTCGCCCAGAATCCGTTTCTTACACCTCGATAGGGATTCTCTGAAGCATATATGCTAGGCGAAGTAGACTGCAGCGACATGACAACTTTCCTTGAGGTAAGATGCCTAATTATTCCACAACTATTGTCATCAGGGAAGATGTTTAATCCTTGTACCCAGATCATGGTCTATAATCGAAATGATACCGCCGACATGAAAACTGCCCTATCATATCTGACTTCAACTATGGTGGGATGGGCTCGAGCGTCAAATAAGCCTCTGACATCTCTGGCAAATGTACAAGCGCATTACGATCTCTCAAATGATATGTTTGCAGCCTTTTTATCGCCCGACATGACATACTCTTGCCCAAAGTGGCTGTCTGCAGATGACAAAGATAGCAACACTGATAATCTAGAAAAAGCACAAATTCGGAAGCTGCAGGAGATTGTTCGGCAAGCTAGAATAAAAAAAACTGACCATGTCCTTGAAATAGGTACGGGATGGGGGAGTTTCGCCATTGAAGCCGTGCGGTCCACTGGATGCCGTGTAACAAGCCTTACCTTATCAATTGAACAGAAAGAAGAAGCAGAAACAAGGATAGCTGCGGCCGGATTTGAAGAAAATATTTCAGTACTTTTGAAAGATTACCGCGAGTTGCTGGGACAGGGTTTGCAATTTGACAAGGTCGTCTCCATCGAGATGCTGGAGCATGTGGGCAAGGCACACCTCCCTGGCTATTTTGGCATGGTGGACCAATTGCTCAAGAAAGATGGCGGCATCGCCGTCTTTCAGTCTAGTACAATGCCAGAAACGGTGAGTGGAACCAAGCAACTCTTTCCATAGAACAATGAAGATATTAACCTGCCTCTAGCGGTACGTGTCCTATGATAAGGGCAATGAGTAAGTGAACCCCCACGCGGAAAACGACTTGTGATCAACGCTAACTGAGAGACTAGTTTCATCCGACAATACGTAAGTCTTCGGCTATTCCTCCATCAGCGGGCCGAAGCTAACTAGTTTGCTGCCATTTGTAGATCTTTCCCGGCGCTCATCTCCCAACGGCGACTCAAATGATCGAAGCTGCACACCAGGGAACAAGTGGATCTCTGATACCGGACCGCTTGATTAACTTGGGAGGTCACTACAGTCGATGTCTTCGAAACTGGCGAGAAAACTTTGCCACCAATTTTGAATCTCAAATTGTACCAGCCCTCAAGGAACGTAACGGAGGTATAACCAAATCAGATATTGAGATATTCAGGAGAAAATGGATGGTAAGCACTATATAGGCACATTACGCTTTCACCGGCCTCCCCTTTGTTTTTTTCTCAAGTGGAGAGGATTCGTAGCCGATTCTGTCTGCACATGAAGCTAGGCGTTCCCGTTTACATGTACGAGCTAACCTTTGCCATATTTAGTTTTACTTCTACTTTTGCGAAGCTGGCTTCAAGACTAAGACACTGGGTGTCACTATGATTACTTTTGTGAGGGAGGGCTCAGTTGATACGTTGGAAGGCCTCGTGCAGTAATGTGGCCGAATCTCTGTTAGCATTCATTGTTATAATCCTTCTGAGTAAGCCTAGAACCTGTGGAATATCAAAATCCTTCCACTACTGTTGATCCGGCTCCACCAATGTCCCGCTTTGGCGAACTCCGTTCTAGTCAAATTCTGTGCATATACGGCCCACCTATGGTTCTCTCCCGGGATCACATTGCGTATTGATTAGAAACTAAATCTTTCATTAAAGCTGGAAACAGTACTCCGTATGTTGGCGTACGGAGTAGTTTCTTCTCCAAGAAGGTACTGTTGAAGTCGGCACTTTTGGGGTGGCGGCAAATACTCCACTAGGCTAGTATTTTTGCTCCTTCTTGGCATCTCCCCGCCTTGATTCTGCATAAGCGACCACGCTAGGAGATAATATGGGCTATTTGTTGGCTTTAAGCAAAATAGCCCTGCCGAGCAGTTCGTAGGCCAAGTAGCTATGTATGAGATACCCAATATGAAGAATACGCGTACTCCCTGCCAATCAATTAGACCCATTTCTCTTAAACCTCGCCGTCTTCTGGTGCGTACTACGAGGTAGTAGCGATGATCGGCGACTTTCGGGGATCTGGAGTTGCTATGCTTCTCCAGAGACAAAAGACTACGCAGTGACACATGGGTATTTTCCGACTCCGACGAATCGCGGCGATTTTTCATGCTGCCTCTCGCTCCGCTTTAACTGACAAGCCGTGGAGCTTGTTCAGTACTAGACGTGACCAAGTTTGCCAAGTTAAGTGGTGGAAAATAAAGAGCGACAGACCTATACCCAGTCCACGCACGAAGTACTGAAGTGGATTTCTGCGTCACTACTGAGTACTAGCACTTTTGTTTCTTCCACAACTTGCAAACGGGTCCGTCCCTTGCCTACAACATGGCGTGATGTTGGGAATCACTGCGGTGAAGGGCTGCAGGTTACCGGGGGTTCATACCCTGCAATTATCCACTTCTCCAGATAATGCAGGGATATGGCAGACGAGCAGGGAGGATAAGCCGGTGTTATCTTTTTCAATATGTCGTATGCCGTACTTCGTACTCCATACTAGACAAACAAATATCATCGGTCCGCGATTCAATAAACCGCTTAAAAACAGATTAACTGGTTAATAATCGCAGATACTGTCCGGCATACCTACATTGTGTGGAGAAGGGGATCGCACCAAACTCTATAGAACGATCTTTTCCACATTGAGCTCAGAGTGCTTGCGGGAAAAATCCGAGAGAAATGGCTTCTCCTCCCATTAGATAATAGAAGCATCGTACCCTGTCTTTGGTGGGATCTTCGCATAGTTGGCCTTTCAACTATTCTGGAGCCTCAACGCTTCCATAGGCTACGTCAACATTTCTTTCCCCTGAAAGCACCTGCTAGTTTTATGACCAAACAAGGGTGCATTGAAATTGACTCTAGAAAGAGGCAACGATGCTTTTCTGATCTATTATTGGACGATTTACAAGCATTTAGGATCTGCAGACTACATGTATTACTCAGCCGATTGACCAGTCCTAATCTACTATTAGTGCACATCCAACTTAGCGACCTGTACTCAGCAGCACAAGAATATATTGTACGAAGTAAGACTTTTGCTGGGTCACCGTATACAGGCATGCTTACATATCGACCTGCCTTCCTAGGATCTGAAAATCCACATCTTTTCCAAGAATTTAAATGAGGGTTAATGCGAATACTTAGCAGCTGTCATGGACAAAGGACCCCAAGGATGATAATACGTCTCCACACACGCCCGGCGCTGGTAGCAGTATGACGCTGCCAAGACGCTTCGATCACCGGCATTGCCCACATTCCCACTGTTTGTTAACTGCTTTCCTAAGAAGTTAATGCCTCCTGGGGTTGGCATGAAACCATGAGCGAGAGAGCCACCGCAAACAGTAGCTCCAATTTAACAGGCTGCATGGTGCTTAAGCTAACATGAACGGTAGTTGTAGCCACTTGTTAGACATAAAACTAAGTCATTTAGTGTTTCCATTGATGGTTACATTGATGGTTACATTGATGGTTTTGCTCAGGACTACAAGCGCTCTACATATATCATTAATATTTTCTAACTAATAAACTTTTGGAAAAGCTGAAAAAAAAGTACCATATTATACTTCAGTACATAACACAGAACTTTCTTCATATCCTTGCAATAGGATTTGCAGTGTTTCGTGCTGAGTAAGCTTAGACAAACTCCATAATGACTGACACCTGCAGGTCGCTTAACGTTTTTATAAAAAGAAACAAGATAGTGGCACCTGACTTACTGTTTACTAGCAAGGGAGAAGAAAAAAAGAGGGCCGCTAGTGAAAATGAGCAACACAGCGAAGAGGATTGCTCATGTGTGTATCATCCTTTTTTGAGTGACCATCGCTTCTGAGTTTCCTATCTTTTTTACTCTCTTGCTCAAAGGAATCTATTGCGATGTAAGCATGCATAAGGATTCACCACCTAATGCATACCAACAGGATCAACGCATCCAACCTCTAAATTGGCAAATCTCTGCATAATCCTACAAAATCCTCTTGGAAGGAGATGGCAGCAAATCTATTTATTGTTCTGGATGCTGCATTGACCGCCATTTACAACTCTCGATTAAGTTAGAGCTTTTATGGAATGCTCGTAAGCATGAATGCGACAGTGTCAATGCTAGCATCTTGGCTATTCGCATTCCTTGGCTATTCGCATTCCTTGGCAAATTCAAACTTCTTCTGTTGAAAGCAAACTCAAGAATAATTTATCCGCAAATAACAATGCCTCATCCATATGCCAATATATATCTCGACCACAGTCTAGCCAATAGAGAATAGCAAGAATACGAATAGCGTCAGGATGACCGTGGAGAGTTCATTTTCTTAGCTAGGTCATTGAGTACTAAGTGTAGAATTTAAATGTAACAGTGCCGCATATTCCATTAAGGATCTCTTTTGAAACTGCAGTTCCGTGGAATTTTATTCTGTTCAGCTTTTTCCCTTTTGTCTCTAGACTGTAACCGCCTTCTGTTTTATCCTCTCCAAACCCTGCCTTGGTAAATTATAAATGGTCTTCATTGCGGCAAGCTCCTGATTGAACAAGCACCAACGCTTCAGCAACTTCACTAAGCTGCAGATCGAGCCTACTTGAACTTGACAAGAGCTGAAAGCAAAAAGCGCAGCCGTCAATCGGCGAGTAGGCCCTTAGGTGTGTCCAGAAACCAGTCCCTTTACATGGAGACCAACTGCGAGGGTAGGAAAATAATATCAGTTACGCGGTTGATGTCTGATGGTTTCACTATGACGGCTGTCGCATTTTGTGATAAGCGTCATGTTGAGCACCTTCTAAATGGAACACATAATATCCCTGGCTCAGGCATCTTTTGCAGAGAGCGCCAGGAAACTTGTGACCCAAGTGAAAGATTAATCTACAGATGACATAATGAGAAAATATTGAGCAGAAAAGCAATGGAATTGGGAAATGTCTACAGCAATAAAAGTAGCGTCTTCATATACGAATAGCTCGTATAAACTAATGAAGGTAAGTCTTAAATTTTGGCGTACGTGAGCGCTTGGAATAGAAGCGGCTGGTTACTCGGTAGATAGAAGCTTCGTTCAGCCAAAAGCGTATTTCTCCCAATATGTTTGCAAACTCGTATCAGCATCAGGCTCACTATTGTGGGTCTCGAAGGAAAGGAAAGAAAAGAAGAGGTCTACCAGCAGGTACTACATGGACATGGCAGCAGATAGCTAGACATATAGTGGTTTGCATAGGTACCGATGCTAAGAATATGATTAATCGAGCAGTTAGTCGAGCCTACCATCTGACTCCACGCATCATTAGTTAGCGACTACTTACCTAATTCATATTATTATTATTATGATATAGATTTGTAGTGATCGTCTACCATAACATAGATACTTCTAGAGATGCAGCGCTGTCACTATTGCAGATGCCAGTTGGCGCCTCACTAGTTGCTAATTTGGGGACGAGTTGAAATCTAGCAGACCATTATGCTGAGTATATCCGCATGCCATTTCTTGTTCCATGGGTACCTTTTATTTAAGCTGTATAAATGTAGCTTTCCATCTCCGGAGGCGATCTACAGCAAAACCTAGATTGAATGGCCAAGGAAGAGCACTAGCCGGCGGCTTCCATTCTCTCCTTGGTATAGCTTCAAAATAAACTCTCGATAGAGTTTTCGCTTCTTCGTCGTTTAAAGATTCTCGGTCGCATATAGCGTTCGGCCCGTTGGAGCTATAATCAGCCATGATTGCGCATATGCAGGTACGAGACTAGCATCCAGCTGAGTTGCCATTAGTCAATTGTTGAGGTTTGAGGCCATCGCCCAGCTAAGTGACATGGTCATTAAATATGCGATGAATACCATCGTGTAATCTATTCATATATGTGGCGCTTGGTTGTGAAACCTTTCCGATGAGACCGATAAACTCTAAATCAAGAAGCTTACTTCCACTTTTAAGACCGTGACGGAGCAAAGGTTCCTAAGAACAAAAGCAACGATGGCTGTTGTATCGCGAATTCTTGAACAGCGTATACAAACTTTGATATATAGTTTCCATTCAAGGAAGCTGCAGTGGACGTCGGTGGCTTCGATTTCGGGTCTTCGGTCACGAAGGCTTCTCAATCCCGTATAAATATCGCCATCGTTACAAGCCATGAGAAGCCCGTCGATTTACGAATCTGTTGTCGAGTCATCCATTCATCGACATGATGGCTGGCAGCGAATCTACAAACGCCAATCCGCCAGAAAAGACGGCGGTAGAAGCAGTTGGAGAAGCTACACCTATCGTTGCAGAGGCAGATTCCGTAACAACCTTGCAGCATCTCCTTCAAGATCACGAGCTAGATCAAAACTTTCCCCAGGATATCCTGCAGCGAATCCGAGATTTCCTAGAGAAACAGAAGAGTCATGACATAATAACATATCCTGAACTAGCGCGGTCTCTTCTGGACGATTGCCATGAGCAGAGAAACTTAGCATTGAACCATTCAGCATACCCAGAAGTGCGCGCCGTCGTCGATCCCACCGATGATCCCACGCTGCCGGTGGCGACTTTTCGGGTCTTCTTTCTAGGTACAATATTTACCATTGTCGGCACTGCAATTCAGCAATTCTTTTCGTTCCGCATGCCAGCCATCAACATCACGACATATGTCATCCAGCTACTCTCCATGCCCCTCGGCGTAGGCCTCGCCAAATGGCTGCCCTCTCGAACTTTTACTATTAGAAAACGGGCCTTTTCCTTGAATCCTGGCCGCTTTAACGAAAAAGAGCATTTGCTCATCGCTCTCATGGCTAATGTCGCCTTCGCCGGGTATACACACGGGGCATACATTGCAAGCCCCATCCAAGTCCTCACGCTGGATCTCTTTTACGGGGAAAAGATTCTTTCCAACAGCGCCACATGGCAAATCACTACTCTTATTGCCACTCAGATGCTTGGATACGGTTGTGCTGGCATCAGCAGGAGATTCCTCGTGTCCCCACCTTCGATGATCTGGCCGCGACCTCTGGCCAACATTGCCCTTACAAAGGCGCTACATAAAGATGATGATACTAAAGATGCACAGAACGCGGCTAATGGGTGGACCATTCCGCGGTATCGTTTTTTTCTTATTTGTTTCTGGGCCATGTTTGTGTGGTACTGGATCCCCAATTACATTTTCCAGCCTTTCGCTCTATTTAACTGGCCGACCTGGTTTTCGCCCAGCAATGTCAAGCTGGCTCTCATCATGGGTAGCACTTGTGGGCTGGGACTGAATCCTCTGCCAACACTAGACTGGAATGTTTCGACTTACTTCGGAGACCCCATTGTCACGCCCCTCTTCACACTCATCAATTATGCCTCTGGTATGGCGTTTATGGGATTCGTCCTCGCCCCAATTGTGTACTTTAAGAATATGTGGCACTCTGGATACCTCCCCATTAACACAAACAAGGTCTATGACGACTCTGCAAATCTATACGATATACGTCGAATACTCAACGCCAACATGACGCTTAGCGAAGACAAATACTTCGCCTACAGCATCCCTTGGTTGTCGTCAAACCAAATCCTCAAGCTTGGCGCATTTGCCATGATTTACGTCGCCGTACCAATGCATATGCTTCTCTGGCATCGTAAACAAATCACACAGAGCCTCAAATCAATATGGGACCGTAAAACGCGCGAAGAAGACTTTAACGATGTGCACAACAGGCTGATGCGAGCGTATGACAAATGTCCCGATTGGTGGTATCTGATTGTTCTCGTCCTATCTTTCGGATTGGCGTGTATATCTGCGACAGCATGGCCGACAGGTATGCCTGTATGGGGCGTTCTCCTTGCCGTATTTTTCACCGTCCTTCTCCAGATCCCAATTGGCATGCTCACAGCAATCACCAACATTGAGCTGCCCACGAGCATTCTGGCGCTCTTGATTGGAGGCTATGCCTTGGAAGGGAAAGCCCTTCCAAACATGATCTTCACGCTGTACAGCTACATGTCCACTTCTCAAGCCCTCAACTTCGTGGCCGACCTTAAAATGGCACACTATGCCAAAATACCACCAAGAGTAGTCTTCGCCGCCCAAGTTTACGCCACTCTCCTCGCCGCGTTCGTTGCATTCGCCGTAAATCGCTGGGTTCTTATCAATGTGGAGGATCTATGTGCTGAATTCCAAAAAGAGCGTTTTCTGTGTCCCCATACACATACATACTTCATGTCGTCCATTCTCTGGGGCGTTGTCGGTCCTCGCCGGCTGTTTGGCCAAGGTGGTCCCTACCGCGCCATCATGTACTTTATTCCACTCGGCATCTTCCTCCCGGTTGGGGTGTATCTGGCAGCGAAACGCTGGCCTGGATCTTTCTGGAGAAACGTCAACGTGCCCATATTTCTTGCTGGACCGCTGGGGTGGGCGCCATACAACTGGAGCTACATGCAAGGCACACTGTCACTCGCCTTGTTTTTCAATTTTTTCATCAAGAGGCGGTATAGAGCCTGGTGGGAGAGATACGCATATGTATTAACGAGCTCATTCACATCAGCGATAGGGATTTCGGGGCTGGTGATTTTCTTTGTGTTACAGAAGTGGAATGTCAGATTAGACTGGATAGGGAATAGAATAGGAGGGCAGGGAGTTGATAGAGGAGGGTACATAGACGCTGATGGACATGTCATTAGGTGTACCAACTGGGTGCTGCCGCCTGGCGATCATTTTGCATAGAATTGCGCTGTACACAATTTCAAATCAGGAGCTCATATCAGTTCAATGTTAAAGGTGACCCTTTAAGAGAGATTCTAAGATTCGCTGGACTAGATAGCCACAAGTGACGTTATTTTCAATAAATAGCCCTAGTATTTAACTCTAGTTGATCTGGAAGGCTTTATTTCCTTGAAGTTTGGCATGAGCTATCAGCCGTTGCTGTATATAAAGATCCCCTGCTCTTTTTTCCGTCTCTAGCCATGCAACCAGACCTCAGACTAGCAATACATGTACAGAATAGATGCATTACTTAACTATTACAATTACGTGAACCCCTAAAATTAATTTGTATATTATTAACACGAACCGGTATCTATAGCAAGTCAACGCAAATAGCACGCGTTTCAAGACCTAAATACTCGCCTAAGAAGCCCAACATTAATATCTATCCTGAGTGGCGGATGCATAGCTTCAATACACACCTTGTCCCTCCCACACCCAAAGCCCATACCATCAGGAACCGTAAGCATAGGCCTGCAATGCGACATCTCGATAATCTTTAAGCATCAGCATGCCACGCAGAGCAACATATGAACACAATAGGTTGAAATATACTATCATGATAATGGAACATGCTCCAATCTCCGGATAACGCATGCGGAGTTCTTCGCATATTACCACGACGAAGAAGACAAAGAACAAGACAATAAGATAAGATAGGGCCTTATCTGTTTGTACAGCAACGTGGCAGCAGGCGAGACGAGCTTCTGAGGGTATCCACGCTGCGTTGCAGAATCTCGAGGTATGAAAGCTGATAATCTGTGATACGGTATCCATAACACTAGATTTGTTTTGGAAACTGGTTGCGGTTCTTGGTTTTTTTGGGTTGGAGGGATCTCAAGGGTTGCGGTTATAGCAGGTAGACGAGCAGATTTAGTAGAATGAAAATAGCAAGTATTTTGCGTCGGGTTGGACGGGAGAGAGTATAGTGAGGATGATGAATTTTGTGAATGTGACAAGTCGTGTCCATGTGATTGACCACCGAGAAGACATCTGTTATAGATGGATTTTGACGTTTATGTTTATGTTTCCTTGGACTCTGCCAATTATGAATTTATTTGCTAGACGTTTGGTCTTTTTCTTTTAACAGGAGTTACCCATGTAAAAATCATCGGCTGATGAATAAGACTTTTCATACATCTGCCCTGATTCATGACGCCGAATATTTGGCAGCATCGCGGTATTATCTAACACTCAGCCTCCTTCACACTATAATAATTTTGCTTTCATACAGCCTATCAACATAGTATTATGAAAGTTTGACGCTATCTTTCGAATAAAAAGCAACTTTTACGACTTTTTTCCGACTCAAGCCGTCATAGATAGAACATGCTCATCATGTGATTCACTGCGCATGCGATACATCAGCCTCTTCACGAAAACCAGGCGCTTAGATCCCCGAAACGCGTGATATGCGGTCCGTAAAGTCAGCCTATTGCATCGAGACAAAGGGTAATCGTGGCCGAGAGATTTGGCCACCGTCTGGCCACAGATGAAGAAGCCCGAGCGCTTGGAAGTGACCTTGTTCTAATTTTAAACCAAAAAAAATCGACGATGAACACACGGTCGCCAGCTCGTCCTGCAGGATCGCATCGCTACTGCAAGGGGAGATCGTGGACCAACAGCTACAAGGATCTCCTATTATTAGTACTAGCTATTTGACTATATTCTACCTCCTCTCTACGGATCTTATAAGGGGTACGGGGTAATAAGTGAAACGCCAGACACTTTGTTAACCGTCTGCATCCAAGTTCGAGCAAGTCAGGGCAGTGAAACCTCAAAAGCTTGACCGGCGTGTTGGGACAATGAATGGGAATGGGGCCAGGGTAGGAAGACCTTAGCCCGAACAGTTTTGAAACAGCCATTAATGGATCTGTGGAGGCGCGCGTCAAACCGCGATCTGGAAGTGGCCAGGGCGGCATATTCCGACTCGACGGAAACGGCTAAGACACGGCCGGCTGAACGGGCATGTTGGATCTGGCTGAGACAGCATTTACAGGCACCATTGCATTGTTCGTCTTTCATGGAATGCCTTCTTTCTCCTGAGAAGTGCAATTATTTCTTTTTGTCTTACCCTTCTATTGCCCCGGTCACTCAAGCAATGGGCACTTTAATATTGTGGCTGATGTGGCGTGGTTAGCACGTTCTCACTCAAGCTCGCATTCCGAAGTGTCAAAATGACACCTAAGAATAAGAATAAGCAAAGCCCTTTGCCCAAAAATCAAATAATGGACATGACAAGAAAATTTTCGGTGCGGCGTGCTCCCTCCCAAAAGAGGACCAAGTGACCCAGCGGAACGCGTCCGAATGGCTCGCGCTTCGGCAAAAGACACAGCTTCGCTTGGCACATCAACCTCGAACCGAGGACGGGGTCAGATGAGAGGCCCCCAAGGCGCACAAACTTGGTCGCCAGGGCTGACTGCCCTTTCAAACAATGAGAAGAAAAAAAATAGAAAAAAAAGAAAAGGGTTGCCGAGACAGCGAAAAGACGAGGAAAAGCGACCGAGCCATTAATGGCTGCGTGTCCCAGTTTAGGTATGGCATGCAATATAAAACAGCGAAACGGACAGGATACGGACAAGGGAGGATGGGGGGGTGTCGGGATGGTGAGCGACGGCCGGATATGGGAAGCGGTCACGGTCTGCACGCCCCTCTTTGTCTCTGCTTTGACCCGTCCTTGCATGCATGAGGAACGGACACAATAGGATTGGATGCCTGCCTTGTCTGCAGAAGCTGGTACATGATGAGCGGGCGAATCAGGGGCTGCAGAATGTGAGAATGTGAGAGTGAGAAGTGGGTAAAAGGGAGTAGGGGAAAGACTTGAAGGTTACATCACCCTTCCAACCAAAAGAAGAAGACAAGAAAAAAAAAAAAAAAAAAAAAAAAAGGACCTCGTAATAGTCCATGGTAT